>CM045769.1:85429041-86009750 GCA_025200525.1 Camellia lanceoleosa
ATCCATGAAACACCCTAACAAATATTTTTAAAAAAATAAAAATAAAAATCGTAAACACCCCAATAAATAAATAAATAAATAAACCATGGCAAAAGAAGAATGTTCAATAATTTTGCCAAGAATATGTTTGGGTGGTGTTAGATTAAAATTAGTGTATTATGAGAGTCTCTGTGTAAAATAAATATCAACTATAAATTAATATGAATA
Source organism: Camellia lanceoleosa (assembly GCA_025200525.1). Taxonomy (NCBI): domain Eukaryota; kingdom Viridiplantae; phylum Streptophyta; class Magnoliopsida; order Ericales; family Theaceae; genus Camellia; species Camellia lanceoleosa. The sequence continues at coordinate 85,429,249 of CM045769.1, forward strand.
AAAAATTTATGAATGTGTAGTACTAAAGAAGGAGGCTCCGCTGAAAGGGTCACAAAGAAAAGGTAGGTTATGTTTGGTAGAGTTTTAGAATTATGATTTGAGAATAGAGTTGTATTTTGAATTTGTGAGTTTTAGAATTATGATTTAAATGTAAAAAATTTGTTTGGTTATGAGTTTTGAAAAGAGTTTGAACTGAGTGATGTGACATATGATATTGAAAAGTGGGTGTGAAATTAATTTTCTAAAGCTGTAACCAAACAACACACTTAAACTAAGGGATAGAATTAAATTTTAAAAATTCTACCAAACAGAGCCGTAGTTTTTCTGTTTGTATTTTAATAATAATTATAAAAAAATTATTAAAAAAAGGAAGAAAGAAAAAGTCTAGAATCTTGGTCCTCAATTCATGTACTCTTCTTTGGACAGGCAAACCTTGTGAAAAAGGAATACAAAAAGACCAAACAAAGCAATACACAACAGAAAATTGAGATCCAAGAGAAAGACAAGGATACCTTGCTTCACAGTGGAGGCTTTTCTAAAGATTCTAAACCTGGACTTACATGCAAAGCATACCCAACCTTTGCTTGCCTTCCCTCTCCTACTCAAAACCCTATCTATGTATCACCAATCTCCACACACCAACGTTTCCTTCCTTTCTTACTCCACCAGCTTCTCTTTCAAATAAACAGAGCAACAAATCTTGATAAGCAAGTCATTTCCCTGGGAGAAGAAATTTCACAATAGGCAGTGTCTCAGAGAATGGAGAGCTTGATTAGGCAAACAAGGTAATTCTGATATCAAAACTCTACTCTTTGCAGCCAAAAATAAAATAGCTCTTATATGTATATGGTTTTTGAATTACTTGTTTCATTATCTCTATTAATCAATATATGGGGAGAAACAAAAAAAAAAAAAAAAAAAAATTAAATTTTGTAATGCCTTTTAACTCACTTGTCATGCTTTCAAATTTGCAATTGAAAGCCCATGGTTAAAATAAAAAATAAGGTAAATTACCCGAATAGTCCCTAAACTTTTCCTCTCGTATCAGTTTAGTCACTGTCATTTCAATTACAACATATTTACCCCTTCAATTTCTTAATATGTGTCAAATAAGATCAACTTTTAAACCGAAAGTAGTCATGTGCCCTGCACATAACATTCTTTTAAGGGTAATATTGTCATTTTCTTTCTTTTTTTTCTAATCCAAATCACTAAGTTAACTCAACATTGACTCAACTCATATTTATCATGTTCATCCATCCCCACCAGGCCACCATCAGATACTAGCCACCACCATTACCACCAAACATCACCACTGGACAACACCAATTGTCAGTCCACCATTTTTATCCCTCTCTCCATACATTTCTCTCTCAAAAAAATTGACTAATGGGTATTTACAAAATAAAAAATGACTTGGACCCCCAGCTGGGGGTGCTGGGGGTCGCCCGTGATTGGTGGAAAAAAAAACAGTTTTCTTTTCTTTTCTTTTTTTTTTTTTTTTGTGTTTTCAGCCAAATCCCAGGCCGACACGTGACACTGGGGGGGTCGGTGGGGGTCGTCTGTCTTTGTGCAGCATTCTATGAAGCAGATTACACAAATGGTGGCGACTTGTACGTATATAATGGGGTATGGGTCATCATGATCTGTTTTTTATTTGCCTAGATATATATATATATATATTTGATAGGTTAACAGAGGCATTCACCTTCGAATTGATGGAACTCATTTGTTGGTTTGTTTTAATGGTGGAACTCATGATTAGGAGACTAGAAGCTCCAAGCTCCATAGTCGATTTAATTTGCAGACAAATCGAGATCGAGATCGCTTGCTAATGACCCCTCTCTGATTTTACTTGGTCTAATATGTATTATCGAGGGTTTATACTATTATATGATAGTTATTATATATTATAACATATTATTATATTTTATATAATAGTTATTATATAATATATTTAATACATATTAATAAATAAAAAATAATATATAAATAATGTAATTATAATATATATAATAAATTTTATAAATTATAATTTTTATCATATATAATAAAAATATATAATATATAATATAATTGATCATATATAATATACATAATAAATTTTATAAATTATAATTTTTATCATATATAATAAAAAATATATATTTATTGAATTAGCATGCTGCGTACCCTACTTTTTGGGATTTTGCGTATCGACGCATTCGTACTGCATTCCGTGCACTGCACTCGTACTGCCCGTGCTTCATAGGTAGCATTGTTGTTTACAAAATAGGTGTTGTACGTATATAATGGCGTATATACATGTATATAATAATGGGTCACCATGATCTGTTTTTTATTTGCCTAGATATATATATATATATATATTTGATAGGTTAACAGAGGCATTCACCTTCGAATTGATGGAACTCATTTGTTGGTTTGTTTTAATGGTGGAACTCATGATTAGGAGACTAGAAGTAAAAGATGAATAGTGGATTTAATTTGCAGACAAATTCATTGCTTGCTAATGATCTGATTTTACTTGGTCTAATATGTATTAGAGGGAGGGACAGTGGGTATAATTTTTTTGAAAGGAGATCTGGAGAGAGAGAGAAGGGACAGTCAACACCAGAAAAGAAGGCCAGAAGTGATGGAGGGAAGGGGGGAGATACGGAGGGGTGGAGGGGGATTCAGTGTGGTCAAGTACATGGATACATTAGGATAAGTGGTTGTGATTTGTTAGTGGTAAAAAATTATGTTGATTGTGCCCTAAAAAGAGTGTCATGTGCATTGCAGGTGATCAGTTTCCGTCTAAAATTTGGATGGAGTTAACTATTGTTTTTATTTGATACATATTGAAAAATCAAAGGGCCAAGGGGCAAATATATTGTAATTGAAATGATCGGAATTAAATTGACACAAAAAGTAAAATTCAGGAACTATTGGCACAATTTGTCTTAGAAAACAAAAAGTGTATAGTTAGATACCATGTATCACCATAGAAATACAATAACATGTACATCTAGTGAATCTAAAAATTTAAGGGTAAACTACCAATAGGTCCTACTTTGGAGACTTATTACCCATTAAGTCCTATTGATAAATTTATTAAGTGATAAAGATAAATTTATCAATCTTTTATTTTTATGAATAAATTTATAGTGATCAGTCTCTTTGTTTTTATAAATAAATTTTTAGTGATAAATTTATCACTCTCTTATTTTTATAGTGTTAAATTTATTAGTTAAGACCTGTAAGTAAATAAGTCTAGTTAATAGGACTAATTGGTAAATACCCCAAAATTTAATGCATAGGAAAACAAAGTTGATTACATGATATGCTTCAAAATACAGAAACGATAAGCTAGATAAATCACACTTGCTACACACGAAGAGCAAAAAATTTACATGGTTCACTCCAAAATTAATGCTACATCTATAACCGTTGCAATTTTCACTACAAATGAAAGGTTACGCAAGATTAAAAGAGATAGTCATCTCATTTCAACTACAAATACATAGAAATTAAGACATTAGGTCACAAGTGTGGAATACAATAAATACGTGTATTTCAAAATTCGGGTAGGATGCAATTCCCCTGAAACACTTCTTTTGAGGTCGAGTGGTTAGTGATCAAAAACTTATCAAGATCCACTTTACCCTAACATCTATAACTTCTTGAAGGACAAAATTATGCAAGTTTCATTTTATCATAGCAGTGCTGTCTTTCCAATTTGTTTTATGATCACTGACCACTTTTGTTAGGGTGAGATTTTCTGGTGTAGGTCAGGATAAAAAAGAAGAGGCTAGCAACATCGGAGATAGAAGAAAACCACCACAAAAAACTCAATCCTTCAAAGAAGGTATGTGGTAAACTTTTCACATTTTCCCCTACCCGCCACAGAATTTTGGGAACTTCTTAGTAACTCAAATCAAATCTTAAATTATGGAAACATTTCAATTATATACACATCAGTCTGTAGAAGATAAAAGTAAACTTCCAACAAAAAGATGCCCTTAACCATCCCTGTTGTACATCAGTCTACTCCATAATAGCCTCTAGGTGTGATATATATTGATGAAGCAATGAAAACAAACCTTGGTAATGCATTTTGCAGTGAAGAAAAAAACTCAGAATTGGTTCCGAAGACAATTTTCAAGGCAAATGAGAGAGGATTATGATTTCGAAAATGGTGACGTGTATCCAGTAGCAGTTGCAGCAGTAGCACTTGTCATTAAGTTGTTGGAAGAAGAATTAGGCATCAAAGATCAGAAAAAGAGTGAAGGACTTGATACCTCTTTGACCAAGATCAAGAGTAAAACAGAAGATACAAGAATTCGGGCATCAGAACTTGGTAAAATTTCCAGACGACTCTCAGGTAAGGATGTATAGTTTTACAGTTAATTATTCTACAACATAATAGATATGATGTTTTAATCATTTTTCTTTCATAACATCAACATGTCTGCCTTTATCAGGTGAAAGTTCGATGATAGATATGGAAGATCCAAACAGAAGGGTGCCACCAAAAATTGCAGTTACAAGTGAAAAGAGGCCTGAAAAGGCCATTGGTCCTGTTCAATCCTTTAAAAGGACTCCAACTTTTGTTGATAAGGATAGAAAACCTGAAAGTTCTTTACCAACACCTGATCTTTCATCTGCCAAACAACCAACATCCCTACCAACTGAGATCAAAAGGCAGCCTTCAACAAAACCTGGAATAGGAGAAACTAAGGCGGATACTTGGGAGGAAGCTCAGATGGCCAAGCTTAAAGAAAAGTACTAATCTAATTAAACAGATGTTTATACTACAAATACTTGAGATTAAGCATGTAAATTCGAATAAATGAAGACTGTTGTATTACCACTAACAAAAACCATTTTCAGGTATGAGAAGTTGAATACCACAATTCTTGAATGGGAGAAAAAGAAGAAGGATAAAGCCAAACTCCATAAGGATAGAACAGAGGTTTATTGCATTTCTCTTCTCCAATTTGACAGGCACTTGGAATTCTAGTAACTCAGAATTGACAATCTACTCTTTCGAACTGCAGAGTGAATTGGAGCGCAGAAGAGCAAAAGCCTTACGACATTACCGTAGTGACATGGAAAGAATTGATCGAATTGCAGGAGGAGCAAGATCTCAAGCAGAGGAAAACAAAAGAAATGAGGAGTTCAAGGTGAAAGGGAAGGCAAATAAAATCAGATCAACAGGGAAGATTCCAGCAACATGCTTGTGCTTCTAACTGTTGCTAATAACAAGGTCTCCCCTGTTTGAACAATTTGTAAAATTGTAAATATATTTATCTAACAAATCTGTAACCAACTCAATCACTAATACAACAACATAAATGGAATTTATTTGCATCACTTATCATTCTAAGTTTGGACGGCTTTGCAAATGAGCTTAAAACTATCATTAAGACAAATTGAAACAACAACCAATTATGGGGGTAGGGGGAAGCCAAGTGGTAAATAAATGTATCAAGTTGCATATTAGGTAATACAAAAGTCATACAATTTGGCCAACCCATCACTAATGGAAACAAATGTCAAATAAAAGCACATTATGGTCTCACCATTTATGCTAGTTATGTTGTTGAAAATTTGGATGAGAAATCTCTAATTAGGTAGGTAATGTCAATTAAAAGCACATTATGGTTTCACTATTTATGCTAATTATGTTGTGGAAAATTTTGTATGAGAAATCTCTAATTAGCTAGAAGCTACAATAATTGGCAATATGGAACCCAATGAAGGAAAGCTGAATAAACATGATTCAAATGATTGGTTCACCTAAGTTTATTTAAGACCCATGGAGGAACAACTATTCAAGAAAATGGTTAGAAAGTTGTCCACGAAATTACACACTAAAAACTAAAATTTCACAAAATCTTGTGCGTTAGGAAAGAAACAGGTCCATAATGTTTAAAGTGTAAAACATGGAGGAAATGGAAAGAAATAGAATCACATGGATATCCAAGGACAAGGAGTAGATCAATATTCATAAAGCATACAGGTTATGAGAGGGTAATTTGTGTAAGCAAATTGGGCCGAGCTAGGTAAGATTATCTTTGGAGGTTGGGTCGCGTAGTAGGCCGGTTTGAGAGTTGGGATAGCTTGGTCTTAGGTTAAGCAAGCACTAGGCCGGTCAGAGATGGGTTGCTAGGGCCTGGATCTAGCTATCAACAGTCCATTAGCGGACCGAGATGTCTTCAATAAAGAGGGTCGCGCCATGTGTAGCTCGGTAGGGTGCCACTCTATAGCTAGGGTTAACGCGACTCTGCCAGAGGAAGCACTACCTTGTCATCTTAGTTGACCGTAACGACAACCGAACAAAGAGTTTGAACCATCTCACTTGGTTGGCAGTGAGAAAGGTGTTCTAAGGATAACCGTTATCCTTTAGGAATGTGATTCCTATGAGGACTTTGCTAAGGATAGATAGAGTCTTACTAGGATTGTACTATGCGAAATCTATAAAAGCTCATGACAGAATCTATTCCCAGGTATTGCAATTCTAACTCTTGAATACACAAAGCTTTTTGTTTATTGTCTACTTGCTGACTTAGGCATCGGAGGGGTTTTCGGTATACACCCGCCAACTAGCTCACGTTTGTATTTTCAAGTGATAAGACGACGATGTTTGGAGGAGTGCAAACTTGATCAATATGATTATATGAGGAAGATTATTTTGTGCTCATACAATTGGCGCCGTTTGTGGAAAAATACAGAGAACATACCTCTTGATTAAGCTTTCCTTCAACTAGTTTCAATGGCACACAACAAAGACTTGCCTCAGTCTGTCGTAGATGGACAGACTCCAGAGGTGAACAAGAGGTGTGAGGATTTGCCTTTTGTTCCGCCCATGGCAGACTTAGACCCTCAGTGACGGAACCCTCATAGAGGCGCACGGAAAAAGCAAGGCTTGAGTCCTTATCGCTCTCAAAGCCCAAATGGACAACAAAGGAGGATACATGCCCAGATTCTGGAGGATCGTGTGAGGGAGTAAGACGAATTAATTAGGAGAATGACGGCTGACATGGAAGCCATGAAATGCTAGAGAAAGGGCAAAGGAGTGGTAGGGGCAAAAATCCGCGAAGACAAAATGCGTTCTCGCTGCTCAAAAGAACGTGATACGCAAGCCATGCCAACACATTTTGAGAGTAAGACCCTCTGGACAAATGATACGCGTTCAAGGACCTTCAGGACTCGTTACTCCAGGTCAGAGAGAACGAGGCCTGAAAGGTCTTACACGGAGGGAAGAAATTATCGGCTCTCACATACTCACCAAACCACCTCTCGGCACACCGAGCTGCCCAGATCGGTGGATCTATGAACAGTTCTAGAAGAAAGGGCGCGATGGAGAGAAGACGTCCAGATCCATGACCCTCAAAGGATCTTAACTCTGCCACAGTTGGCGCCTAGGACACATGGAAGCTACAAGGTTGGAATGCCGATCAAGACCTTGCCTACGAACCAGCAGATAAGGCATTGGCAAGGTTGTAGAGCTCGCTGTTTGTTCCAACGATAGAGAACACACCATTGCCCTTAGGCTTCAACTAGCCTCAGTTCATGATCTACGACGGGAAGTCAGATTCTCACATGCATTCAAGCCACTTTCGCCAAGTTATGACCATACACCAACAGAATGGGGCTCTAATGTGCATTCTGTTCCTATCCAGGCTTGTAGATTTGGGCTTAACTTGGTTCAAAAAGTTGCCAGAAGGCTATATTGCTTCCTGGGTGCAACTTACAGAGGCATTTGTTACAAGGTTTAAGACCAACACCAAGACACCAGTTAAGATAGATCAATTGATCGCCATAGACATAGGCGAGAAAGAAACATTGAAGGCTTACAACAACAGATATTAGGAAACCTTCAACCAGATAGGCGATTGCCCCACCAACCTACCTATCGCACAGTACAAGTGAGGTTTTCTAGTAGGCCATAAGTTAAGGGATTCAATGACAATGATGTCACCTCTCACTATGGAAGCCCTGATAGAGAGAGTACACCAGCACATCAGGGTAGATGAAGATGGTGCTCGCGCCAAAGTAAAGTCCCATACAACAGCGATGTTGAATAAGAAACCTGCGGGAAAGATTAATACGGTCGAGAAGAAGGGCCAGCCTAACAATAACAATCACGGTGCAACACCCAATGATGAAGACGCCAAGGCAATGAGGTTGAGGGTCCACACCGCCATTATGACTATTTTCAACAAGCCCATCTACCGAATTCTTAGTGAAATATGCGATGAAAGTTTTGTTCGGCAGCTCGCCAAATTGGGAGAAGCACAAAAAGGCTACGACGAGATGTATAGGTGCACCTTCCATGATAAAGTAGGGCACCAAATTGAAAATTTTATGCCTTTAAGGCAACATTTGGAAGAATTAGTGGCAGCTGGCCACTTAGATCAATACATTAAGCGGGGGCTCAGCCTGCCCCTTAAGATTGCAATGCGGCTGACGGGATACCGGCAGATGGTCCGCCTCAAGACGTGATCAATGTGATTCATGGGATCATAGAACCTGAGCGAGTTTGCGAGCTCAAAGGGATGATCAAAAAAGTGAAACATATGAGGGAAGTGCTGAGTGTTCAACCGATCACAAAGATAGAGAAGACGAAAGTAATGAATGTCATCACTTTCTCTGACAGGGACCTAGTAAGGTTGCAGAACCCTTACAATGACGCGCTAGTTATAACTCTGCGCATCAAAAACTTTGATATTAAGCGGATCTTGATAGACGAGGGAAGCTTGTGTGAGATAATATACTATGAGACCTTCAAGCAATTGAAATTAGAAGGAAAAGACTTGGCACTAGGGACTTCCCCGTTGGTTGACTTTAATTCGATGCCAGAATGGCCAGTTGGCAAGATAAGTTTGCCGGTCAAAACTAGATTGATGACAAAGCAAGTGGAGTTTTGGGTGTTGAAAATTTCGTCCACTTACAACATCATTTTGGGAAGAGCATAGTTGCATGCCATGCGAGCTATAGCTTCAATTTACCATCAAGTGATGCGATTCCCAAACAAAACCAGAGTAATTGAAGAGGTCTTGGGAGACCAAATCATGTCCAAGCAATGCTTTGTGATTGTGAACTGCAGCCGAGCTACCAAAGGATTTGTGGAGATGGTAAAAGAACCAGAGAGCAATGAGATGTTTGCAGATGTCGGTAAGGTAGCTGAATAGAAAGAGGTGGAAAATCTGGTAGAAGTAAGAATTGACGAGAACAACCCAAAGAAGTCCCTCTTGATCGGCTCATCTTTGTCCAGCATTGATAGAACAGAGATCATGGAATTTTTGATCTCCAATATCGAAGTGTTTGCTTGGACGCCATACGATATGCTTGGATGCCATACGATATGCTTGGAATTGACCAAAACTTCATCTACCATCAACTTAACATCAACCTTACTGCTAGACCAATCATACAGTGAACATGCAGGTCTGCTCTTTATCATGTCGAGAAACTTGTTGGATATGGAGACGATCAGAGAGGTTTACTATCCCAAGTGGATCTCCAACACCGTGGTAGTACCCAAAAACATTGGAAAATGACGCGTTTATGTGGACTATAAGACAGTCAACAAAGCGTGCCCAAAAGTTATTTTTCCTCTACTAAGGATAGACCAACTAGTGGACCTAACTGCAGGCCACAACTGATGCGTATCGTGGATACCATCAGATTGCTATGTATGAACCGGATCAGGAGGTCACGTCCATCACAACTTCAAGGGGGTTGTATTGCTACAAGGTCATGCCTTTTGTGTAACGCCCTTAAATAAATGACAATAACCCATATAATACGTTAGTTAAATAACAACACATGATGAAATAATTATCTTCCATTAATCCCAATTACTTGTAGAGAAGGATAACATATGTAGGTACACATTCACAAGTCTAACCCTGAATCTATAACATATGTTACATGATAAAGAAATAGAATGAAAGTTGAACAAATAAGGAATGCCTTAAAGGCTTACAGCTTTTCAAGATAGTGCTTGGTTATAACGAAATGGATTTAAATCTAATACAGTTAAAGCCCTAGGCTAGCACAAAATAAGAACAACAAAACAACCAAAATAAAGCTCTTGCTTCCAAGTTCTCCCAAGCTATTGCCTTGGCGGAGGCATATCATCAGCACCTGAAAATGGTTTTCCCACATAGGGTGAACCAAAGCCTAGTAGAAATAATCCAACACAGTATATGAATCTTAACAAAGATATAAAGTGATATGCATATGCAATGCTCGTACCAAAACATTTTATATGACTTCTCTAAAACCATGCCATGCCAGGGTTATCAAAATTATAAAATCATTTCATTTACAATAAAAAACAGGGCAGTGAATCACACTTTGGAAAATCTCAAAACAGATCCAACATTTCACAGAAATTTCATCTGCGGGAACCCGTAAACCGGCACCCATGTAAACATAGGCTCTACAAGCACTACTATTGCCATTTCAAGGAAATTTCGTCCGTGGGATTGGCACCCATATATACACGAAGTTTTTTAGGACTTTTACCATGGACACTCAAACCAACTTATTTCAATAAGACAATACATACTTCACAGATTCACCTATTTTCTCAAAATGAGAAACATTTCCAATAAACAAATATGAAATAATGCTCAATGCAAATGGATAAGACAATAGTTTCAATTCTCCTAATTCTCAAGCTATTTCTACAACAATCATAGCTATCCTCCACTGATAGCTCAAAACAGATATTTCTAAACAGATAAATAATTTTCAATAACGATAAATTTTCCAAATTTCAAGATGTGATTGATAATACATATCTAACTCCACTATCATCATCAATATTAACCCAATTCCATATTTGTAACATCAATTTCATTTATCCTTTCAAAGTCAACATTTGATATATTTAGGTTAAAACCCCTATTTATTTATAAACCAATTTCAAATGTAAAAATCCACTAATTCATCCTAACTCAATAATAAATACATTCTCTTAATCATTTTTAACAAAGCATTTTAAAACCCCTCTTTCGAAATCAAGCCAAACCCTAAGTCTGTCTCAAAATTTCTTCAAATCACAATGTTGTTTTATAAAAACAAATATCTAAGTTAAAAATCATAATAAAAAAAATGCAGAGAATCACTATCTCAAGCTTAGAAGATGACATAAAGAGTGAAGAAACTTCAACAATGCCCAAACCCAACTTCGTTGGGATCAAAAGGAAGCTCGCAGTGTGCTCTACCTTTTTAACAAAGGGCACGAGTGAAGAACTCAACGGATCTAGGTGTAATTGTAGAGAGAAGTAGAGTTTTAGAGAGAGAGGATGTAGATCTAAGGTTTTTAGAATGTTTAGAGAGAGAAAGAGAAATGAAAAAGTGACTCAAAAATGGCTTTTTACAAATTGATATACACGCAGATCGCTCGAGCTCAAGAAGTGTTGCTTGAGTGACCAGACACAATGAGTTGCACCGCTCGAGCGAAGAATATCAACTCCCAGAAGTTTTGCAGACAGAAGACCATCGCTCAAGCTCAAGAAGGGCCGCTCGAGCTAACACCTCTAAAGCGCAAGAAGCTTTGCTTGAGCAAAGAATACCACCTCCCAATAGTTTTATAGACCTGCAAAAGTACTGAGAGTTCACAAAGACCGCTCGAGCGCAAGAAGTGTCGCTTGAGCGAAGAAGCAAAATTCTGGGCAAACAACAGTTTGAAAAACAAGCTACCAACCTGATCCAAATGTAACCAACAAATCCTAAAAACCAAACTCAAAGAGAAATAAAGGGAAACAAGACATGAACAACTATATAAGACAATGAAACTTAGATCTAAAACATCAAATGGGTTGGGTGTAAACTAGAATCGCTATAACCTCTCCCCTTAAGGAATTTCATCCCCAAAATTTTAAACCATGTTTAAAGCAATTACCACAATGATAGTAATTCAAATTCATCACTATGACCCATCCACCAGTCATCCATTCTAATTAACATGATAAACAAGTTTTCAATACTGAATATACAATTCATATTTTCAAAACATATACATTGTTTATATTACATTAACATAACAAAATTTTCAATACATGTTCAAACATCAACAAATAGGTCCGGATACTTATCATGGACTTCTGCCTCATGCTCCCAAGTGGCCTCCTTAACCCCGTGGTGTCGCCATAACACTTTTACTAAAGGAATCATCTTGCCTCACAAGACTTGGTCTTGAGTGTTTTAAACTCTAACCGATCTCTCCTTATACGAGGCATCCTCGTCTACCTCTAACTAAGTCCAATCCAACATGTGTGAAGGATCCGGCTCATACTTCTGAAGCATACTGATATGGAACACATCATGAACCCCTGAAAGTTGTAACAACAAGGCCAAACGATAAACTACCTCCCCAATCCGTTCTGGGATCTCAAAAGGCCCAATAAATCTAGGAGACAACTTTACACTCTTTCCAAACCTCATCAAACCCCATCTAGGTGATATCTTCAAGAAAACATAATCTCCCACCTCAAAGGATAACGGTCTTCTTCTATGGTCAGCATAGCTCTTCTAATGACTCTAAACGGTAACCAACCTCTTACGGATAAGTGTAACTTTCTCCATTATTTCCCAGACTAACTCTGGATCTATTATAGGTGCATTGCCTACCTCGGCCCAACACACAAGGGATCTATACGGTCTGTCGTACAAGGCCTCAAATGGTGCCATACTAATACTCGACTGGAAGCTATTATTATAGGCAAACTCCACTAAAGGAAAATACCTCTCCCATGACCCCTTAAAGTCGAGAACATAACTTTAAAGCGTATCCTCAAGGATATGAATGGTACACTTTGACTGCCCTTCAGTTTGAGAATGATAAATGGTACTAAAAGTCAGTCTAGTGCCCAAAGCATTTTGTAGGTTCTGCCACAACTGAGCCATAAAACGTGGATCTCTATCCGAGGCAATTGTCACCGGGACCCCATGAAGTCGAACAATGTCCCTCTCAAATAGGTCAGTAAGGAAATCTACTGAGTCACTCCTGTGCATAAGTACAAAGTGAGCTGACTTATTCAATTGATCAACTATCACCTAAATGGCATCATTGCCCCGTTGAGTCCTCGGAAGACCTATAACAAAATCCATCGTAACATGCTCCCACTTCCACTCAGCTATAGGCAAAGGTTGCAACAAACCTGCTGGCCTCTGATGCTTGGTCTTCACTTGTTGACAAGTAAGGCACCTCGACACAAACACGGCTACGTCCTTCTTCATTCCCTTACACCAAAATTGGCGGCTAAGTTCATGATACATCTTTGTGCCTCCCAGCTGTACCGCAAAGCTTGAATGGTGAAACTCTCATAGTACCTCCTCCCGACAAGACACCAGCATAAAAAGACGGTCAAGGTATCTAACACTCGAGTCAGAATACACCTTCAAGCCCTTTTCTACCTTTCTGCTAGAGATCTTCTCCCTAAGGGTTTCTAGCTCAAGATCACCCCTCTGTGCTTCTGTAACTCGGCTCACAAGTGTAGGTTGTGTAATTACAGTAAACAAGGTAGCTGACTCAACGGACTCACCAAGATGCAAATCGAACTCACCAATAGCACCTAATATCCCCCTTCTCGGATGACAATACACGCTACACTGCTAATGGTCTTTTTACTCAAGGTATCAGTCACTACATTGGCCTTTCCCCAGATGATAGTACAACTCAAAATCATAGTACTCCATGAACTCCACCCATCTTCTTTGCCTCAAATTTAAATCTTTCTGTGAAAACAGATACTTCAAACTCTAATGATCGAAAAGACCCCAATCTTTCACCATACAAATAATGCCTCTAAATCTTCAAGGCGAAGATCATCGCCACTAGCTCTAAGTCATGAGTAGGACAGTTTCTCTCATATGTTTTCAACTGACGTGAGTCATAAGCTACTACCTTTATCTCTTGCATCAAGACACAACCCAAACCGTCATGAGATACGTCACAATACACAGAATAATCCAAACCCCTCTCTGGAATAATCAACACTGGAGCTGTGGTAAGTCTAACGTTAAGCTCCTGAAATGACTTTTTACAAGTCTCATTCCATACAAAATTAACTCCCTACCTCTTAACCCTAGTCAATGGTGAGGCTAATGTAGAGAAATCCTTCACAAACCGACGGTAGTACCCGGTTAACCCCAAGAAACTACGAATCTCAAAGACATTCTTAGGTTATTCCCAATCTTGTACTGCTTCTATTTTAGATGAATCTACAATCATTCCTTCCACAGATATCACATGGCCTAAGAACTTCACCTCCTTCAACTAGAACTCACACTTCCCGAACTTAGCATACAATTTATAGGCTCTAAGTAACTCAAGTACAACTCGTAAGTGTTCCTCTTGTTCCTCCTCAGAGGGTGAATAAATCAAGATGTCATCCACGAAGACAACCATAAAACAGCCTACGAACTCGCGAAAGATTCGATTCATCAAGTCCATAAACAAGGCCGGTGCATTGGTTAACCCAAAAGGCATCACCAGGAACTCATAATGGCCATATCGCGTATGGAATGCCGTCTTCTGGATATCCTCCTCCCTTACCCTTAACTGTTGATAACTCGATCTCAAGTCTATCTTAGAAGAAAAACAACAAGACCCCTTTAACTGATCAAATAAATCATCTATGCAAGGTAGTGGGTACTTGTTTTTAACAGTTACCCAGTTCAACTTTTGGTAATCGATACCAAGTCGCAATGTACCATCCTTCTTCTTGGCAAAGAGAGTCGGTGTTCCCTAAGGCAAAATGCTAGGGCAGATAAAACCCTTATCTAACAATTCTTAGAGTTGAACCTTCAACTCACTCAACTCGACAGGTGCAAATCTATACAGTGCCATAGAAATTGGAGCCGTGCCAAGCACAAAATCAATAGGGAACTCAATCTCATAGTAGGTGGCAAACTAGTGAGATCCTTAGGAAAGACGTTTGGGTATTCACAAACTACCCTCAGCAACTCAACTTGGGCCACATCACTTTGAACCCCCAAGAATGTAGCAAGAAGGAGACTAAGCTCACCATGACCACACGGATCATACATTTGCAATAAAGCTATATTAACCTGATCCCCCAAGAAATAAAAACAGTCACCACTTGAGGTACATATAATAACCCTCTAACGATAACAGTCTATAATAGCCCAATAAGATGATAACCAATCCACACCCAATATAACATAAAATCTCAACACATCAATCAACACACATGCAAAAAGAAGTAGGCGATCGGCAACCTCTATCTCACAACCCTGACACCCCTGGTCCAATACTACCTCTTCACCAACCGGTGACTCTACCTTGAGTGGAGATGTTAATTGAGCCACTTCTAACCCTAATCCCGATGAAAATGTAGACGAGATAAAAGAATGGGATGCCCTCGTATCAATCAACACATTGGCAATAGAATTACATAACCAGAAGTTACCTTTCACTACCGAATGTATTGGCACTAAAATTGGAGTGGTAATAGCATACACAAGCCTTGTAGATCTTTACTCTACCTACTCACCCCTGGGAGCATAAGTCTGATACACAGATTGAGCCGACGAGGCCCCCTGATTGGCCTTCGATGCCTGTATTGACTAGGTAGGCTAATGGCTCTTTGTCTTTCTCAAACCAGACGCACTAGGTATGTGATGGCCCCGACCTCTGTATTATTATATTATATTATTTGAATAAGTTTAATTGCATGATTGTGTGTTTAATTATGTGTTTACATGCTTAATTTTGTAGTTATATGTTATTTCATGGAATATTTGTTCACTTATCGACTTAGAATCAGAAATTGAAAGCCTAAACGACTTCAGAAGCCAAAATTGACTAGCCCAATAGTCCAATTAGAATATTTAGAATTTTATGACAACTTTTGGCAAAATTTGATTTAGACCAAAATAATTAGAATAAACTTATTAAACTTAGTTAGAAATGAGCCTAATTAATTAACCTTAATCAACTTTGATTAGGCTAATTTAATTACACTATATAACCGTAGCACATATTTTGAACTCACTTATACAAACTCATGGACTGAGATTTTGAGAGAGGAGGAAGCTAAGCTCAACATTTAGAGAGAGAAAAAGGGGAATTTAAAAGAATTTGTAGAGGATTTGAAGAATTGAGCTAGATAACACTTGAATTCATATCCTAGGTATGGAATTCCTCCTTAAATCTTGAAAATAAAACATGTAGGCCATGAATTCAAGAAGTTATGAGTCTATTTGCATGTAAGTAGAAAGGATTGACTTGATTATTGAAGAATTGAGTATAATTGCATACATGCATATATAATCCTTCATCTTTGAGTTCAATTTTCTATGAATTCTTACATGCATGGGACATCTACACATTTATTTGAAGAGTTCTTCATGTTTTTACACTTGGCATGCCATTTGATCAAGTCTTGAAAGGATTTGAAAAGAAATTAGGGCAATACATGTCATGTATGGTTCCAACTTCATGATTTAAGTTTGATTTTGAGAATTGGGTCCATGATTTTGAGCAATTGGTTTCAAATTGACTACATTTGCAAGTTCTAAAATGTTTTTCCATGTTTTTGTACCAAAAATACAAGTTTTGGACCTTTGTATATCAAATTTGAACTTCAAACACGATTTTGGAAATTCCAAAATTTGGCATTTCCGCTCGAGCGAAAAAAGTGTCACTCGAGCGTAAAAATCAGGCTCTCAGAAGTTTTACAAAATTTTACAGACCGCTTAAGCGACCAAAGTGGCACTCGAGCGAGGACCCCTTTTACTCAGTCTTCCGCTCGATCGACCGTCGAGCGAAAATTTCATGTAACCAGTACTTTTGCAAAGTTTACAGACCACTCAAGTGATAGAAATTGAGCTCGAGCGACCACCCTTATTTTTTAACATCCGCTCGAGTGAAGGATGTTGTGCTCGAGCGGAGACCTTATTTTCAGCAAAGTTTGACTAACTCTTTTAAGTACATACTTGCATCCTCACGTTATTTGAACTATTCTTAGGAACCAATTGAGCTCACAAAAACATGGAATGAGTTAGAAACACATGAGGAAATTTTAATTAAAGCAGCATGATTATAGAATGGTACTCCAATTGCATTTTTGTTATGTGTTTTATATAGGTAGATGTCCAAGGCCTAGTGACAACGTAACCCATAGTGAGTAATAACTCTATAAAGATATGTTTGAGTTATATTTATTTTTGAAGATGTTATTATTATCAAAATTGATATATGAATGATTGAATGGCTTATTGAAACAAATGGTTTATTAAAACGTCATGATGATTTATCAAACCTATTATTGTTCATCGAATGGTTTATTGAAACTTTAGTTTCATATGAATGAATGAAGTTCCCTTTTGAAAATGCATTCGTGGCATCCTTTAGTGAGGCCCGCACCTGGGGGATATAATACCATGGCCTATTGATAAAGAGGCCCTTGCCTGGGGGAAATAAATACCATGGCCCATTGGCCCTCGCCCGGGGGAAACAATACCATGGCCCATTGGATAATTAGAATATAGAGATCTCTGCAGTTAGACCTTAATGGTCACATTGGAGAAGATACATTGATTGACCCTTGAGGTCCCATCTTTATTGATACATTGTTACTCTATTAGATGTTCCATGTAAATTGTCATTGAGTGTGTAACGCTGTTGAGACAACATGGATTATTGAGAATTGTATTGAAATCGAAATTGTATTGAAAACGTTATTGAACAATGGTTCTGTAACTGCAAGGGATTGATATGATGGCTAATCTAATTGATATTTGTAATGGTGTGAAACTTCATTCATATAACCTCTTTATTCTGTTATTACTCATTGGGCATTAGCTCACTATTTATGTATATATATAGGTGAGCAAGTTGAGCATCAAGGATAGAGATCGCCTCAAAGACACCCCGTGGTTAGCCTTTTGTGGAGCTCCCAAGATGGAGCCAACTTGGACTCGTGCAAAGCCAAGCAAAGTCTAAGCCCCTTTTTGTTATGAAGTCTTAGTTGATTTTTGGTATAGGGGTTTTTGTGTGTGTAAGACTTGACAAGTGCAAAATTGCGGGCTGAATGTGTGTTTTTATTTAAAACGTTTGTGGTGTATGCACTTACTTATAGAATGGTTATACAATTTTGATTTGAAGTTTCTTTCATATATGCACGGCTCAATGGATAATTTCTTTCTATGTTATGATATACTTCCACTAAGCCCTGTACTTTATATTCAACGGATTTTGTTTATAGAGGTCGTAGGTTATCTATGATTACTGGCCGGTCATGACACTAAACCTATAGGGGCGGGTTTGGATCATGATAGAGTAGTATTAGAGCACGAGTTATATCTCACTCACTTGTCCATTGAGCTATAGCGAGTTTAGAGGGGACTTCAGGATTGCATTCATGTGTATTTAAATGCTAGAGTGAGACAATTTGTACAATTACATATTTGAATTTGTACATGTATACATATGGTGTTTATTGTGTTTATAATAATACAAGTTTTATCTAGAAAAATGGTGAGGACAAGGGGTGATGAGCTAAAGGAGGCAACCTTCTCAAGACTGGATCGAATGGAACGGATGATGCAAGACATGGCTGAAGCCATAAGACAACAACAGCAGTGGCAACAACAACAACAACAACGACCACCACCCCCACCTCCAATGCCTGAACTACCTCTAGCTCCAGGGTGTCAGACAGAGGACTGTACTATTGCTTTGACTAGAGAATTCAAAAAGATAAAACCATCGTTGTTTTATGACGGAATTGAGCCACTGAAGGCCGAAGCTTGGGTCTTAGGGATTGAGAAGTTGTTTGAAGTGTTCCCATGTACCGAAGCTCAGAAAGTACAACTAGCTGCATTTACATTAGAAGATGATGCCAGACGTTGGTGGATGTTGGTTTGAGATGAGAATAAGGATATTACTTGTGCTCGCTTTCTAGAAATCTTTTACGAGAAATACTTCCCGCAATGTGTACGAGACAGAAAAGTGCCTGAATTTATGGAACTCAAGCAGGGAAACAAATCAGTTGCTGAATATAAGGCTCAGTTTACAGAGTTAGCCCGCTTTGCACCCCCACATGGTGGATACGGACTACAAGAAAGCTAGCCAATTTGAGGGAGGTTTGCGTGACCCAATCCTAGAGAGAGTCAATGTACTTAAATTACCAACATATGTGGATGTGCTTGATAGGGCACTAATATCAGAGGGAAATGTGGCCAACCGCAAATAGAATTTCGAATGGAAGGGTAGGAGACAAAATTTTAATAAGGGGACAACATCAACAAATAAGAAGTTGAAGTCTGGGAATTCCAGTAATTCGGGGTCAACCCAAAGTGGAGACTTGTGGCCCAATTGGCCACACTTCAAACAAGTGAAGGCTCCCTGATTACCTCTCCCTAAACCCAAACTCGGCACAGGAATGGTGGATCTAGACTGTGCTATCTGGGACTGCTGTGGGTTAGAACTCCTCTACTTCTTATTGTCTCGATTCTCCCCCTGAACCTCCTGACTCCTCTGTCTGGAGCCTCTTATCCTCTCCTCCTCAATCTGAATCACGGTCTCTAAGTGAGTCATTGCCTCCACAAGATGACTGTAATCCCTAATCATAGATGCGACCACCTTGAAAAGGAGTCTGGTCCTCAACCTCTTCTCAAACTCTAAGCAACGACGTTCTTCTATCACCATAAGCTCGGGTGCAAACCTCAACAAACTAGTGAAAGTAGCTTCAAACTCTACCATCGGGTTATTAAGCTGCTTGAGCTTCAAGAATTGCTCTCTCAACTTCTCCTTAATAGTGGGAGGCAAAAACTTATCCTGGAAGGCATTGACAAAAGCCTCCCAAATCACTTTGATGCATCCCCGCACAAACTTCCACCACTGACCCACATCTCTCTTCAGCTAGAAGGATGCCAAAGTCACTCTCAACCCATTATCCTCGATGCCAAGCATCTCGAATGTCTTCACCATCTGTTCAAGCCATTCTTCTGCTTTCAAAGGCTCTTTAGGATCCCCCAAAAACTCATTCGGATTCGACCGGAAGAACTCCCTATTTAAGAAATATGGCCCTGTCTCCACTACTTGGGCCTAGACTTGATTCTCAGCTTTAAGAATGTCCATGGATTCCCACAAAGCTCTAGCCATTTCTCAAGACAAAGCACTCATGGCCTACTGACCAACCCCTTCCTCCTGTGCCAGAATTTCATCTGGTAACGACACCTCCTACCGTCGAGGCTTGCCATGCCTACTACCACCACATCCACATCCACGTCCACGTCCACGTCCTGACGTCCTAATAAAGGTAATACCAGAGATTAGCACATTTACAAATGTGCCGAAGCTAACTCACTCTCGTCCTAATGCGATGGACTACAATTAATTCACTCTACATAAACACATACGAATTTCCTTTCTAGATAATGATCACCCTGTGACGTTGCCAAAATTCCAATTAGAAATAACAGTGATCAAGTGCTCTTCCAACAGGACTTCTAAAAACTCGCAGACCCAATAAATATCTTAGAAATTAAATCACATACCCATATAATTATATAAGCATGTTATCACATAGCATACTATACATACATATGTCTCTATCAAGCGAGATAAACCCATTGTGGTAAGAGCCACTTCCCATGTACCTAAAGTATTCAAACTCGGTATGCTCTAATACCAAGTTGTAATGCCCCGAAATAAACGACAGTAACCCATATAATACATTAGTTAAATAACAACACATGATGAAATAATTATCTTCCATTAATCCTAATTACTTGTACAAAATGGTAACATATGTAGGTATACATTCACAAGTCTAAATCTGAATCTATAGCATATGTTATATGATAAGGAAATAGAATGAAAGTAGAACAAATAAAGAATGCCATAAAGGCTTACAACTTTCCAAGACAGTGCTTGGTTACAATAAAATGGATTTAAATCCAATACAGTTAAAGCCCTAGCCTTGTACAAAATAAATACAACAAAACAACCAAAACGAAGTTCTTGCTTTCAAGTCCTCCCAAGCTATTGCCTTGGCGGGGGCATATCATTAGCACCTGAAAGTTTTTCCACATAGGGTGAGCCAAAGCCCAGTAGAAATAATCCAACACCGTATATGAATCTTAACAAAGATATAAGGTGATATGCATATGCAATGCTCATGCCAAAATATTTTATTTCACTTTCCCAAAACCATGCCATACTAGGGCTATCACAATTATGAAATCATTTCCTTTATAATAGAAAATAAGACAATGAATCACACTTTGGGAAATCTCAAAACAGATCAAACCTTTCACGGAAATTTCGTCTGCAGGAAACCATAAACTGACACCCATGCAAACGTAGGTTCTACAAGCACTACTATTGCCATTTCACGGAAATTTCGTCTGCGGGATCGGCACCCATGTATACGCGCAATTTTTTAGGGCTTTCACCATGGACACTCATGCTAACTTATTTCAACGAGACAACACATACTTCCCAAATTCATCCATTTTCTCAAATTGATAAACATTTCCAATGTATAAATATGAAATAATACTCAATGCTAATGGATGAGACAATAGTTTCAATTCTCCTAATTCTCATATAATTTCTACAACAATCATAGCTACCCTCTATCGATAGCCCAAAACAGATAAACAATTTTGCAATAAAGATGAACTTTCCAAATTTCAAGATGTGAGTGATAATACATATTTAACTCCACTATCTTCATCAATATCAACCCAATTACATATTTCCAACATCAATTTCATTTATCCTTTCAAAGTCAACATTCTTACGTTATGGCGTGATTGGAGCGTGTTCCTTCTTACACAATTTCAGCGTGTTTGGAGTGTATTCCTCCTCTCACATTATGGCTTGATTAGAGTGTCTTCATCCCTTACGATTTTAGCGTGATTGGAGTATGTTCCTCCTTACACGATTTTAGCATGTTTGGAGTGTGTTCCTCCTCTCACATTTTAGCGTATTTGGAGTGTGTTCCTCTTCTGATGTTGTAGCGTGATTGGAGTATGTTCCTCCTCTCATGATTTTATTGTATTTGGAGTGTGTTTCTCCTCTCACGTTGCGGCTTAATTAGAGTGTGTTCGTCTTCTCACGATTTCAACATGAGTGAAGTGTGTTCTATCTCTCACATTATAGCATGATTATAGTGTGTTCCTTCTCTCACGTTGCAGTGTGCTTGGAATGTGTTCCTCCTCTCACGATACCAACGTGATTGGACTGTGTTCCTCTTCACACTATTTCAGCATGTTTGGAGTGTGTTTGCTTTGGCCACCTCTTCCTCCTTTCGTGTGTGGCGAGTTTGGATTCGCTTTTCTTTTATTCATATAGAAAACATGTTTGTATACCTTGCTTTGCATCATTCATGTAGAAAACATGTTTATATACCTTGCTTTACATCATTTATGTAGAAAACATGTTTGCACATTTTGAGCAATATTCTTTATTGTATTTGCATTTAATAGCATGCTTTATGTCATTTGCACGAGGCCTACCTCTTTCATTTGTCATCTTTGTAACTTTATCACAATTGAATTTCATGCATATCATTTGCATTTTGCCCTTGAACTACGCTGGTCTTGATTCCTTGTAAAGGGATATGTAGGCAACCCTTGGGTTCAACCAATTACATTTGCTTTCTATTTGTTTGCCCAAAGTTTTACAGCCTCATTAAAAATGGTTGCCTTCGGGCTTTGACATTCACTCATGTTATGAAATGATGCATCAAGCTCTGTCAAAGAGGGTAACTGTAGACACTCCATTTTAACTAGCCTTAAGGCTTGTGCACTCTTTTTGAATACCCAATGATGAAAATCGAGATGTGCTAGTCTTATGAGTTCCTTAGCAGGAAAACCGAGATTTAAGTTTTGAACCCAACCAAGTACTTGTTGAGGCCAAAATGTTTTTCAACCAATTGAAAACCTTTTTCAAAGTATGTTTGGTTGTGTAGTTCCAGAAATTTCCACAATGTCCTGAGGCTCACCCTTTCGAATTCAAAATGTTGTATTTTCTCAAATAGATCGAGCAAAGGATGTAGTATGAATGAATAAAAGGGGTGGAATCCTTTGAAATACCTACTTCTCATTTTCAAACCATGCTAACTTTACTTTATTGATCCAACGATGTATTTTTCATCTGACCAAATAACGATTCATGGCCGGATGAAAATATAGTCAGCCAGAGATATAGTGGTACAGCCGGCTGAATTGTCTTAGAAAAGAGGATTTTCAGGAATTTCGTTCTTCTCTGCAAAGTTACCACAAATATCTTAGATATTTATGTCTGAAACTCTATAAATAGAGGATGGAACCTCACTTCAGCAAGGTTAGAAATTTTGTGCAAGGCTTAAAGAGAGATTTGAGAGCTTATTTTCCACACTTCATCTTCAACCTCCACTTTTCAAACTTCAATCATCAAAACTCCATTAAAACTTCACTCTAAGCTTTTTGCTAAGAATCCTAAACACTCTAAGCTACATCTAAAGGACCTTGAGAGTACCAAGAAAGAGTTTGGGAACCAAGAAGTTCATCCTCTTTAAGAGGTGAAACTTTTGAACTTTTTATCATTTTCTCTCTTTTATTCCTAATCTCTAAGCTCTGGTTTTCATTCTATACTTGTTGTAATTATGTAATAAGTCCTCATGGATATGAAGGGAGGTAGAAAGTAGCCACCCATCTATTGAGTTAATAGTTTTATTTACTTTTTTCTAGTTTTTCTCTATTTTCTTGCTTTCTAGAGATATAATTCATTGTTGTTGTATGTATTAGAACCTTGTGGATGTGGAGAGAGATAAAAAGTAGCCACTCATCCACAAGTTTGATTATGTAGAGTCAATTCGTTCATTTCACACACTTTCTCATTACATATCTTATCATTCAAGCATATTGGCCCATATTTTTCAACCCATGCTCAATCTAAATGAGTAGAGGTGGTTGTTTTATGGGGCTAGTTGGATGATTTTTGAGATTTGATGTTGAGAAAGTTGTTGTTTTCCATTTTGATTGACTTTTCTTGGAAGTATAGTAAGAGGTTCTGGGTCAAAGCTGTTGAAAACTCTTTTTTCAATCATTTGTGAACATGGAAATGGGTGAAAACATCCTTGTTCCATGAATAGAAGAGGAGTTTTCAATAGTCTTTGATGAATCTCTTATTTTAGATGCAAATCTTCCACTAAGAAAATGATGGGTATTAATCTACTCTTTCCAATTAGTAGTATGGATTTGAATACTAACCTACCCTTACTCACAAAGAGATGATTATACGTTCTTATTTATTTCTTAGGCTTGAATTTCTTCTTGCTTTAATTCATTTAATTTGATGAATTGTTGTAAAATATCTATTGTATATAGTCATTTGTGTTATTGTTAATGGTTGAGGCCTGTCTACATCTTCATTAAATGTTCTCGACAAGATGGAGAGGTAGAAGGAATAAGAACCCCCTAGAAGATATACCTTGCTTCTGTTCTGGACCTTTTACACCAAACAGAGTTTTTCTCGGAAGATATGTTTGTCGGCCATCTTTTTAGTCGGCCGAATGAATTGGTGTATGGCCAGATGAATTTCTTAGAGTAGAGTAGAACAGTTTCCGAAGAGTGTTCTCCTGGGCATTTTGGGGTTGTTGTGTAAAGTTCATTATTTATTTTAGTTTGATTTATTAGATTCAGCATTAATTTGGCTGAATCAATTCATTGTTGTAATAATTTCTCCAACCCCACGTCTTTTGTTTTCTTATTCATTCAATTGTAGTAATAATCTCTCACTTCCGTCATTCTTTCCTTTTCATTTGAATTGTTGTAATAACTTCCAACCCTATGTCTTTGTATCCTTTCTATTTACATGCTTTTTGTATAGCGTCATGTTTTATTTATCATATTCATGACTTATATACATTTTCCATGCATTTGGGTTCGACTCATATAGCGACTTTGGTTTTGATCCGACCTGTTTAATGTTTTGGATCCAAGTTTCATTGTCTTGTATGATTGTTCATGTCTTGTTTCTCTTTATTCCTCATTGAGTTTGTTTATTGGAGCGTCTTGGTTGCATTTGGATTAGGTTGGTGGCTTGCTTTTCAAAATTGTTATTGCCTAGATTTTTGTCTCTAAGCTCAAGTGATATTCGAAAACTCTCAGTACTTTTGCAGCTCTACAAAACTACTGGGAGGGTGCATTCTTCGCTCGAGCGGTGTTGCACTAGAGCAGTACTTCTTGAGCTTGAGCAGTTTTCTTCTGTCTGCAAAACTTCTGGGAGTTTGTATTCTACGCTTGAGCGGTCACATCCTGCGCTCGAGCAGTCACACTTTTTGTGTCTGGATGCTCGAGCGACACTTCTTGCGCTTGAGCAATCTACGCGTATATCAGTTCGTAAAAGTCACTTTTTGGATCACTTTTTCATTTCTCTCTCTCTCTCTAAACATTCTAAAAACCCTAGATCTAGAGCTTCTCTCTCTAAAACTCTCATTCTCTCTGCAAATACACCTTGATCTAGTGGTTTCTCAACCATGGCCCTTTGGGAAAATAGGTAGAGCTTGGCAAGGGCTTCCATTTAATTTGAGTGAATTGTGTTTTCGTCACCATTGGATTTTTGAATCATTAGAAGTGTGATTTTTATGTCTAAACTCATTAAACACGTTTGGGTTGGTTTGGGCTTGGGTTGGTGAGTTTGTGATTTGGTTTTGTGGGTTGTTACGGGTTGTTGTTATGTTGAGATGTCGGGTTAGGAAGCCTTAGCTTCTAACTAAGGATTTGTGGATAGAGAAGATGAGTAATGTTATGTAAATGGTGAGTTGGGCCTATTATAAATAGTTTGGGGATTTTGGGGAATGATAATAAATGAGTATTTAGGTGTGTTGAAAATGTGCGAACTTTGGAGTTATGTTTCAAAACAAATGGATATTTTGTTTACTCTTTTATAAACTAGAGAACGGGAATTTAGTTATACTCAATTAATCTTTTGGATTATGAGATTGTTGTGCAGAGTTTTGTCCTTGGCCATCGGTGGAAGATGGTATTGCTTGTTGTTAGATATAGGTTATGAGTACTACTGCAGGGTGAGCAATGTAATGTAAGATGGTATGTTGTTGATTGTAAATAGACATTGTGAATAGATAATTTCATTGTTGAGTTATGGATTATGTTGTTAAAGAGGTAATTGGAACGTGTATAAATGTTGTTATGTTATGAGATGGTCGTTGGATAGTATGATTTTAGTGTTTAGTAATTCGTATTGTGTTTTGGAAACATTTTAAAAATGTAAGAAAACCCGTTGTTGAATGGCGGTTCATGGAGCACATTTTGAAGGAAGTGGGTTAATGTATTTAACTGCTAATAATTAGGATTGTGATAATTGGATTAGGTGTATTTATTACACCCACGTATGATTGATGTTGGTTAGCTTGTTATGCTTTTAATGTGTTGTTTAGGGGTCCATTTTCCGCCATATTGAGCCGGCAAAACGTGGCGCCTTGACAGAGGTTTCCTCGTCCCTTCCGATTTGCACCTAGTAAAGTGTGAAAGGGGGTCCGTTTCTCGCCGTATCTGAGCCGGCAAAGCATGGCGCCTTGTGATAGGTTCTTCGTCTCTTTCCGATTTGCACCTGGTAAAGTATGACCTGAGGGGCACCCCCTTCCAAGTGAGGCCAGTAAAGTGTTATATGTTATTTGTGTTGTGGAATTTGCTATCCGTGTTGTATGGCAGTGGAGATGAAATTGGTCATATGTATTATTCTCAGTTATTTATTTTTAAATATGTGCGTTATTAGTTTTTCATGTTGTGGTTGTCTTTTAGTCCTTCGGCCTATGGCTAGGGAAGATAGTCGATGTATTGGTGTGTAGATGAGTATGGTGTAGTAATATATGGAGTTAGGTCATGACTTGTATATGGGGTTGTGTTTTCAGAATAGATGTTTCAGTGAAATTTTGTTATGTTAACATGGAGGGTTTTATCAAAAAGAATAATGGGGTTTTGAAATGTGTGTTGGAAGCTAAACGAGAATTTCTAGGAGAAACAATGGTTTTTATACTGTGTTGAGTAAAGGTGAACTTTTTGTGAGAAACATATCTATATGAGTATACTTTTGGATATTACTGTCACACTACTTATATGGTATATCATGGTGCATGCATGATCATTTTTGTCTATAAGTAGTGATTGGTTAGGATCTTTGGGATCTCTATTGGGCTTATTTCTCATCCCACATGTTGACATTCTTTTCAAGTACAAGGCTGGAGGATTGTTCATGACTTGAAGTCTATTAATTGTTGGCCATGGGGCCCTTTATTTGTTGGTCGAGTGCCATGTATTGTATAGGGTAAATCCCTTTTGTTTTTATTTATTGTTATTCAATGTAAGCCTAAGGGCACTGTACTATGTCTTATTTATATATCCTCATCATTGTCGTGAGAGAATGTTACTATTTATTTCGTACCCGCTCTTAAATGGAGGCAATCTTTTAAAATGGTAATAATGTAAGGATTTGGTAATGAATTCAGGTAATGAAAGACGGGGCATTACAGCTCATCTACATTCGTGGAATTTATTATTTTCTAACTTGATTATGTGCACTACCTCATGCCTTGAGATGATACATATGTCATGTGTTAGTAGTCGAGCCTATAAATGCATTTTGTGCATGTATTGCATTAGCTATCTATATATAGGATCATGCATATATTTCTAACATATTCTTTTGGTTTATCATGCAGTACTAGGTGAGTTTTTTTTTTTTTAATTTTAGCATCCTGTATGTACATGTTATTTGTAATATCCATTGGTATACCATGAGGCAAGATGCTTAACTGAAATAGAAATATCTGTATAAATGCCATGGAAAGAGGTTGTGTTGCTTGTGTTGGAATGTAGTTGATTCTTATGCTTCTGAGTTCATTTTTTTTTATTATATATATTTCGAGTTGTACAAAAGACTTTTCAAAACGCATGAAATCAAAGCATAACCAGAACAAATGCCGCAATCTATATTTGAGTGTCTTAGATAGTAATGTTAGCATTATTAATAACCAGAGCATGAGCATATGGTGATAATAAACTCATATCATGACTTAGTAGAGGCTGATCTTTTGATCAGGTGAGCGAGGGTGCTCAGTTAATGACCTTTCCCCCTCATATCTAAGTTCCCAAGTCGAGAAACTTTGGTTATGATGAACGGTGGCCTTTGGTACGAGTCACAGGTTTCCTAGTTTTCTTAAAAGATTAGGTGGTAACTCTAAGGTCTGGTGATGTAATCCATTTTCGGCAAATGTTTGCAATAAAATGAATTTTCTATGAAAGTTGCTGGATTTGGACTCTCATTTTCTATTTCACATTGCACTAGTGAGACTACATCAGGAGATTAGGAGTCTGAACTGTTGGGTGCGCTTGGCAACCCCCAAAAGCATCCTACAATGTTTCTTTAAATTCTTTTTTTAAAAAATGACTAAGCACTTATGTCTCAAAAAGATAGAATGGATCTGATCTAGACCAAATGAGGATTTCCCTTCATTACTCAAGTTTATTAATATTATTCTATCCATTTCAAGTTTGGATTGTCTTTCTTTTTCTCATTCAATTAGACCTTTCTTTTTCCCTTAATTACCCAAATGCTGGCTATCTTCCTTTTTCTCATTCAAAAAGATACAATGTCCATAGAGTTATGCAGACTTATATGGGATAGAAAATTCAAACTTATAGTTATATATATTATGTCGTCATTCTAGTGTCAGCCCATTGTCACATGTACAGATAGAACAAAAAAGGACTTCGCCCTATTTCATATTACACAAAAATTGTTCCAAATAAAACAAAAGAAAATAAAAGCTTAAGATTGGTTCACAAAAACTTGACTATAAACATATATCAGGAACCTCCTTATGAAGAACTGTGGTTGGCTGACATAATTGATCCAGACTGGAAATCTCAAGCCTGGTGACACACCTGATCACCTACATACATATATAAGTAATGAGTTGGAACCTAGTGAATAACATTAGAGTAAAGGTTTTGATGAATGATGTTCATAATAGATTCAGAAATTAGAATTTAGACCAGAAACAGATTCTTATACATATTCAAATTGTAAACAGTTATACGTGGTACATCCATTAGCTAACAGATCAGATTGGTCATAAAGACCCACGTGCAGAGTAACAGATCAGATTGGTCAAAAGAAGACTCATGTGCAGAGTAATTGGTCATAAAGACCCATGTTCACATGAGATGATCATTAAGACCCACGCGCACATCAGATAGTTGAATATGCATAATCAGTTCCATTAATGGCACCTATGTGAAACCCTAGTATCAAGTAACAGATATCAAATACATATGCTAAGAATGCCAAGAATATCGTGAGGCCCCTGAAAATTTTATTTTCTTGAAATTCCCTTACTTTTAAATTATTTCTTTGAAGTCCTTCAATTTCTTAATTAATTGCAATTTTAACCCTAGGATCAGAATACATGCCCCAACTGAAAACTCGCAAACCCTAATGGATTTCGGTAATAATTCCCCAATACTGATTAATTGACTCCCTAAATATGGAATTACCACTTGAAAACCCTAGGTTTTTCCAGTTTTTATCACGTTCGTTGGTTGATCGCCTTTTTATTTGAACCAAGAAATTCAAACCGAATTAGATCCTCTAATCCTAATTTAGTTTAATTCTATACTAAAATAAATGTTCCAATTCATAAATTAAACCCAAGCCCTCACAGTTTTATTAAATCAATTGACCCCAAACAAGTACTATTATATTTATATATATATACACTTGTACTTTTAAACCTATTTTATATACCATATTTTGAAAATTTCAACAATAGTACACAAGAAAAAAAATAAATAATTCCCTCAAATCACCCCACATGGCCGGCTACCTTAGGGAAGATGAATATATACAAAATTTTCAAACTATATCCATGAATTCAAGGAAAAAAGTTTGCTAGTACCCCAAAACATGGAACCATGCCTCCACTCTAAGTCCAATCCTAGCCAAAGCCTAACCAAATCATGATTAATGGTATAATTAAGGCCCCTAATCATTCACTATTCCATTAGGTTCCAAGTAAATCCAAAATATCCAATCCATTTCCAACCAATGGGCACTTTAGACCTTTTGCACCAATTTTATTATAAAAACCACCTCTCCCTTATCATTTTGCACACAAGAACTCTTATCCAAACACCCCATTCAGCTGAAAGGGAGAGAAGGGAAGAGAGTGAGCTTGGTGGAAGAAAGGAAAGAAAGAGAATGTCTTGTTAGTTAACTAACCAAGCCTCAAGTAAGCCACATCACCATTTTTCCTTCTATTTCTTTTTTCAAATACATGTTGTTAGAATCTTGAAATCATATTTTAAGATGTGTTGTAATGGTTTTCATGTGTTCAAAGTTTATGAATTGGGCTTTAATCCTTCTTCTATTCATATTTCCTTTTAATAGATGCAAAACTATCTTTTTCTTCCTATATCTTACATTTTTTTAAAGGCATACCATCACTCTAAAAATCTGAGCTATTGATACATTATTTAGTATGTTTTCATCATAAAATAATTGGAAAATTTTCCTAGTTGGCCTCTTTTCTCACCAATCTTCTTATTTTGAGTATTGTGTATAAAAAATCTGTTTTATAGGCAACTTTCAAAAATTCTTAAAAATGTAGAAAACTCTTTTGGACCTTTTTTTTTTATGTCAAAATCTTCCTTAAGGAGTTATCTTTCAAGAAAAATTGGTTTCATTGAAAAAGAGTGAGCGGTTTGTAAGAAAATCCAATTTTCATAACAGTCGACGAATCTAGACAGCACTGGAGTGTTTCTTAAATAACTAAAAATCTAAAAAATCTACTCGATTTCCGAAACATGTTCTGAAAACTAGATTAAATTCTCTACGAACCATAGCAAGGCCGAGTTTGGGAAAAATCTGAAATAGTCCTTTTGATTTTAACCTTTAAGTGGTACTGAATTTGGAAATTTTGTTTTGCATTGGTATTTTATGCTTTTGTGTTCATGAATATGCTTATTAATATATGATCATGTCTAGGTATGATATTACATATATCACAGTTATGATGCTCACATTTATGCAAATTTATTCCTTTGTTACTTGCTTGTACTAACTAACTTAAAACATTAATCTAAATGGAAAACTTAATGGGGTGGCTAATGGGGTTTTGATCACGTGAGTATTATTATGAGATGAAGTTATGTTTGAATTGAATTGAATTGGTTAGCGGGATGTATTCCCTTTTGAAAGTTAAAGTCTTGCGCAAGTGGTTGTTCGAAACCCTTGAACGAAGCGGTTGTATTCGGACCCTGGGTGGTTTGGTGTGAGGGGGGAATGGGCAAGGCCTTATTTTGCCGTCTCTTTTGAGGTCCTCAGTTGGCGCTACGCGGTATGCAACCATTGGTAGGCATCTAAGGTAAGGTCTATAAAGCAGCAAAAGAGGGGGCATACCGAATAATTTGCGTCCGATTCTTGGGGTTGGGAGGATGAAGTTTCTTTAGGGGATTTCTAGACTACTAACGACTAACCTTGTAACCTTGGTTATTTACTTGAGCATCATGTTCTTTTCCCATATTGTTGTAATTGCTATTGTGTATTAGATTGGAAAAAATGAACGGGATGTGTATACGTTTACTGGGCATTCAAAGCTCATGGCATATCATGCCAGGTGCCGAAGAGGAGCTTGTAGTAGAAAACGATGAGCCGGAAACCTTCGAAGACTTTTGGCTGTCCTAGAGAAGTTAGAAATTTCTTTTTGTGTTTTGTACAATCCATCTGGAATTTTATTTTTGGATGTAATATTGATGCAACTAATTTTTGTAACTAAGTACATTCTGTATCTATTCTCTTATTATTATTATATGCTTGCCTTATTAAAAACCAATATAGTCCCCTACATTGCTTATGAGACTTTGCGTCAATGCCTTTTAAGATCTGTCGAAAGGGTAGTGTGCTACCTAAGAAAGTTGGACTTAGAAGGGAGGCTAATTTGACTCCTCCGGTGATTTGGGATCTTACTTGGTCATTGGCCATAGGACTCGTTAGTGACTACATTTCAGAAATTGGACAATCATTCATTCTAATTCGAAAATAACATTTTTGAAAATAGAGTTTAACGTATAATTAGAAAATACATATAAGAAAACATATCTTTACAAAGTTGTTACTCACAGATAGCTCCAGAAGCAGAATAGATAACTTAGAAAGAGAAGACGATACTAGTGCTTGACCTACCCAAACACATGATGGATACACATTGAAACACACTTTCTGTAATCTCTTAACTTATTACATTTCTTTCGTAGTATGTTTCTACTTCTTATCCTCATTATTATAGCTTAATCATGGCTTAAGAATGCTTAGGATGCAATGAGGATGCAATTTTACATTTTGAAAACACTTTGCAAAATTTTAGAAATAGGGCAGTTCGCTTGAGCGAACCCCTTGGTTTGCAAAAGTACTGAAAGCTCTTATTTTACGCTCGAGCCAACTTCTTGGTCATTCAATCCAAGATTGAAAGTAAAGGGTGGTCACTTAAGCGGTCTTTTGGTTGCTGAGCCAGCCATCAAACTCTGCAAAACTTCAGAGAGCTCGAAATGTATGCTCAAGTGATGCGACCAAGTTTTGGAATTTTCAAAATTCGATTCCAAGTTCAAAACACGTGTTTAATCCTTCAAACTTGGTATTTTGGGCAACAATTTGTAGAAAACACTTAGACACTTGTACCAGAACATGGAATGAAGATCGATTCATAAAATTAAGGCCCAACATTCAACCAATTCTTTCAAAAGCATGCTCTTCTATTCATGTCACAAACATGCATGTATAAGTTGGAGTTCTTTCTTCTCAAAACATGACTATATGAAGTGACATGTATGAAATCTTGTTGAGCTCTCACACTTTAACAAAAATAAACACTTGCATGTAAGAATTGAGTGAAAAGTAAACTAAAAATCCATAAATTATGCATGCATGCATAGATTGATTGATTTTCCATTCTACATTTTAAGTTTAATTCTCATGCTTAATCTCTTATTTCACTTGATTTCTCATAATTTGTGACTTAACACAAAAGTTGGGACTTGAT
Organism: Camellia lanceoleosa; assembly: GCA_025200525.1. Taxonomy (NCBI): domain Eukaryota; kingdom Viridiplantae; phylum Streptophyta; class Magnoliopsida; order Ericales; family Theaceae; genus Camellia; species Camellia lanceoleosa. Next base: position 85,462,332 of record CM045769.1, read on the forward strand.
TACTCACCTAAAGTCTTGATTTAGCAAGAATTCTAAGTTGTTCCTTCCAAATTTCCAAATCTGTAGCTAGATTCCAAGCCAATTATTTAATCTCCTACAAAAATCGTTGCTCTCATTCCAATTCTCGCTCCCTCACGTTTTGATCTCAAGAAATGAGTATAACCTTCATTTGCTAAGCTTATATCAAGTATTTATAGATTGAATTAGTTTAAACTAATTAAGTATGATTAAAGCTAAGTTAGTTCAATTTAACAATTAATATATTCGAATTATTTGGATCCGAATCAGAATTTAAATAAACTTGCCATAAATTTCTACAAATCCCAAATAACACGTTGACCTAGTCAATTTTATGTTCAGATACCGTTAAGGCCTTCAATTTTCAAATCAAAGCAGAATTTCAGACAGATATTCTTACAACAGACAGATAGAAACACAAATAACACATAATATGCACAATTAACTCACAATTTCATCTTGAATACTTATTAGGCAGTCTTAATTACGAATTAGTAGTTAATTATGGATCAGGGTTGTCACAAAGAACTACATACATTCCTCCTCTGTAAGTCTGCATCATCCCTCTAGCAACACTATTTGTTTCAATTCTTTTAATTCTGCAATCAACCATTCTATTTGAGCCATGAAGACTACTATGAAATTCGGGTCATTCTCTTATCGTCTTTCCCAGAGGACAATTATTCCCATTTCCTCAGGTATAGGCACTAATGGTTAGGGCAGGTTAGCAGATACAATGTATTGATTATGGTCGAAGGTAGGGGTGGTCCGCATGAAGTTAACACTTGATAAATGTATGGCTTTATCATGATTGGGGGCTATACTTGGTTTAGAGGGTGTGATGATTTTTCTATTAATAAGATCTTGGATTTTATGGCAGAGATGGGAACATTGCTCAATTTCATGGCCAGCATGTTAGTGGAAGGCACAGTACAGAGTAGGGTCATGATCGGCTAACAATAGGTCTAACAGATGTTTTAGGCCAAGAGGTTTCAAATACCCCTTATCCTTAAGGATTTGCAGAGCCCTAGATGAGGACATGCAGAGGGGATGAAAGATTCTTTGAGTGGAGTCTGGACATGATCCTTGGCAGAATTGTGCAATAAACTTTCGCATGATCTTGACTTTCCAACTTGCAACAATGCCACTGAAGTCCTTTTGTGATTTGAGTGGTGGTGATGCGCCCATATGGGCTTACAATTCAACTTGAATTTGGATTAAAACATCCATAGCCATAGTCACAGCTTTTATGGACCTCTGAAGTGCATGGGCCAAGTTGGAGATCTCTTGGGCTTGGTTGTTTTATTTATTTATTTTTACTTGATTGCTTCCATAATCATCATGTAGTAATTTGTATTGCTTGATAGTTGAGGAAGCTAATCTATCTCCTCTTTGATTATTTTCATGATTAGAGGGATAGATTATCATTCACTTCATTATTTGCTTCTCTATCTCTCATCCTTTGGTGATTGAGGTTGCGATTCTCTATTGTGCTCATTGTGAAGCTTCCATGGCTTTGATGAATTCCATTCTCTCATTATTCATGAAGATTGAGGGTAAACTCATCATGTCTAGCTTCTAATGGCATTGTAAGGGAATTAGTGCTTCTCTTTTACATTCTTATGTTAGAGAAGTACTTTGGCTCATCTTCTTTTCCATTATTTATTAATTTATTTTTTTCCTTAGCTTCTTTTACTTGGTAGCTTCTCCACTTTCATTTGGTAGCATTATTAGTGCAAATCATCTATTCAGCTTTCCTCATTCTTGCTAGTTTACTTCTTTAGTTTAGATGTATGTATATTCATCTTTTTTTCCTTTTTTTTTATTATTTATTTTCTATTTTTTTATCTTCTTTGTCTATTCCTTTTATTTGGAGTTTTTCAAATTTTGGCGTCATATTTTCTTTATTCATCATTACTTCATATTTTGCATTCATTTTTCATGCATAAGACTTGGCTCATTTTACCTACTATTTTCTTTATCTCTTATATGATTTTGTACACAATCCCATGCCTTGCGATGGTTCGCATGTCATATGCTAGTAGCCAAGTCTTTAATAGAATCCTTGTGTATATATTGCACTAGTTTCTTTGCATATAGGATCATGCATGTTTTCTAACCCTTTGCACTTAACTTGGTGTGGATGAGTACTAGGTGAGCTTCTTTCATCTTTGCATCCTGATTATGTACATTTTCCTTACTATATTTAGCATTCTACCATGTGTCTACAAGCTTACCCGATATATCTCTATGATTGGCGGTAGATGGAGGTTGTTTCGTTTAAGTTGGGATTATTTTGATTTCTATGCATGTGAACTCGTCTTTTTTTTGAGTTGCACATTTTCAAACATTTTTTAAATGCATGAAATCAAAGCATTTCAAAATAAGTGATTTAGTCTATACTTATTTCCTTCACATAGTAATTTTAGCATTAATAATCGGAACATGAGCATATTTTGGTTATAAATCTCATATCATAAATTAGCAAAAGCTAATCTTTGATCGAATGAGCGGGTGTGCTCAATTCATAACCTTTCCCCTTCATACCTAAGTTCCTGAACCGAAATACTTTGGTTGTGACGGACAGTGACCTTTGACACAAGTTATGACTTTCTTAATTTTTACAAAAGATTAGGTGGTGATTTAGAGTCTAGTGATGTAGTCTATTTTTGACATTTCTTGTAATTAGCAAATTTTCTACAAATTTGCCAGATTTGAGCTCTTATGTTGTTTCACATTATACTCGTAAAATCAGACCGGTTATTTGAATTGTCAGGTGCGCTGGGACACCCGTTTGGGAGATCCCAAAGTTGTTTAATGGTTGGTTGGCGAGGATAGGTAAGGAAAAGTTTTTATTTTTATTTTTATTTTTATTTTAATCCTTTTAATGGACCAACTCTGATAAATGGGTGATACTAATTTTTAAAATTATAGGAGATAATCTATATTTTCAACAAAATTTAAAAGAATATTGGTAATTTGTCAATATATATGTATACTAAAAAAAAGTGTCTTAATTTTAAAATAAGCACCTTACATTTGTTATAAGTATCATCATCAAATAAATGAGATACTACATTTAAATGTAAATGATATATTTAAATTTTTAAATATCTCTATTGGTAGATGACATTTATGTCCAAAATATGTCATCATGTTGAAACTAATAAATTATAAATGTAAATGATATATTTAAATTTTTAAATATCTCTATTGGTAGATGACATTTGTGTCCAAAATATGTCATCATGTTGAAACTAATGAGTCGGGTCTAATGGGACCCAACCTAATTGTGATGCTTAAAAGGGTTCTGAATCCGTGAATTCACTAGGTATTAGTATCCAAATATGAATAACTTTCCAAGAAACACAAGAGATGACAACATTTTTTATATAAATGACCACACAGTGGCACACACATTGTCATGATATGTCTATTTCCACAATTACTATAAAACAGAGACAAGTCTTCGCAATGAAGATCAGTGTACACATGCATACATACATGACTGAAGCATACCCCAGAGGTGTGAACATGAGAACACACACTGTGATTTTGGGTTTGGTTGCTTTTAAATCTCAGTCTCTTCCTCTTTTTCTTTTTCTCTTTCTCAATATCACAATGTGTGTTCTCAGGTCACCCCTTTGGGGCACTTCTGTTTTCATGCCAACTTATCTCAACAACTTCTCTTATTCAGAATTGTTTTCATGTCTTCTTCTACCTACAACTCTGTATTTTTGTTTTTTTATTTCTTTTTTCTGAGTATTGATTTAAAATTTTGGCATCTACCCTATAGGTTTATACAAATGTGGCATTCATCATGGGCTTTTTTCATATTTTATGAATTATTTATTTATTTTAAATTTTTTGTACAAATTTTATGTCAAACTCCTATGATTGGATGAAATTTTAAAAATTTACTATTTTAACATTTCTACCAACTCTCTCTTTTTATTTTATTTTTATTTAATTTTTTGTTACCTTTTAGCATCTACACTAGGCTAGATATGAGGAGAAAGTAAAACATAATCAATCACCTCTAAAACCTCCATATGGGCTTGAACTCACAACCTCTGCTATGAGAATTGGAGAATATATCACTGTGACATAAAACATGAGTATTTTATTTTTATTTCAGTAATGGAATCTTTGATGTTTACAAATTCACTTTTGTTGACATGTTACAAGTCAATAGGTTGATAGAAATATACAAATTGAATTTTTAGTATTTTGTGATTCTTTTTTATTTTATTTTTAGAATTGCCAATTTCTAATTTATGAACTTCTAAAATGAAAAAAAAAGAAAAAAGAATCAAAATTGGTGAAAATTCCACCAAATACAAATATATATATAATTTGTAAAAATTGATTATCATGCTTTCTATGTTTTTTTACTTTTTCAGTGGACTTCATCAATTTTAACTCTTTATAAATCTTTTTATTTAATGAAATATCTCAATGAAACACTTACTTTCTTTTGGAGATGACCATCATGGTCAAAGTTGGTGTCATGGTTGGTTAGCATTGGAAGTTGAGTGGATTAGGGCCGTTGCTCAACCTAGGTAAGGGAGATTATTATAGGTACAACATTTTATTTTGCCTTATTATTTTAAAATTTTATTTGGGAATGTGTTATTTTAGTAATTTTTTAATGTTTTTTTTACTAAATATGAGGTAAAAAAAAGTAATATGTTTGGAATAATTTTTAAAATTTTTACGAAAACATGTGTAAAAAATTAAAATAAATAAAAAAAAAAGAAGAAGAAAATCTGACCTTTTGGTATAAATTATAAGTTTTTTGGTTTTTTCAATATTTTTTGACTTTTAAACTAAAACTATTACATACCAAACGAGACCTAAGTCAAACTTTGGTTTCGCTGCTAGTTAAAAATCTTTGAAATTTTAATTTTTTAATTTTTAATTTTTTTTTCTTTTTTGAAAAGAGATCTACTAAAAACACAAATAAGAAGCAACCTGCAAAAATGACATTACCCCAATATTTTTTTTATTACTTCTGCATAAATTTTGTTTAGAAATTCCAACTGAATATGTTGTGGCGCTTTTGGATCAAAAGCAGGGTCAGGGCCAATAACAGGAGGCAAGATCTTGCGGCAGATGGGGGAAACCAAAGGGCGCAATGAATTAGGTGTCGTTTGAAAAGATAGTGAAGGTTATTTTTTTTATTTTTAATTTATTTTGGGTTACAATATTTTTTTATTTTTTATTTTTTACACATTTTTTGAGGGAAAAAAAAAAAATCTTAATCGGTAATTTAAAAATTTGAAGGAGCATTTTGATATTCAAAAATGTTTGAGACCCCCTTTCCCTTCTACCCCTTTGACCCCCTTTCCCTCCTATTGGCCAGTTTTTCTTTTCTATTTTTTTCTTTTTCTTCTCCTCCATTCACCACCCGCCACATATGTGTGGGGTGGTGGAGGCGGTGATTGGAGAGGGTCTCTATCAATACTCTTTGATATTATATCAGACAAGATTAATCACTTATATTACACCCATTCAATTACAATGTATAACAGTTGCCAAATGTTATAACACCATCATTTTTATGTCAGGTTGGCTTATTATCGACATTGTATTATTACTCCTTAACAGTTACTCTATTTAGCAAGAATTTTAGGGTTTGAAATTTTAGAGAAAAAAAAAAAATAATAATAATTTTTTTTAAAAAATTTTTAATTTGCATCTATTTTCATTCACTCTAGTTAAATTGGAGACGAAAATGGTATGTTTGTTTACATCCATTTTGTAACTCAATTTCATATTTTCAAACTCGCTTTTATACTTTTGTAATTTTCAATCCATTGAATTTATAAAATATGTGTTTTGGTGTTCATTTTCCTTTATTTACATCTCTTTTTAACATTTAAAGTTCCATAGAGTTTTCAAATCCTCTTAATTAAGACAAAATAAGAACCAATAGGTTTTTTTTTTTCTTCATCCATTTGAGTCTCACACAACCTCCTCTTTTAAAAGTTAAAGCTGTGTTTGGTTGTGATTTCAAAATGTGATTCAACGTGGTAGTTTGAGTATGATGTTTGGATGGAACTGTGGAATTAATTTTTCACAGTTCTGCAGAACGCTCTGTCTGTTCTGTCAAAACCGAGCGTGTGTTTCAAATTTTTTTTTTCAAAATGGGATGTCCGGCTGGTTGACTGGCCAGTTGACCAGAATAGTGATTTTTTTTAATTTTTTTTTTTTACGAATTTTTTTTTTTTGCAATTGATATATAATCGAAAAAAATATTTTCTGAAATTTTTAAAATTTTTTATGTGCTTTAAAATAATTTTGAGTTGTATGAGTTGTATATTTTTGTATCAAATTTCAAATGTCACATCAATAATTCCCCACTCAAATCAAAACTCTTTTCAAAACTCTTTACCAAATAAATTTTCTACACTCAAATCATAATTCTACAACACACAAACTCAAAATACAACTCATACTCTCAATCACATTTACAAAATTCTACCAAACGCTACCTAAATTTTTCTAAATATATTTCCACAACTTAGGCATTATTGCCTTGGCATGCCCATAAATCACGCAAAACCTCAAGGCTTTAGTCAAGTAGTATATTTTTATATTTTTTACACACACAATTATAATATAATAATTTTTTATTTTAACATATAAAAATCTGTCATATGGCATGATGATAAGATTCGGAGGTTTTTTATTTTTATTTTTATTTTTTTTCAGATGTTTCAAATGGATATACAAATAGACTACTCCAAGATTTGGAGGTTTGCATACCTATAATAGTGTGTGTGTATATATATATATATATAATAACCGTGTCCTATCTATTTTTAAACAGATTACATAACAATAATAATAATAATAATAATAATAATAATAATAATAATAAACTCCTATCTATTTTGAACTGATTACGTTAAAAAAAATAAAAAATAAAAAACAAAAAACAAAAAAACAAAGAAAAAAAAAAAGAACAGAATATTGCATGTTAAATTACCAAAATAAGAAAATTTTATGTTGTTATGAGAAGGGATCTTAGGCTTTGATTGGTTTAAATTTTTAGACATTATTTTTAAACAAGTTTCTGATTACCTTTACTGAACTTTTTTCATATTATAGTCAATTTTTTTATTTTTTATTTTGTAGTTACATAAGATTAGATGTATCTACAAAAATTTTTAAAAAAAAAATTTAATATAAAAAATATTCACTAAAAATAAACAAAAATATGAACAAAAATGGAGACAGATTTTTATTCAAATATTGAAACTACTAAACGTTAACACTTAAAAAAAAAAATAAATAAATAAAATAAAAAAATTCCTTAATACATTTTTTTCAAACGTAACACTATAATGTAACACTATAATGTAACACTCAAAAAGCATAACACTTCAATATAATACATTGAAAAACTCTTTAATATACTTTTCTCAGAAGTGACATTTAAAAAAAAAAAAAACTCTGTAACGTACTTTTCACAACGTAATATTCCAATCAATGTAACACACAAAAACTCCTTACGCTGTGTTTGGTTAGTGGATTTGGAGATAGATTTGAAAAGGAAAAAGAAAAATGCGTGTGAAAGTAGGTAAAATATATGCATATTTTATACATATTTCATCTATATTATCTCTTTCCCTTTTCAAATTTCTTCATAAATTTCTCAATCAAACACAACATTAGTGTACTTTTTTCAAACGTAATATTGTAATGTGATACTCCAATGTAACACCAGAAAATCACACTAATAGAAATGTAGATTTTTATGCTTGAGAACAAACACATCAGCCACTAATTTCTCTAAAAAGAATCTTTCACACCTCACATTTCTAGTCTCCTCCCAAAAATGAATAACAAAATTAGAAAAATGAATCACAAAAAGGTATTCACTAAATCAAATAAATTCAACTTTTCAAAACAAGAAGGATTAATTGGTTCATAAGAAAACTCTTAGAACTAAATGGATCAACATTCACTATATGAGATTTATGGATAAATTTTCTTCTAAATTAGGTGGAACTGAAATTTACAAAAAAAATTAATTAAAGTATAAAAAAATTACTAAATATAAACAACAATTTATTTAAAAAATAAATTGTGAAAAATCAAATCAAACATAGTCTAATGTCTTGTTTGGCAGCTCAATATTTTAGTCTAAAAATTAAAAAGTCACTAAAAAAAAATTAAAAAACTAACAACTTATACAAAAAGTCAAATATTTTATTTTTTCTCTACTTTTCACACATATTTCTGTAAAAAATCAAAAATTTATTTCAAATATACTATATTAATTTTTTTACCTCATAATTTAACTGAAAAATAAAAAAAAAAATTTACTAAAATAACTGTTTTCAAATGAGGTTTAAGTTTTATGAAAAATCATTTTTTCTTAATTTTTTTTTTTCATTTCGTCCCTCTTTAAAGGTGATTGACTCCAAATCATTCGATCCGAACGGGAGGTCAAGATCATTTTACAATAATTCTAAAAATCTCTCTCTCTCTCTCTCTCTCTCTCTCTCTCTCTCTCTCTCGTGTTCTTGGGTCGAAATAGCATTGAATTGACTTCTTTAATTGATTCTCTATCTCCCTATCCCGGAGTTATTCCAGATCTCATATCAATCATTTTATTGTCATTAAAAGGAGGTTAACAAAAATTTTGAAATTCTTTGAGAATTGGAACAACAACAATACAACATGAATTACAATCTGAAAATAAAGATACAAGATGATTTTCGTACATAGAATCAGATCTGCCAAGTTTGTCACATATATATTCTACAATCTAAACAATTCATAAACACAAACAAACAAACAACATAGAAATTCGAATACACCACATATAAATATAAAACCATAAACAAACAAGGAGATCCAAATCCGAAATTTGCGGATCAATGCTTCTTCAAGAATCCTTCAGCCATCTTGAAGTACTCCCCATACCCACTACCACTTCCAGATTTGCCATCTTCATCCTCATCACCACCTGAATATGGATGTGGGTTTGGATGTGAATGCGATGATGAATGAGTCGAGGTGGTGGTGGTGGTGTCTCCGGAGGCGGTGGTGGTGGTGGTGGTGGTGGAATGGGAAGAGTGGTATTGGTGAAGATAATCCTCGGCCTTCTCGACGTATTTCCCGAAGCTCTTCTCCTCCAGTTTGCCGTAATGAGAGGCGGCTTCGAGGAGATCTGCAGCGGCTCCGGCCACTCTGCCCGTGTCCACCGTTTCGTGGTTGAGTGCTGCTTTGGCCGCCTCGGCCATTAACTTGGCGCTCGAAAGCAGATCGGAGGAGCCTGATTGCAGCTGTTGATCATGATGTTGCTGGTGCTGCTGCTGCTGCTGCTTTTCGGGGTGATTGGTGCTGGTTTTGTGGTGGTTGTAGGTTGAGTCCATGATATGATCTAGGTGTTTGGATACCGAGAAAATGAGATCCAAAAAACGGAAAATTTTGTAGGGAAAAGATGTTGATGCTGAGGAGTAGATAGATAAATAAATATGCAGTTGGATTTCCAGTTTTGCCCTGCTGTTGCTGCTGCAACGAAGCTTCCTCTTTTGGGGTTATGAGCGTGTGTGCGTGTGGTCCTTAATTGATTGAGCGAGGGCATCGAAGACAAATTACACTCAGTTTTAGTGGGGGATAACTCTTGTCGTGTCGGCCACTAATGCGTTCTTTGTGTGGCTACTTCACTTGTGTTTGACAATTGACCTCTTCCTCTTAAAGTGATTATTTGGTGATTTTCGGCATATATCACTCAAAGTGGAAATTTATTTTTTATTTATTTATTATGAAAAATTATGTAAAAAATTATAGAGGTGATTTAATCTAAATAAGTTAATAAGTTAATAAATTATAGCTTAAAGGGTTGTGGCATTTTGGTAAGATTTTAGAGCATAAGAGCTGAGGTTCTAGGTTTTACACTCTCAAAGGCCAACTCCTAGGAGTTTGGTGTAGTGGTTATAGGGCAGTTCTCTAAGTGCTGGACAACTCGTATTCAGGACTTGGTGTGGGATCAAATCCTAGCAACTGAACTTTTTGACTGAAATTGTGTGTACGTTGTAGAGTCGATGCATACACTTAAGGTTTGCCCCTCGTCCTACTCCGATTAACTGATATTAGGTAATTAATTCCGAAATCGGTGGAGGATGGGTTTAAGGAGTTTACTCGTTAACCAAATAAAGTTAACAAGTTATTTTTTTAGATATTGCCAAAAAAAACTTTATTATATGACAAGTATTAAGTTGTTTTATATTAAACCAAACCAAATCTTAAGTCCTATCAAATGTGATCGCCTATATGAATCCTTCTTTCTTATCTGACTCTATTAACAACTATTTGCTTAGTTAAATTAAGAAGATTTATATCTCTGTTTACTACATTAGCCCACGTTAATCTAGGTAAGCTCTTTTCCCTAATATTTTCGTCTACCGTCACTATATTGCATCTCTTCATTATTGCCTTTATTGGTCTTCGTTGTATATGATCAAACCATCTCAATCTATTCTCTCTCAACTTATCTTCTATTGATATTACTCCTACCCAATTACGAATATACTCATTCCTAACTTTGTCTTTTTTAGTCTTGCTATGTATCCACCTTAGCATTCTCATCTCAGCAACACTCGTTTTATCTACATATTGTTCCTAACTTTCCCAACATTCTATCTCATACAACATCACTGATCTAATAACTGTTTTATAAAACTTTCCTTTTAATTTAGTGGGTGCTCGTTTATTGCACAATGCCCTAGGCGCACTCCTTCACTTAAACCACCCCGTCTTAATTCTATGAACCACATTCGTTCCAATCTACCCAACCGTTGTGATAATCGATCCTAGATAACGAAAATATTAACTATTAGGTAGTTTTTGGTTCTCAATCTTTATTTCTCTTCTGCTTCCACTGTTATTGTTACTAAAATGATACTCCATGTACTCTGTTTTAGTTTTACTTATTCTAAATCCTTTAGATTCAAGTGCTTCTCTTAAAGTCTTCAACTTAGTGTTAACTTCTTCTCTAATCTCATCTACTAACACAATATCATCTGCAAAAGCATACACCATGGTATATCATCCTGAATATTTCTCGTCAATTCATCCATAACTAAAGTAAAAAGATAAGGACCTAAGGTTGATCTGTAACAATCTGTCCTGGGAGACCGTTTAAGCGGTCAAGTCGGTTGCTCGAGCGGAGATGCGGAGCTCCCAGTACCTTGCTTATTTGCAGGCAAGGCTGCTCGAGCGGTGAAGTGGTCACTCGAGCGTAGAATTGAGGTTCAGTAGACATCCCATTTTTGACCACCCGCAAGACTTGGGTGCTTTGTCCTGAGCACTCGATTATGAAAGTGACGTTGTCAATGGTTCAAATTCTCAATGAAGGAATCCGGCTTCGAGCTCTAAACACATCACAACCTTCCATACCAAGCTGTTTCTATACCCCTAGACCACAAAAGTTCATATTATAGCACTGTGTCATCCTACACTGAGCCTGAAACAGATGAACATGGGAGCACATTGAGGCCCGACCGTGCCTCATTTGGGGTCGGCCATGCATTTTTGGTGAGAAACACTATTCTGGGCGGGAATCCTCCAGCTGTCTATTTTTGAAGATATTTTCGACCTATTTTGCTCAAAGTCTATAAATATGAGGCTTTGTCTCTGTTTTGAGGGTTGAAAAATTTTCAAAGAGCTTAATACATCCTTGAGAGCTCCTTCTTCCTTTGCTAGTTATCTTTGAGCAAGCTTATCATCCTTACACTATATCTATACACCATATGCAACCTTAGAGCAAGGGCTTAGAGTCTTTTATTGAGGATTGAGAATTACAATTCAAACTTGAGAGTGCCTTTGGATTGAGTTTGGTTTACAACAAGAGCTTGTTCTCTTCAAGAGGTATAAGCTTACCACCTTTCTCTTCGCTTTCGTTTTAGTCTTGTTCTATCTCTTTCTTTTGTTTTTTTACACTGTTTTGGATCCATTTCAAGTGTTGAAATTTGGGGTTGAATAGCTACCAAAGGTAGAAAGGCTTAACACTCTTTCTTGCACCTTATTTCATAGCTCATACCCTTTGTTCTTGCACTCTTTTCTTTGGTTTTTTACACTGATTTTCAGAGTTTAAAAGGGCTAAAAAACTTGGTTTAAATGTCTCAAAAGTGGAGGGGTTAGCCACCTCTCCTTGATTGTGCTTACTAGTTTTGTATCGCTTGCTTTTGTCTATCTTTTTGCGCCCTTTAAACACACTTTTGGCTACTATTTTTTCACACTTTAGGTTCCGTTTAGGGTTATTTTAATTCATTTAATTAATTCATGCTTTGAATATTTTGCTTGTTGTGTGATAAGTCCTCATGGCTTTGGTTGTTTAGGACTTAGACACCGAGCCATTCAAGTCGATAGCCTTCTTTACCTTTATTCCATGTAGAAAGTCTCACTTTTCTAATAAACCAACTTTGCATACTTATTTTTGTAACCTCCCTCATTTCTTAGCTTTTCTTTGTTTGAGAGTCATTTCAAGTGATTGATTGTTATTCAAGGCATGAGAAAGAGACCTATGCTCAATGGCTTAATCTTTATGGAGGTTCATCGTCAAGGCATAGTCTCCCTTTCATGCTATGGATCACTTCTCGTTTGACATTTCTTTTCATTTAGTGGACTTAATCATCACTTTGGACAAAATGAGTAAAAGTAATGGAAAGGTAAGTAAAAAAGGACTAATAAAATTGGTTTAAAATCAATTCAACCAACATAAGGAAGATGCTTAAAATTGGTTGGATTTGGTCAGACGTTATGCCGAGTCCATTGCTTCAAGAGTCATCATATGTTACTTCATGATGTTCTGATGAAACTTGAGGCATGTCTACCTCACTCTTTGAGCTAAATTCATGATAAGAGGGAGGGGTGATCGCATTTCATTGTATTCATGAATTTATGTCCAAATCATATCCGAAACCATCATGCAATTAACTTGTGATCATTGATGGATTCGGAATCGAATTCACTTTTCTCTTGAGTTTCTTTTTGATAAAGAAGAGCAGAAAGGACAAACAAGGCTTAAAGCTACTCTATCTGCACTGTTTTCACCTCAGAGCACAAAAACAAGTTTTTGCATGAAATTAGGGCACGACCGGCCTTGTTTGGACCCGACTGGGCCTCATTAGTGGCCGACCGGGCTCCAATGTTTGGTAAATAGAGCATTTTTGGCAGAAACAGAGGGCAATGACTGAGGGTGAAACAAAATAGTCTGCGCAAATAAAGAAGTTTTTGAGTACTGTCTTCATCCATGCACATGCGATCTTTGTGAATTGTTGTTGTTGTAATTGTTGTAAGTATTGTAATATCATTGTTATAATAGTTACTTAGCTATTCATTATTCATTCGGTATTGTAATAGTTAGTTTAATCCGGACATTTGGACATTCAAACCCTCTTGCACGAGGAAAAATATGTAATAATGTGGTGTATGTCTTCTAACCCTCATTTCTTTATCCCTTTTATTTACCCGCTTACAATGGTAGCATAGACTATCATGTTTCCTTAGCATTTTTCCATGATTTGCATCCACTCGTTTTGTATACATAAGGGTTCGGCTCATCATTTTAACCAATGTCAAAATCAAGTTCTCTGCTCAAATACATGCTTTATCCCGTGTCTTGAATTAAATCAAATGACATGCGAGTAGCCGAACTTGTTATTTGCATGATTGTATGTGTCACATTAGTCATATTGCATTATTTAGGAGCATGCATGTTTTCTAATTATTTTGCTCTGTTTGGCATGCCTTGGAGTACTAGGTGAGCACTTAGTGCTTTAGCACGTTGCATTGTGTGTGATTGTTGCCATGTCAAACATGTTTTCCATGAGGCTAAGTGCTTAAGTGATAGACTTGTTTGAATGCCGGTGGATGAAGGTCTTTTTACTTAATTTGGAATAATTTGATTAAATGTCAATACAAGCTTGCTTTTTGATACGTATTCAAAACACTTTTAAAAAGAAAAAAAATAAAAATAAAATCAATGTATTTCAAATTTTGTGAATTGATCTATACTTGTGTGCATCACCTAGTAAAGATAGCATAAATAATCAGAACGAGAGCATATAATGTAAATAAGAATCACATCATGATTAGTAGAGGCCGATCTTTGATCAGGGGAGTGGGGTGCTCAATTCATGACCTTCCCCTCTCATACCTAAGTTTCGGAGCCGAGACACTTTGGTGATGACGGACTAATGGCCTTTTTGGTATGAGTCATGGGTTTCTTAAATTTCCAAAAAATATTTAAGTGGCAACTCTATAATCTGGCAAAGCAGTCCATTTTTTGCATTTTTGATTCAAAATTGATTTTCCAAAAGATTTTCCGGATTTGGAGTCATTTATGTTTATCTATTTCACATTGCACTTGTGGAATCAGATTCAGAACCACGAGAGTCCGAACTGTAAGACTATCGCATCCAAAAGGAGCATGAAAAGCAAGCTACAGGTTCCCAATATTTTTCCTGTAGCTCTGCAAAATTTCTAGAACCATGCATTTACTGCTCGAGTGATGGAAAGTTTGCTCGAGTGATCTCCTTGTATTTTTTCACTTTGCTCCAGTAATGGAAAGTTCACTCGAGCGGTATGTTTGGTCCAGCACACTTAGAAGTCAATCCAAACTCCTTTTCTCCCATTTTTTCAATATCTTCTATCCCTCTCTCACCCATTTCTGAAACCCTAGCCTCTAAACACTTGATTCCTCTTGGTTTCTACCAATATTCACCTTAGATCTTCAAAAGGGGTTGAAGAACAAGTATAGATCTAAAGTTCTACTAATTGTTTTCTTATCATTTGAAGTTGGAGTTGGGTATTTGCCATTCGCCTTCAATCTTGAGGTAGGGGTACTTTTAACTCCTTATATCTTTGATTTGGGATGTATATGTGGTGTTTTCATTATAGTTATTACCAAGACCTAAACCCACCTTTATGGATTAGAGTCATAACTAGCCAGTAATCATGAGATTACTTATGGCCTTAGTCAGAAATTAGGTCATATTTAATAATAGGAGGCCAAATTGCAGAAGCAGAACTTGCAAAGATTGTCCAATGAACTGTGCATACATGACTTAACCAAAAACTTTTCTGATGTATGTCGTAACTCACACTATACAAGTATCCATAGTTTGTATTACATAAGTCTAGGATCATTCAAAAGTTAGTATTAACAAAAACCAAGGTTATACACAAATTTGGTCACACATGACCACAAAAGAACAAAAGGAAAAGCAAAACAAAAGTAAGGCCTTTTGTGTGAGGCGACCTTGGTTGACTCTTCAAAACTCCGTTTCTCATAGCTCACTGGGGCTGGGGGCTAGACATCCCGCTGCCCACCTACATGCGTGTAAATAAAGAGTGAGCCAACGCCAAGTGAATAATATCAAAGTAAAGGAGTTCATGAATGAGATTCATTTAATCAAAATTCATAAACTAAATTTGTTGATCGATATCAAGGCAAAACGATCTCAGGTCCAACATATCCTATATTGTATCCATATACAAACGACCTCGGGTCCAATTTGTATTTAAAAAATGACCTTTGGTCCATTATATGCAAAATGACCTTGGGTCCAATTCTGAGGCAAAACGACCTTCAATCCATCATATGCAAAACAACCTTGGGTCCAATTCATGTACAAAATGACCTTGGGTCCATTGTATGCAAAACAACCTTGGGTCCAATCAATTCATATTCACATTTGTGCGCACTTTTAGATCCATGATCATGTTCACATTTGCCTTCGTATTCAAAAAGACCTTAGGTCCAATCAATTCCTTATTCAAAACGGCCTTTAGCCCATTTAACAGTTATACAAAATGGCCTTAGGCCCAATTTATATCCTCTTCAAGTAAACCGAACGGCCTTGGGCCTATTTCATATTCATACATCAATCACTTCACATATTTCATTGTGAATCAAGCGGATAGAATGCTCATTCGTAGTATCAATTCAGAAGTTCAGAAACTTACCACACAAGTAACATTTAAAAAATAATGCATACACAAAAATATCTTTACTAAGATATTACTCACATGTTCCGGTGCTTGATTCGCCCTTGCACTTGACCCTATATAATTCATAACACATTGGGTCATAATACATGTTCTTAGAGGTTCTACATATTATTTTCAGATGTGCTTTAATGGTGTTCTTGTGTTAAAAGTGAAAAGAATTGAGCCTTGTCTCACCTTTACTTGTGTTTTTTTTCTTAATCGGTATAAAACTATCTTTTTCTACACCGATTTCTCATAATTTCCGAAGGCACATTTTCAATTCAAATTTCTGAGTTTAATATATATTATTTAGCATGTTTTTATCACAAGAAAATTGAAAAATTATCCATGGTTACCTTATTTTCTTACTTTTTCTCTTATTTCAAGCTTTGTACTCAAAGAACTAGTTTTTCAGCCAACTTGCAAAAATTCTAGAAAGGCCAAGTTTAGGAAAAATCTAAACGTGTCTCTTTAATTGCAATTTTTAAAGTGCACAAAATCTGAAATTTTACTTTTGTTGGTGAATTTATATTCTTGACTTCATGGATGTGTTTATTATCACTTGTTCGTGTCTTTGAATAACATTTGCATGTGTTATGGTTATATTCCTTATCTTATTCATTTGATGATGCTCATGCTTATGTAGATATTATTGTCTTGATGTGTTGTTCTAACTTTAACTTAAAATATCTATGTCAACGGGAACTTAATTAAGATGGTAATTGGGTTTTTGATTACTTGAATAATGAAGAAATGATTTTGTAATTATTATTTATCTATACATATTTTTTGTATTACTTATTTCTTATTTTCTCGTCGACTCATGTAGTCCTTGTGATAATACCTTGTTAAGGTGGTTGAAATTTGAAAGGAAGCTATATTGACTCATCTGATCTTCCTGAGATCATACTTGGTTATTAACCAAATGACTTATTAATGGTCTTTTCTTCTCTTGTAACCTTAGATAAACCTTACATTTATTTGCTAAAATATTCTCTGATGTTCCCGATTTTTGGGCGTCACAGTTTATCTACTAGTGGTCTATCACAAGATCTACCTAAACACCTTCATTTTACTGGTTGCTAGCTGGAAGGACATTAGTACTTACTCCGAGCGAAGTTCCTGTCTTTCACCGTGGAGTCTTAGCCCAACTTAACAATCTCATCAATCACACTATAAAAATTGAAAAATATAATTTAAAAATAATAAATTTCAAATTTGACCATGCACATGTCGACCTACTCATTTTAATTACTAAAATTTTTATCAATCGACTTTTTAACTTAAAAATTTTAATATTCAATTTTTAATTTTATCAAATACCATAGTTAAAAATTGAAAATTTTGGTGCCGATGGTGCAAAGTCACTCAAACATGCGATTGTTATGCAAATCTTACACTTCGGCTAACTACAAATATGATCATTTGTCATCAAGTTTTTAATCAATTTGAGAATCAATCCTTTCTATCTACTAAACAGAAGATCTGAAAACTAGACAAATAAAACATTTATATATATATATATATCACGAGAGCCATTTAAGTTAACAATTAACATGGTTCCATATTCTTTATACAGTGTAGCATAGTAATAACTTCAAAAGAAAGTACAAAAAAACACACACCCCTTCCTAATATATATATATATATATGTATATATATATGATGCTTCTTACAACTATAAATAGATCACATCTCTGTAGCATTTTGAATGAAGTTTGAGTAGTCAATTGTAATTCAAAGCATAGGTTTTGGAACCAAAAGCTAACAACTATAGTCCCGTTTGGTAGAGTTGTGGAAAAGTGATTTTAAATTATAACTTAACAGATTATACCTTATAGCTGTGAATATAAGCTATTAACCTGTTTGGTGTAGCTGTGGGATTATGGATTTAAGCAGTAGAGTAGTGTTTGGTTGATATGCTGTAAAATAACTTTTTGTTGTGTAATTGTCCTTTTTGCCCTTATATAATATAAAAATAATTATTTTGACATTTTTTTTTCAGTTTTAATTTTAAAAAATTATTTCATTAATAAAAGTTAATATAATTAGTATTACAAAAATTATTATTTTCATTAATAGTATCAATTAGTATGAAATTATTTTATTTTTTCATTATAAATTAATTAGTGTCAATTAATGGCTTAATTATCATCATTACTTTTTTTTTATTTAATTTATTAATTCATTTCAATTAATATCAATTAATATCCATGTATTTATATTAATGTTGTGATGTCATTACATATTATTTTTCTTTATATTAATTTCAATTAGTTATTTAATAGAAGTCATAATATTTTTCTTTGTATTTCATTTTTTTTCTTCAATTTTAATTTTTTTTAAAAAATTGTGATTCTGTTTTTATTAATTTTTTTTTTCATTACAATTAATAATATAACAATTGTGCAATTTATTTCTTTATTTAAACTGTGCAATTATGCAATTTATACCAATAATTGTGAAATAAATTGTGTAATTTACTTAATGGATATAAATTGTTCAATTTATTTCAATATTAATTGAAATATTTTTTATAAAAAATTAAATGGAAATTAATTGAAATAAATTATTTTTTTTCTCTTTTTTCATTACAATTCTAGAAAACCCTAGATTTGATTTTTGCCGGAGCCGCCGGTGTAGGAGGCAAGATTAATGCACAATTCAAATGAAACCCACTACTTGTTTGGCAAGATTAATGGACGACGACAACAAGCATCTTAACATCCACTCATACAAGTTAGGAATTGGAAAAAAGAAGAAGAAGAAGAAGAAGAAGAAGAAGAAGACGAAGAAAAAAGAAGCAATCTTCCATTAAAACCCACAAAAATTACATTTTGAAATCACATCCAGAACCCAGAAAAACAATAATCTAAAAATACAAACATATAGATATAGATACACATGATTGGAGGATGAACTCGATTAAATGGTATCCTTTGAAGCAACTTTCTTCGGAGAATCTCCATTAAATAGATATAGATACACATGATTGGAGGTAGAGAAATCCACTGGTTGTGTTCTTGTTCTTGTTCTTGTTCTTGTTCGTGAGAGAGAGAGAGAGAGAGAGAGAGAGAGAGAGAGAGCTCTGGAAATCGCCTCCTCCCTGGAAATCTCCCGCCGAAAATCGCCTCTCCTCTCTCTCTCTCAAGTGAACAGTGTTTGGGATGGGCTTTATATAGTTGGTTTTTTGGTAATAGTTGAGATAGATTGGCTTCAATAGTTGACTAGGGGCATTTAAGTAATTTTGCCTCTCAATTTTTAGCTTCCTCCTTAAGCTCAATCCATAAGCTCTACCAAACACACCAAAACAACTTAAAATAATCTAAAAGCTGAAATAAGCAGCTTTTAAATTCACCAAACAGCCCCTATCTCCATGGATGGATCTAGAATTATCACTATAAGGGTGTGAAAGTATGTTTGGGGGTGCAAATTCTTATAATTTTTAATTTTTTAGTATAATATATAATATTTTTCAAATTTTTGGGGGTGCGATCACCCGCACCCGCACCCCCTAGATTCATTCTTGACTATTGCCATGAGTCAAATTTTAGCCAACACTCATTACTTTCATCAAAATAAGTACACATACCTTCAGAAGAAGTGCCACTTGAACATTGACGAATGAATTTTCAAACAAGTTCAATTTGACAAGATTTTGAACACCTTAGAAGAATGACAAGTTGCTTGAGAAACTCCTCTTTCGTCATGTTTGAAATTTCATACTCAATCGTCATCTTTTTCAAGACTTCCACATTTTCCAACAAATACTTTATCAGATTGAGCTCACCTCGCAAACCACCAATGTTAGGATTAAGACACACTAGAAATCAATCACACACACACAGAAAGGAGACACAAGAGATTTACGTGGTTCAGCAATTGCCTACGTCCACGGAGGGAGATATCCACTATAGAATTATCTCGAAGGGAGATTACATAACTCATATCTCACAACTCTCTATAGTACTCTCTCACTCACAGATTATACTCTCTGCTCTCTATGTTTTTTTTGCACCACACTCACTTCTTCTCCATTTTCCTTGGTTGTTATGTATTTATACACCAAGATGGAGGAAGCTAGAGCGCTTGGCTGGCACAAAATATGGCCAACTGTTCACTCATCTTTCTGTGGCCGTCCACCTTTGCGTTGGCACAACATATGGCTGGCTTGACTTCACATGGGAGATCCACTTGGGCAAGAGCTAACAATTCTCCTCCTCCACGCCCATATGGATAACTAACTTCTCACTTGAAATCCATCCTGGTTAGATTCTTGCAAACTTCCAGTTTGTCTCTAGTGACACCCTTGGTCATCATGTCAGAAGGATTCTTGTCCGTGTGAATCTTCATTAGTTTCATTAGCTTCTTTTCCATCACTTCTCGTATCCAATGATACTGGACATCAATGTGCTTTGTATGTGAATGGTACATGGAATTCTTGCTCAGATCAATTACACTCTGACTATCACAATGTACCTTGTATTCTTCCTACTGTAGACCCAATTATTAGAGAAACCGCTTTAACCGCAACACTTCATTTCCAGCATCTGTGGCAGCAATGTACTCTGCCTCTGTTGTAGATAAAGCAACACACTTTTGTAGTTTGGACTGCCATGAAACAACTTCCCCTGCAAAAGTGAATAGAAATCCTGATGTAGATTTTCTACCATCAAGATCACCTGCTATATCGGCATCTGTAAAACCATCCAAAATTGGTTCAGCTCCCCTAAAACATAAACACATCTTTGAAGTTCCCTTCAAGTACCGAAGAATCCATTTGACCACCTCCCAATGCTCCTTTCCTGGATTGGTGAGGAATCTGCTCACAACGCCAACTGCGTGAGCTATATTTGGCCGGGTACACACCATTGTATACATCAAACTTCCTACTACAGAAGAATAAGGGATTGCCTCCATTTCTTTCCTTTCAGAGCTGGTTGTGGGATACGAACGCTTTGTCACTTTGAAATGGTTGGCTAGTGGTGTGCTGATTGGCTTGGCATTTTTCTTGTTGAACCTTTCAATCACCCGTTCAACATATTTCTCCTATGACAGCCATATTTTCTTATCTTTCCTGTCACGAACAATCTTCATGCCCAAAATCTGCTGTGCTGGGCCTAAATTCTTCATGTCAAAATACTGTGACAAGTCCTTTTTCAACTTGTTGATCATAGCAATATCATGTCCAATGATCAGCATATCATCAACATACAACAATAGGATGATGAAGTTTCCATCTGAAAACCTTCGGCAATATACACACTGGTCTGCTACCGTTCTTGTGTACTCATGATCCACCATAAATGAATCAAACTTCTTGTACCATTGTCTCGGAGCCTGCTTCAGGCTGTAGAGACTTTTCTTCAGTTTGCAAACTAGATTATGTTTTCCTTTAACTTCAAATCCTTCTGGTTGCTCCATATAGATCTCTTCCTCCAAATCACCATGGAGAAAGGCAGTCTTGACATCCATATGTTCTACCTCCAGATTCAAGTTAGCTGCTAATCCCAGAGCTACTCGAATGGAAGTCATCTTCACAACTGGGGAGGAGATCTCATCAAAGTCAATTCCTTTCTTCATGACCACCAAACGAGCTTTGTGCTACGATAGTTTACTATTGCCATCTTTCTTCAACTTATACACCCATTTGTTCTTCAAGGCTCTCCTACATCTTAGAAGTGGAGTAAGCTCATAAGTGTGGTTCTTCTGCAAAGAATTCATCTCCTCCTTTATGGCTTGCATCCAATAGTCTTTCTTTGTATGACTCTTTGCTTCCGAAAAACTCTCTGGCTCTCTCTCATTAGTAATCAGAATATACTGAGAAGTGGGATATTTGGTTGATGGCACATCAGCTCTTCCAGATCTCCCCAACTGAGGCCCAGTTGCCTCTGGTTGAGGGGGTTGCTCCCCTTGCTCAACACCCTCTTCATCTGGGTCTTCATCTTTTTCCTCTTGATCCTCAATTTCTAGCATAGGATCCTGCAACTCTGGCATTTCTTGTTGCACATCATCACATCTAGCATTTTGTGATGGCTCAGGAGATGGGAACAAGTCTAGAGTGACGACATCTCTAGACTTTGCAGACTTCTCAAAATCTGCTACTGTTTGGTTTTCCTATAACACAATATCTCTGCTCCTGAACATCTTCTTGTTTACTGGGTCCCATAACTTGCACCCAAATACTGCATCTGAATAGCCCACAAATATGCATGGAGTGGACTTGTCATCAAGCTTTTGTCTATTTTCCTTGGAGTTGTGTGCAAACGCCTTACACCCGAAAACTCTCAAGTGAGAATATGATACCTTTCTTCTGGACCAGACTTCCTCAGGTATCGCAAAATTCAACGGGACTGAAAGTGACCTATTGATGAGATAACAGGATGTACAGGCAGCTTTAGCCCAGAATGACTTTAGCAACTTTGCCATTCTGAGCATGCATTTGATTCTTTCAACAACAGTGTGGTTCATTCTCTTTGCCACACCATTGTGTTGTGGGGTACCAGGAACTGTTGTCTGGTGCCGGATACCTCTGCTGGCACAATATGTTGCAAAAGCATTGGATGTGTACTCACCTCCATTGTTTGTGCGAAGACACTTTAACTTCTTCTCGGTCTCTCTTTCCACCATTGCATGGAACTCCTAAAAGTACTGAAATACCTCATCCTTTGTCTTCAGGAAATACACCCACAACTTCCTCGATGTTGTAGACACCCCATTTTTGACCGTCCTCAAGACTTGGACGTCATTGTTTGAACACTCGATGATCATCCATGCTCGTGTTCGTTTTGAGTTCCTGAAGGTCTCGACTGCGCGCCTTGCCTTAGAACCTCTCAACTTGTCTGTTGTGTGCTTGGTTTTGGACCAAGGGCTTGTGGTTTTGTTTCTGAGGGAAGAGGGTGGCTTAATGGCCAGCCCTACAACCCATCGGCCAAGCCTTGTGCTTATCGGCCATGTTTCCTTGTTATCGGCCATCAGTGGTGGCTGATCGACACTCTTTTTAGTCGATCGGCACTCCTTTTGGACGATCGGCCATATCTTTTGGCCAAGGCCTTTTTATTTGCTTTTGCAGATATTTTTGTACCAGTTGTGACAGCTAGTGAGCACAGATTTCATCCTCCATACACGTGTATGGAGGGATTGAACCAAGTCCTTAGCTTGTCCAACAAGCTTAGGAATTGATTTTCTATAAGAAGGGAGACCCCTCTCCCTTTCCAGAGGTTCTGAAAAGTTGATATACAAAACATATATCTCTCTCTATATTTGTGCTTGTTTGTGCTTAAAAGTGCCTTTTCTTCACACTTTTGCACACAAACACCTAGTGAAACACCACACTCTTGTTGCTGAGGCACTTTGAAGTTGGTTTTGGTGTTTTTGGACTGGTTTTGATCAAAAAAGGCTGCTGGAGTTGTTGCTCTAAAGTTGTTCTCCAAGGGTGAGCTTCTAACCTCTTAAACCCTTGTTTTTTATTAAGCTTTTGGCCCTATTTACATGTTGTTTTAGGCTTGACTTTCTACTACAAAAAGTTCTTTGTTTTAGTGCTTAAGATGTTTGCTTAAGGCTTATTTGGTGTTGGGGGTGATCTACTCCCTTGCATGCCTTGTTTGGCTTTGTTTTGCACCATCACTTTAGGCCTTTGAGATCACTTTCTCTTGGCCTTTTAACCACAGAAATCCAATGGATTTTTAGTGGTAAAACTTGTGTTTTGAGGTCCCAAATAGGAGAGGGTCATCCCCTCTCCTTGTGTCTTGCATGCTTGTATAGATGGCTCATCAAAGTAGCATGTTTGTCAAGCATGTATTGGTTCCATTTCAGCATGTTTTTGGTCATTATTTAGCATTCCATGACTCTATTTTGGGTTGGTTTGATAGCCTCTTGCATGCTACTGGCACTTCTAGTGCAATTCCATTCATTGGCCTAACATGCATCATGTTTTAGACCATCATTCTAGCATGCTTTTGGCTCAACCATAAGAAGCTGTTGTTCATGTTTTATCATGCTTTAGCTCTGTTTCATGTTGTTTTGGTCATGCATGACTTGCTTTGTATAGCCATGGTGCATTCTAGCTTGTTAGCTTTGTGTATTGAGTCTACTAGCATGCATTGCTTAGACTATTTTCATGATTTGGTATCATATGATATGTGATTTCAGTGCATGTAGTGTGGTCATACACTCACATCTTTCACTCTTTTGATGCTTTAGAGGGTTGGTGCTTTACGCCTTAAAAATGAATCATCGTGTATGCCATCTTGCCTAGGCTTTTGGGCTGCCATATCAGTGCATTTTTGGTGTTATTTTGACATGCCATAACTCTAATTTTAGTGGGTGAAGTCATCTCATGCTTGGTTTTGGTAGGTGTAGTGTAACCTTCCTCATTGGCCTTGTATGCTCCATGCTTCATGCCTTTAATTCTAGCTTGTGTTGGCCTTGTTTAAGCATGTTTTGGCCATTGTATTGGCATGCATGAGGCTTGTTTGGGGTTGGTTTGGTCCATTGAATATTGCATTACATGGCCCTTACAATTGCATTGTTATTTGTATGTTGTTGCATGTTCATGATGTTTAGAATGTTGATTAGATAACATGTTGCATGCTTGTGGCATTGCATGTTGTTGCATACTTGGTGCATTGCATGTTGTTGCATGGCATTTTTGTTTGCATGCTTAGGTTGCATTAAATAGAATTTGCATGCCATTAGCTTTGATAAGTTGTTCATGTTGCATTGCATTGTATTTGGCATACTTGTGTTGCATTGTGTTTGGATAGGGTGTTAGTCCAAACATGGGAAATGAGGGACGTTTCATACTTAAAGTGATGAAACGTGCCTCGTTTCTCAGTCGCCGACCCTCTTGATCATGCATGATAGAGGTTAAGGCATTTATGTGATTTTTTATGCATTCATTTGTCATTGATTTGTGTAACTCAGATTCTTTGGCCATCATGCATTGAGATACGTGATTGATGGCTCAAGAGTCGAGCATTACACTCCTTTGAGCTTTAAACATGATAAGTAGTGTGGTTGCACACACATTTCCTTGCAAATACACTGCCATGCCTTTGTTAGTGCTCTGTTGTAGCAAAAGGAGAATTTGCAGGAAGTAGTGGCCGATCGACCACTTAGTCTGCTGATCGGCTATAAAAATTGGCCGATAGCCATTTCCTTTGGCTGATGGCCACCCCTCTTGGCCGATGACCTCTCAGCATATGCACAAGGTGGATCAGAAGTATTTTAGAAGGTGGCACAATTTTCAAAGATACAGAACAGTCAAATAGAGGCAACACGAAGCACGGTAGTGGATTTCCGAGCGAAGTCGACCAAGCATGCATACACCCCCCTCTTCTCGAGGTTGTTTTAATTGCTTTGTGTAGTTAGTTAATTTGTAAATTAATTAGTTAATGTATTTGCTAATTAATTCCATCTTTGTAATATTATAATTAGCTAGGTATAGCTAGTTTTAATTTGGTTTGTACTTAATTAGCTTAGCTTAGCTAGCTTAGTTTATTCTTTCGGACCCTCTATCGAGAGGGCGAATGTTGTAATAAGTGTGCGTGTGTGTGATGCATGTCTTCCAATCCCCATTTCTTTCTCCCTTTTACTTAATCGCTTTTGATGGTTAGTTTTAGGGTCATTTTCAATTAGCATACTTATGTTTGCATGCGTGCATCATTCATCTGTCTTGCATGCACCGGGCTCGGCACATCATACAAACTGCATTGTATTTCAATTCCTATTTGAATACATGTTATCTAGTTGCATTCACATGACATCTTAGAATAGCCGAGCCTATCTTAGTTGCATTTTGCATGTGTTGCATTAGGCATTCTTGATATAGCTAGGATCATGCATTGATTTCTAACATAGCTTTTGTTTTGGCTCGGAGTACTAGGTAAGCTTTTACGCTTTAGCATCCTTGTATGTGTATAAGTGTTGCCATGTTTAGCATGCTTGCCATGAGGCTAACTGCTTAAGTGTTTAACTACATGAACGCCTGTGGATGAAGGTTGGATTGCTTGAATTGGGATAATTCATCAAAATGCGAGTTTTAAGCCCACTTGAAGTGGCAAATCACCATATTTTCTAAGCCCACTTGAGGGTGGCAAAATCCGCGTCTTAGCCTGCTTGCGAGTAGCAACTTCAAATCATTTTCAAATAAACAAACATGAGATGTTTTGTTCCAAATTAAGCGATCTAGTCTATACTTGTATGCTGTGCGTATCACATAGTAAAGCTAGGTAATAAATTGGAATAAGAACGCATGTGTTTTAAAAAATAACATATCATGTTAGTAGAGGCCGATCCTTTGATCGGGCGAGCAGGGGTGCTCATTTCAGGACCTTCCCCTCTTGTACCCAAGTTCTCGAGCCGAGGCAACTTTGGTGATGACGGACACGTGGCCTTAGGCATGAGTCAGGGTTTCCTAAATTTCCTAAAACAAAATATTTAGGTGCCGACTCTGAAATCTGGCAAAGCAGTCCATGTTTGGCGCTTTTTGATTAAAATCGATTTTCCAAAACGATTTGTCGGATTTGGACTCTTTGGTGATTTATTAGTCTTACATTGCACTTTATGAGATTAGATTCAGAACCGTGACAGGAGTCTGAATTGTAGTAGCTAGAACAACAATTTGCGCCTCGCCTTGAGCGGAGTTTCAGGCGGTCTCGCTTCAGCCACTGCTGGGGATTTAGAGAACTTGACTCGAACTCATGATATGTTGTTTTGTTTACACTTATGTGTTTCTTTGCATTGCATTGGCATTGGTACGCCTAGGACACCTTGTTTGCCGTCTGCTATTCCTGAACGGTTTGCCAGAGGCTTGCTTGGAAAAACGTGCCATAAGGCAGATCGGTTAAGGGCTCTGCCACGATGGGAACACAAACCTCGATTTTTACTGAGGCACCTTTTTTTGACCATTCGACCTAGTGCATATCGGAATCCATAGTGACCATTCCAAGCTAGGACAGGTTGCTTACCTGATTCTAGGTTGTTTGAAACCGCTGTGTGGGTAGTGAAACCCTAGCTCCTGACGAAATAGGACAGGGAAACCCTACCCCTCCATAGGGGTGTTTTGGCTCTTACTTGCTTGTTATGTTCTTTTAGAGTGCGCCTCTACAGGAATGCATGTATCAGTTTGCCAGTCTGGGTTTCAGGCCTGCGGGCATTAGTATTTGGGGAATTAGTTTTACCTGAGGGTATCAGATCTGGGGCAGTGATTTGGGAACAGTGATCAGTGTTTGAGAACAGTGTGTTCAGCTTACAAATGCCAACTGTGTGTTGTCTTTATTTTAAGTTATTATGCTGTTCATTTTTCTGGTTATTTGTTTCCTTATTATGCTTTATTTATCTTTTTGCAAGGTAGTTTGGCACTATTACTTTCGACCAGGTAGATATTCCCCAAGCACTTTGGGTTAGAGGTCGAAGACTTCATCGATTCGAGGATCTGATAGACGGACAACCAGTGTTCCTTTCTTTACCCCCGGTTACTAGACGAAGATTAGTTAGGTGCAGTTCTTCAATACAGCGATTAACGGATCAGTGGTCCTTATCCACCCCACCAATGAATAGTCGGGTTGAGGTTTCCGTTCCTACTGCAGAGACAGATATACCGATTGTTCAGTTAAATCAGCACAATATGGCATCTATGGAGGACATGATGTGTCAGCTCTAGGAGAGCATGCAAGCCATGCAGCAGGATGCTGCCTGCTAAGTAGAGTTTGCCGCAAGCCAGGCCGAGGTTATGGCCCAACAGGCAGAGCTGATTGCCAGACTTCAGCAACAGCAACAACCACAGCAAGCTGGAGCATTTGCTTCGCACCCACCTCCTCCCTCCACCAAGAGTTCCAACACTCGGGGAGATTGCAAACGTTCAGGAATATACGGATGTTCCAACGGGGCCGGCTCCATCCCCAATTCTACCCCAGTTGTACAAAGCGCCCACTAACCTAGTGGATACACCGTTTGAGTTCGAGGTGGATCCAACAGCGCTAAAAGTGAGCAAGCTAGAAAAGCTATTCAAGAAGGCTCAAGGCATGAAATCCATTCCGAATATAGAGGATGGATACACCGACTCGGCCGTGACTCTGCTAGACTGGTTTAAAATGCTGCACATAGACCGCTTTGACGGGTCTGGGGATCCTATGGTACACTTGCAGCTGTTCTCGGATATCCTAAGGTCGATGGGCCTCTCCAGATTGTAGAAGCTTTCCCTTTTCGGCCGGACCTTGTTGGGTGTTACGGCTATTTGGCATGCAAAGCTGGAGGACTTTGTCAAGAGAAGCTAGGAGGAGATGGCTGAGGCCTTTATAGCTCAATACTCCTAAAACACGCAGATCGAGGTCACAACTCGTGATCTCGAGATAACTAGACAGGAGCCAAAGGAGAGCTTCTTCGACTTCGTAACCCGTTGGAGGGCCAAGGCCTCGATGATGACCATCAGGTCGGTTGACAAAGATCAGATATGGATGGTTGTGCACAACCTCCAGCCCAAGCTTATGCAAAAGATGATCATCCTCCCCCTTCCTACCTTTGCGGATCTACATGAGATTGGGGTGCAGATCGAGGACGCCATGAAGCAGGGTCTGATTGACCATGAGAGAGAGCAGCCTAAGAGGGCATTCAACTGCAGTACGAATGTAGGCACGAGTAGTGCTGCAGCTGCCAGGAGTTCAGATGTGGGCATGGTCATCACTACCACCCCAAAAACCCTTACAGCTACACTATTCACCGGTGCATCCAGAAGTAGCTTGCAAACAGCCAAATTTCCACCCCGAGGCCAGAGAACCTTTACCCCACAATATATGTCTCTGTCCAAAGCTTTGGGGGTTTTGATCAAGAGAGGGCACTTGAAGCCCCTAAAGCCGCGGCCCTTACCAAGTAATCTCCCACCAACCCATAACCCGGTGAAGTACTGTGCCTTTCACCAACAGTATGGTCATGACACCGACCAGTGCTATAGATTGCGTCATGAGATTTAGGATCTCATTGACAACAGGGTGATCGTGCTTCCGGAGAAGCGGAATGTCATCACCAACCCACTCCCACCACATAACCAAGCTCCACCTCCCAAACACATCAACCTGATCCAAACCTCGGTCATTCCATATGACCCGAGCATATACATCACCTCTTCTCACCTACCCAAGCCAGAGGTGTTCATTCCTAACAGCACTAACTTGTGCATGTTGGACATCTCCCAAACCCGACCAGAACTGGTGGTGGTGACTATCAAAGATAGAATTGGGTCGATTGTGGTGGCAGATGGGAATGATCAGTCAGAGCCTGAGGGGTCTGCGAGCTTCATGTACAACCCGAGGGGTTACATCACATCAGCAGGCCAGGCTAGGCCGAAGGTGGAATTGCCAGTGGGGGCAGAGATTTATGTGGTTCGAGAGGATGGACCTAATCAGGGGTTGGATGACCTGGTAGAGCTGGAAGAGGATATTGCCAACCTTCAGTTCTTTAATGAATAGGATCAGGGGGACGTGACTGTCAACTGGTTCGACTTGGAAGGGTCAGCAGAAGCTACTGGGTGGCTCAGCGACGAGCCAAATGTTGTTGAGGCACCTCAGCCAGAACAGGGACTGCAACAGTAGCTGGGAATCAAGAAAGATCACCGGAGAGCACCGGTGCTAAGAATTTTGCTCAGAATACGTGCAGTTTGAGTATTGAAGATACTGAACAACAGACTGTACTAAAGTAGTTTGAGCAGGAAAGGATCGAAGATCTAGAAAGGGCCAGAAAGGCCAAAGCCTCTACGGGGACGGAATGTGCTGTGCGCACAGAAACAGTAATAACGGAACCGGACAGGTGTCTATCGGTTGCTGACGGTATGTGGTGGGAAGACGACGACTTGTGTCTTGCCCACACCGACGAAGATTGGGGACAAAACCAACCGGACGATACCTGGTATGTGGAAGAGGTGGACCACATGACCAGAAGTGGGCGGTACTTCAAGCCCCCACACTTGGATCAACCAGAGGCGTTCGGAAAGGACAAAGAAACGGAGAGGCAGAAAGAAAAACTGCTCGAGGAGGAGGCTGTGCTGAAACAGCTTAAGAAAATCCAAGCAGACATCTCTATCCAGGGACTGCTTATGGCCTCAAGAGTTCACAGACAAGCTGTCCTTTCTGCAATGGATAGGGCCAAACTTTCGATCGACACCACGCTCGAATAGCTGGTGGCGCTGGTTTTTCTAGAAGGAGCTTTCCCGACGTTGACCTTCACCGACAAGGAACTGCTGCCTAAGGGCTCAAACCACAACAAACCGCTCTATATCTCTGTTGAGTGTAGAGATGGATACCGGTGGTCCTTGTTGACACAGGATCTGCTATCAACGTGTGTCCGTCGATGACAGCATATGCTATCGGGTTGAAGCCCATGAATTTTGTGCCTACCACCCAGGTGATACGGGCGTATGACAATACCAGCAGAGAGGTGATGGGGACTGTGCTGATTCGGACTCAGGTTGGTCCAAGACGGCAATCTACTCCTAGGACGGCAATGGCTGCACCAGGTGAAGGCGGTCTCTTCCACCCTGCACCAGATGTTGAAGTACCCCCACGGGAAGGGGGTGGCTATAGTTTTTGGGAATTCTTCAATCCATCCGCCGCTAGAGGTTTCTACGCCATTTCTGGAGATTGAGTATGGCGCAGATGATGTGGTTTTGTCAGGGTTCACCCTAGCTGAGGCTCAGGTTGTATAGAACATTCTAGCTGTTGATGAGGGGCTATACGTCAGCGCACAATTAGTCTACCTTATGAACAGGCTACAACATATCTCCAAGATGGGATTACGGCACAGTGGCCGGAAAGGCGTTACAGCATTGGCCGAAGTGCCGCATAACCCACATACCTTTGGTTTAGGTTATCTGCCATCTCCTCCTAGATGAGAGAAACCACCAATCCCAACTGTCCGGTAAAGAACTGAGTAGTAGTACGACTTGTATTTCATCGTCCAAGGACATCTTGACGGTTACAAGCTGATTCACCAAATTTTTAAATTCACTGGCGTGCTCAGTGACAGACACACCATTCTTCAACTTCAGATTTACAAGCTTTCTCATCACCAAGGCTTTGTTTCGGGCGGTCTTTGACTGGTACATGTTTTCTAACATTTTCCAAAGAACATAGGCATCTGTCTCTTAGGCAACATGGTGGAACACATTGTGGTCTATCCATTGTCTGATACAACCAACAGTCTTTTGGTTCATCTTTATCCAGTTTTCATCCTTCTCTGCTTCCGGTTTAATCTCTTTTAGAAAAATAGGGTCAAACAGGTCTTTATAATATAGGATGTCTTCCATCCGCGACTTCTAGATTGCATAATTGGAAGGATTCAACTTGATCATGGATCCTGAAGTTGATGTGGATTCCACCATTGCCTTCTCTATTTTTATAAAAAAAATCCAAATTAAAAATCTGATTGTATAGATGTCTTCGGAATACTCCAAATAGTTGAAAACCAATATTGGATCGCCAAAATCGGATGTCAAATGGCTCAGATCTAGACAAAATAAGTTTAATGGTTTAGATCTGTAGATATACCTTAGCTGCGTAGCACTGGATAGTCCTTTTGATTCTGGGTCAAGTCGAGTCAGCCCGACGGGTTGATTGGTCAACTAGGGGATGATGTGGCAGACACGTGGCATTGATTGGTGTAGACACCCCGTTTTTGACCGACCATTAGACTTGGATGTCATCGTTTGTGCACTCGATGATTGTCCTTGTTTGTGTCCATTTTGGGTGCTCGAAGTCCTCGGTGGAATATCTCGCCTTTGAGCCTTGAAACATTATCTATTTTGTGCATGTTTTTTGACCAAGAGCTTGTTGCCTCTAGTCTGGAAGAGTGGGTGACCTATCGGCCAGCCCTAAAGGCTGTCGGCTAGGGCTTGTGCTTGTCAGCTACCAGTGGTGGCCGACGGCCATTGGTCTCTTTTTCCAGATATTTGTTGCCAGTTGTGCCAACTGTTGCTCACTGAGCTGCATCTTCATACACGTGTATGGTGAGATGTATCTAAGCTCAAGGGGGTTTTTTCTATAAATAAGGAGGTTCCTCTCCCATTTTTGAGGGTCAGCATTTTTAGAACAAAAATCTCTCTCTCTCTCTCTCTCTCTCTCTTGTTATTTTGTACACATTTGCCTTGTTTCTCTTAGCTTTTGCATACCAACCCTTAACCAAATACTCTCACCTTTGGGATGAGATAACTTGGGACCTTCTTTGAGCTCTAGAAGGTGGTTTGAGCTTGGATTATTGGCTATTTTGTGCTTTGCTTCAAAGGTATAGCACTTGCCTTGTTTCTACTTGCTTTATATACTTGTTTTGCTATCCTTTTAAATTGTTTTAAGGCTGCTTTTGAAGTGTAAAAACCTCTGTTTTTATGACCTAAAAATGGTGGTTTGAGGTTATTTTGAGTAAAGGGGTTGTCCACCCTATTACTTCTTAGCTTTTTAAGCTTTTGTTCTATTAAGCTTTTTAAGCTTTTTTGACCTTTTAACCACTAAATCTTAGAGGTTTTTCTGTGTTAAAAATCAACTTTTGAAGTCCAAAATTGGAGGGGTTAGCCTCCCCTCCTTGTGTCTTATTTGCATGCCTAGTTAGCCTCACATGTTAGCTTATTATTTTAGCTTTTTGTGGCTTAAGTCTAGCATGTTTTTGCATCTGAAATAACCTGTTTTGGCTCTGTTTTGGGCTGGTTAGTTCAGTTAAGGCTTGTTTTGCATAGTTGAAGTGTAAGTCCTTGCACTAGCTTGATGTTTTAATGCTTTAATCATCATTGTTTTGAGTTAATATCATGTTTTAGTGTTGTTTTACACTTCATTTCAGCATCTAAAATCTCTGCAATCTCTCTCAATTCTTCACTCTTTTGTTTTCTTTGAAAGTGGTTTTAAACCACTTGTTTGCCAAAATGTGAAATTAAGGTGTTGCGCCTAATGGTTTAATCCCTTAGGGGGTTCATTACCAAATAGTGTAATACCTCTTTCATGTCCAAAGCTACTTGAGGTTTGAGCCATCTTGCCATTAGAGGACATTCACTAATGGACAATTGGATTAAAGAATGGTTTTGGTAATTAAAATGAGTAAACAAAATTGGACAAGTAAAAGAGGCAAGATAAGCATCTTTCATGTTGTATTGCATGTGTTCGAATCGGCGTTAGTTCGAACATACAGAAAATAAGACATTTCATACTCAAAAGGGATGAAATGTGCCACTTTCCTTAGTCACCATTACCCTTGATCATGCATGATAGGGTGATGGTCCTTTAGAGTCTTGTTTTGCATTCATTAAGGTTGTACAAGCTTGGTTCCTTAGCCATCATGCATGGAAATTGCTTGGTTGATGGTTTGAGGGCCAAGAGTTACACTCCTTTGAGCTTGTGTGATGATAAGGAGGGTAATAGTAAACAAACCTCGAGAATATACTATTTTGCCTCTGTTTGCTCTCTGTTGCAGCAAGAGGAAGTTCAGGTCAGTAGTGGCCGATGGCCACCAGTAGTAACTGATCGACCACCAATGGTAGCCGACTGGCCATCAATGAAATTTGCAGAGTATGTTGGTAAGGTGGAGTAGAATTATTCTGGAAGTTAGCAGCACTGTTGGTGTTCAAATGTGCAAACATAGGTGTTCAATGGCAAGGCGATGGCTTTTCGGGTAGAGAAATTGAGCATACATGCATCCCTCACTTCTCGAGGCCTTTTAGTTACCTTGCCTAGTTAATTAGTTGTAGCTAATTCTTGCAAGTGATGTAATTATTCAAGTAGATTATCTAGTTAATTTATGTTGTAATTAATTAGACTAGTTGCTTTGTAATTAGTTAGTTAAGTGTTAGCTAATTAATTTGATTTGCAATATTTAATTAGCTTAGAATAGTTAGTTAATTCATATTGTGTTGTAATAATTAGCTTAGCTCAGTGTAACTTAGCTTATTCATTCAGACCCTCCTTCGCGAGGGCGTAATGTTGTAATAAGTGTGTGTGCGTGTTTGTATGTTTTCCAACCCCACGTCTTTCTCCATTTTACTTAATGGCTTTTGATGGTTAAATTAGGGATATGTTTCGTTTACCATATCGCATGCTTGCATCCATTCATTTGTATTGCATGCTCCAGAGCTCGGCCCATCATTCAAATTGCATTGCAATTTCAATATTTTTTTTGAATACGTGTTTAATTGCATGTTGTTTAAATCAATTCATATGCCATATTAGTAGTCGAGCCTATTAATTGCATTCTTTGCATGTGTTGCATTAGACACTTAACATAGTTAGGATCATGCATTTTTCTAACTAGTTTTTGTCTTGGCTTGGACTGCTCGTTGAGTTTTATGCTTTAGCATACTTGCATGAGTGTGATTGCCATGTTGCCATGACTAGCATGCTTGCCATGAGGCTATGTGCTTAAATGCTAAACTGCTTGAATGCCTGTGGATAAAAGCTTGTTGTTTGAATTGGAACGATTCAACAAATGTGCGTTTAAGCCCACTTTGTTGAGTGACAAATCATGTTTTAAGCCCACTATGTTTGGTGGCAAAACTGCATTCTTTAAGCCCACTTGAGGTGGAAAAATTGAAACCCCTTTTCGCAAACAAACATGAGTTGAATTGTTTCAATTCTTGCAATTTTAGTTTATACTTGATTGTGCGTGTCACATAGTAATGTTAGTCTAATGACCGGAACAAGAGCACATAATGTTTATAAAATCGCATATCATGATTAGTAGAGGCCGATCTTTGATCGGGCGAGCGAGGGTGCTCAATTCATGACCTTCCCCCTTCGTATGTAAGTTCCCGAATCAAGGCAACTTTGGTGATGATGGACACGTGGCCTTCGACACGAGTCAGGGTTTCCTAAATTTTCCTAAAAATAAAATATTTAGGTATCGACTCTGTAATCTGGCAAAACAGTCCAATTTTGGCATTATTTGATTTAAAATCGATTTTCTAAAAATATTTGCCGGATTTGGACTCTTTGGTGATTATTAGTTTCACATTGCACTTGTGAGACTAAATTCAGAACCGCGGGAGTCCAAACTGTGAGGCCTTTCTTTCAAACTCCTTTCCGAAACACAACCCTTGGATCTGGACTACCGCTGTACTATTTGATCCTCCTTTCACTTATCGGTGTTAGGTGCGAGAGGTATATTAGGTAGTCTTGTCGAGGTACCCCTTTTGGACCAATCGACCTAGTTGCATATCGGAAGCCATAGAGACTGTTCCAAACTAGGATAGGTTGCTCACCCGAATACAGGAATTGTGTGAAACTGCTTGTTTTGCGTAGTGAATCCCTAGCTCCTGACGAAATTAGGACAGGGTAACCCTACCTTATCATAGGGGTGTTTTGGCTCTCACTTACTTGTTATGTGCTTTTAAAGTGAAACTCTACAGGAATGTATGTATCAATTGCAAGTCTGGGTATCAATTTTGGGGCAGAAATCAGTGTTTGAGTACAGTTCTCCAGCTTATGATCGCAACTGCGTGTTGTTTCTGTTTAAGCCGAGGTACTGTGCGGTTTTTGATTTTTGTTTCTTTTTGCTTTATTTTCTTTTTGCAACGTAGTCTTTCACCATTGCTTCAGACGATTCTGTTACCCCCCAAGCACCTTAGACCCGAGTTAGAAGGATTTGCAGATCTGAGGATCTAGTCAGGGGACAGCCAGTGTTTGTTTCACTCCCGTCGGTTATCAGACGGAGGAGGATTCGACAGAATTTGCCAATTCAGCAGTCACCTTTTACCTCGCCTATGCCCAGTCAGGCTTAATCATCTACTTCTACTCCAGACAGAGAGTATTCGCCAGTTCTGGTAGTATAAAGTCCTCCAGTCAACATGGAAGATATGCTTCGCCAACTCCAACAGACAATTGAGAACATGCAGCTAGATGCTGCTCGACAAGCTGAAACCACAGCTCGCCAAGTCGAGGTTGTAGCCTGCCAAGAAGAGGTAATAGAAAAGCTCCAACAACAGCAGCCATAACCTATAGTAGCCACAGCTTCTCATGCAACCCCAGTGGGTATCCTGGCGCCCGGGGTCACTATTAATGTCTAGGAAAATACGGACATTCCGGCAGAGCCAATCCTATCTCAAACCTCCAAAGCACCAGTTTATCATATGGAGGTGCCATTTGAATTTGAGGTCGACCCTACTGCACTAAAAGTGAGCAAGCTGGAAAAGCTCTTTAAACGGGCATGGGGTGTGAATTCAATCCCTAACATAGAGGATGGCTATACAGATTCTGCAGTGATTCTGCCAGATGGATTTAAGATGCCGCACATAGACTGGTTTGACAGCTCTGGGGATTCCATGGTCCATCTCTGGCTATTCTCAGACATTCTGTGGCCGATGGGCCTATCTAGACTGCAGAAGTTATCCTTTTTCGGCCGGACCTTGTTGGGTATAGCGACTATTTGGTATGCCAAACTTGAAG
This sequence comes from Camellia lanceoleosa, assembly GCA_025200525.1. NCBI lineage: Eukaryota > Viridiplantae > Streptophyta > Magnoliopsida > Ericales > Theaceae > Camellia > Camellia lanceoleosa. The sequence goes on from CM045769.1 coordinate 85,498,772, forward strand.
ACTCTGTGAAGAGAAACTGGGAGGAAATGGTTGAGGCCTTCATAGCACAATACTCCTATAATACTCAAATTGAGGTCACAACTCGTGATGTCGAAGCAACTCGCCAGGAGCCAAAGAGGGCTTCTTTGATTTTGTGACTCGGTGGAAGGCCAAGGCCTCTATGGTGACTGTCCGGCCGTCTGAAAAGGACCAGATCAGAATGGTGGTCAGTAATTTGCAAGGAAGATTGTTATAGAAAATGATAGTCTTCCCTTTGTCTACTTTTGTTGACCTCCATGAAATAGGGGTGCAAACAGAGGTTGCAATGAAGCATGGTCTAATAGACCACGAGAAGTAGCAACCCAAGAGGGCTTTCACACGCAATTCCAATACGACTACTAGCGATAGTGCAGCTGCAAGGCCTTCAGATGTGAGCATGGTCACCACTACACCCAAGACTGCCAACCCCTTCGCCGGCACATCCAATACAACTTCCCAAACCTCAAGCCATTAGGCCAGAGGCCAAAGGGTTTTCACCCCACTCTACATGTCGCTATCTGCAGCCCTGAGGGTCCTAATTAGAAAAGGACATCTGAAGCCGTTAGAACAACGCCCATTGCCCGATCCTCTCCATCCAAAACACTACCCGGCCAAATACTGTGCCTTTCACCAATAGCATGGTCATGATAATAATCAGTGCTTTAGATTGCATCATGAGATTCAAGATCTCATTGATAATAAGGTGATAGCACCCTCGAAAAACCCAATGTCACTACAAATCCTCTCTCACCACATAAGCAACCCTCTTTACCTCGGCAAATAAACCTTATCCATACACTTGTCGTCCCTTACGACCCTAGTATATACATCATCCCCTCTCACCTACCTAAGCCGGTGCTGTTCATCTTGGAAAGCACAAACTTGTGCATGATAAGTGCGTCCTCAGTCCAACCCGAACCCGTGGTGGTGACAATGGAAGATTGAGGGTGATTAGCTTTGGTGAAGAATACCAGTCCTTTGCCCGAGGGCTTTGAGGATTTATTTGATGGGATGTACGACCTGAGCCATTATATTGTGTCGACCAATCAAGCCAAACCAGAGGTGGAGTTGCCAATAGGAATGGAGGTTAGCGTGGTCCAGAAGAATGGCCCAAGCCAGGGATTAGATGACCTAGCTGACCTGGAGGAAGACATCAACAATCTGCAGTTCTTCGATGAGCAAGATTCGGGAGATGTTCACATTGACTGGTTCGATCTGAACGGGTCGACAGACAATTCTGGGTGGCTTAGTGATTAACCTGATGTGGATGAGGGATTTCAACCAAAGTTGGAAGAGCCAGAAGCAAGAACTGTTACAAGGGCCAGAACGACCGAGGACAAGATGAAATTGCCGGAGAGCGCCGGTATTAAGAATTTAGCTCAGGAATTGCACATTGTCCGTACTGCTGACACGGAACAAAAAAGCCGCACTGAAGCAGTTTGAATAGGGAAGCGATGAGAATAGTCAGAAAGCTGGAAAAGCCAAACACCCTGCGGAGGATGACTATAATGTAAGAGTAATTACAACGGAACCGGACAATTGCCTGTCGGTTGCCTGTCAGTTACCTGTCGGAGTATGGTGGGAAGATGATGATCTGCATCTTGCCCACACTAACGAGGATTGGGCCAAAACTTGCCAGACGACACTTGGTATTCTGAGGAGGTGGATCATATGACTAGAAGCGGGCAGTACCTCAAGCCCCCACACTTAGACCAACCCGAAAGGACAAGGAGGCTGAAAAACAGAAGGAAAAACTGCTAGAGGAAGAGGCTGTGCTGAAACAGTTAAAGAAGATCCAAGCAGGCATATCTATCTGGGGGTTGAGTTGAATGTTGGAGATTGTGTTTTTGAAGGTCTTGCCGATGAAGGGTATCATGCGGTTTGGAAAGAAGGGAAAGTTGGCACTTAGATTTGTGGGACCATACGAGATCACTGAGATGATTGGTAATGTGGCTTACAAACTAGCTCTACCACCTGCTTTAGCTATGATTCACAATGTGTTCCATGTATCTTTATTGCGGAAGTGTGTACAAAACCCTTCCCAAGTAGTACCACCAGAAGTGTTGGAGATTAGTGACGATCTAACGTATGTGGTGGGACCAGTTACTATTCTAGATCGGGATGTAAAGCAGTTACAGTGCAAGAAAGTGAACTTGGTGAAAGTGCAATGGAGCGAGGATGAGAACGATATTACCTGGGAGTTAGAAGAGAAAATTCGGCATATGCACCCGGAACTTTTTGCTTAGTACTCTCTCCTATCGAATCTCGCCTGGGAGTTAGAAGAGAAAATTCGGTATATACACCCAGAACTTTTTGCTTAGTACTCTCTCCTATCGAATCTCGGGACGAGATTCTTTTGAGGTGTGTATATTGTAGCGATCCGGATTTTTTGTAAGTCATTATTTATTAGTATTATGATTATTATTACTTTATTTATTTTTGGCTTTATTAATTGTGTAGTTACATGAGAATTTAATGTGGTATTTAATTAATTTAATGTGTTATTTAATGATAGGTAATTAATCCGAATATTGATATATTTATATTGTTTAAAAAAAAAGTGTTTTATATATTGATAAAATATATATTATATTTATTTATGTTTTAATTATGTTATATTTATATTATATAATATAATAACTATTAGGTTGTATAATAATATAATAAGTGATTAGTTTGTATTTATGTTATATAATATAATATAATAACTATTAAGTTATATAATAATACAACAAGTGATTAGGTTATCAATTAAAGAAGAGAAAAAAAAGTGAATCAGAGGCGCAACGGAAAGGCGAGAGAGAGAGAGAGAGAGAGAGAGAGAGACGGCGTGGAAGAAAAGGAAAGGGGAAAAAAATATTAGGGTTTTGTTTGGGTGGCTCTATTAGTTCTTCAAATAACTCTTTGATCTTCAAAAAAATATTTTGAGTACAAAACCCACTTCTCTTTATTTATGTTTAATTTGTTGTTTTTATTTATTTATTTGATGTTGAATTGATTTCATATTTGCATGTAGATGATTGATTGTTTTTAATTATTTTGATTAGTTGTGTATGTAAGGTTTAGAGTTTTTAAATGATTGATTGATTTTAATTATTTTGTTTAGCTGTGTATGTAAGGTTTAGGATTTTTAGATGATAGATTGATTTTGATTATTTTGGTTAGTTGTGTATATAAGGTTTATTATTATTATTATTTTTTTATGTATTTATTTTATGGTTGTAATCACACTCATGATTATGTGAAATTGAAATAAATTTAGAATCCATAGATATTGGTTAGATGATGGATTGACTAGTTATTTTTATTTATTTGATGTTGAATTGATTTTTTTATTTGCATGTAGATGATGGATTGAATTCATTATTTGGTTAGATATGTATTTAAGGTTTAGGGCTTTTATATGTATTTATTTTATGATTGTAATCACACTCATAGATATATGAAATTAAAATTTAATAGGAACCCATAGATAAATTCCTTATACTCCACCATGACTTCATGGATTGTTGTTTTATTTGAGTGATGGTGAGAAGGAGTGTATAAAAAAAGTGAGGATTGTGAGATATATTTGAATGCCTTAGGCTTGGCATTGTTATGTTTATTCTCATGAGTGAGATGTTGTGTATATACATATTGTTGCCTCGTTCTCATGAGTAGACGAGTGCTTTGATTTATGCGCATACGTATATGCTAACCATCCGGGGAGTGTGGGTCAAACTCGAGACGATATCCCCGTGCAAGTTTGGCTTCGGAGCGGTGTTAGGTATACGGGAGGCACATGGGATATATGTGTAGGCCGGAAGTGGAGGCCAAAGTGGTGGAGTTAAGGTACAAAGAATTTGATGATGAGTTTTTCTATGATAGTGTGAATTGTATTGATTTGTACATGTTGAAAAATAGTAAACGACCTTGATAAATTATGAAATTTGAGCAGAGGTATGTATACGTGATTGTAGATAACTTTTGTGTTTTAACTTTTATTAAAAAGATCGATTATAACTTATAATCGGATAATCTTGATTATAGTAGTTTTGATTCATTTTGGCAATACAGACTTTAGATGCTGTTTGAACCCATGAAACGAGTTCATTTTTATTGGTTTCACATAAACGAAAGTAAAACATTATTTTGCACACTTTTTGTGTTTTGAACTTTTCTGAAAAAAAATCATCTTAGGGCAGTTTTTGTTTGTTTTCAGCTTCAGATTTTTTGATTGAATTCCATCTAGGTTTTTCTATCAAGGCTTTCTCTCAACTTGTTTAGTTTCTGTTAAATTCGTGCGCGATATTTTTTAGGAAATTTGATTCTGTACAACTTTCGTTCTTTTGAGTTTTGATCAATTCGAAATATTTAAGTATGAAACGGTGCATTTTTATACTTTTTCAACAAGTTACTTATGATTAAATTATACTAACTTTATTTGTTTTGCAGGATGGTGGGCCTTACTAATTTTTTTTATGCAGGGTTGACCCATCATATTTTTATTTTGTTTATTCTATACTTAATTTATATTTTGTTGTGTACGGGCAAGAAACTACATGTCACCGTATCTCGAGAAACTACCCATTCGTCTCGGTGCAGATGGAACTATTTGTCTTGTCTTGTAACAAAATTGTCGGCAATGGATAAGGCCAAATTGTCTATCGACATAACTCCAGAGCAACTAGTGGGACTTGTCTTCCCGGGAGGTGCTTCTCCTACTTTGACTTTCTCAGATAAGGAATTGCCGCCCGAAGGCTCTGCGCATAACAAACTGCTATATATCTCAGTTGAGTGTAGAGAGAAGTAGGTGCCGGTTGTATTGGTGGACACTAGGTCTACAATTAATGTTTGTCCGTCTCGCACAGCTTATGCTATTGGCTTGAAGCCAGCGAATTTCGTACCAATGGCTTAACTAATCCGGGGTTACGACAACATAAGCAGGGAAGTGATGGAAACAGTACAAGTCAGAGTACAAGTTGGCCCGGCTCAACAGGATATTGAGTTTCATGTCCTAGATATTCCGGCTACTTTCAACTTGTTACTTGGGTGACCCTGGCTCCACCACGTAAAAGTTGTTTCTTCCACCTTGCATTAAATGCTGAAGTACCCTCTTGGAAAGGGAGTAGTCATTGTGTTCGCGAATTCGTCTATACATCCTCTACCAGAGGTTATTACACCTGTATTGGAGATTGTACATGGCGACGAGGATGTTTTCTTGTTTGGTTTTACCCTAGTTGAGGCCCGGATTGTGCAAAATATCTTAGCTGTTAATGAGGGCTTATATGTCAGTGCTCAATCAGTGTACCTCATGAACAAGCTACAACATGTGCCCGAGATGGGATTAGGAAAGATCGGCTGGAAGGGCGTTACTGCACTGGCCGAAATGCTACATAACCCTCATGCCTTTGGCTTGGGCTATACGCCCACCAAAGAGGACTGGGTGAGGAAAGGGAAATAAATGGCCGGAAGAGCCAAAGCAAAGCAAAGTGGGAAGCACTATGAGCTTGTGCATAGGCCAATTCAGGGAACTCTGAACGGCCGCTTTATCCGAGAGGGGGCAGACTTCCCATTTTGTGGCTTTCCTGAGCCATGGTTGAACTTTGAGAAGTGGCATCTACCTGGCTTTGAGATTTTCTTCGACTTACAACTGCAAGAGGGTGAAGCCACAGAGGAACAGACTGAATTAACTCCTGAGGCTGAACAGAGTACGGAGGGTGGGTCCAACAGTAGTGAACTTGAGATAGGAGCAGCGCTGGCATGTCTCCTTTTGGATCCTCAAATCAAACTAGAGAGCTTGGGAGATGACCTAACCGTTTCCATGATCGGAGACCAATCTGGCGTGGACCCTTCTGGTGGTATTCTGGATGCATCCAACGCACCATCCCTCACTTGGCAACTGGAGGAGGGTTTTCTGTCCAGTAGTTCTGAATCAGGTAGTGAGTCGGAATCTGATTCCACAGAGTTTGTGGAGTTGGAATCAGATTCTAGTTCTTCAGAGTCGGAGTTTGGTATTCCTGGGGTTGATAACCCGGATACCGTAGTTTTGTCCAGGACATCTTTTTCATTTTCTTTTGAGTTGGTTGTAACCGAGGAATTGGATGAGCTGGATCTTTTGAATGAGAATGCTACGACAGATTCTAAGTAGTTTTCCGTGCCTCTTTTGTATTACATTGATCATGATTTTCAAAATTTTGATAAAAACGACGAGGAAGGAATTCCTCTGGTTTTGAAACATTTGATTGATCGAGAGGAGGAGAGGTTTGTAAAACCCCTTGTTGATGAAATCATTTCAATTAATGTGGGTACTGAGAAGGATCCGCGTCTGGTCCAGATCGGGTCCACGTTGTCTTCGGAGGAGCGCGAGCGCTTAGTCACTTTATTAAAAGATTCCAAAGATGTTTTCGCGTGGTCCCACGAAGACATGCCTGGAATCGATCATGAGATTGTACAACATTGGATCCCTCTTGACCCTGAGGCCTAACCCATCAAGCAGAAGCTTCGGAAAATACACCCGAATTGGGCTCTGAAGATTAAGGAGGAGGTCACCAAGCAGATAGACGCAGTGTTTTTTCCAGTATGTGAGTACCTGACTTGGTTGGCCAACATTGTTCCAGTGCTAAAGAAAGATGGCAGAATTCAGGTGTGTGTGGATTTCAGAGATCTGAACAAAGCTAGTCCGAAGGACGACTTTCCTCTACCGCACGTTGATGAATTGGTGGACTTCACCGCAGGCCATGCATTGCTTTCCTTCATGGACGGATTCTCCGGGTATAACTAGATTCTGATGGCACCCGAGGATAGAGAGAAGACTGCTTTCACTATGCTGTGGGAAACCAACTGCTATAGGGTGATGCCGTTTGGGTTGAAGAATGCTGGGGCCACCTATCAACGGGCTGCAACCACAATTCTACATGACATGATCCACAAAGAGGTTAAGGTGCACGTGGACGACATGATTGTCAAGTCCAAGGAAAGAGAGGGCCACTACACCATCTTAGAGAAATTCTTTCAACGGATCAGAGAGTACAGACTGAGGTTGAATCCACAGAAGTGTACATTCGGTGTCACAGTAGGGAAAATGCTGGGATTCTTGATCACACAGAGGGGCATCGAGGTCGATCCTTCCAAAATCAAGGCCATCTTAGAAATGCCACCATCAAGGACTGAAAAGTAGGTGCGAGGCTTTTTGGGTAAAGTGCAATTCATAAGATGGTTTATTGCAAAATTAGCCTTGACTTGTGAACCACTATTTGGTCTCTTGAAGAAGGGAAAGAAATTCCGATGGGATGACCGATGCTAATTCACTTTCGAGCAGATCAAGAAGTACCTACAAAATCCACCTATGTTGTTGCCACCAAAGCCGGGAAAGCCCTTGATTTTGTATCTGTCAGTAATGGACACAACAATGGGATGCATGCTTGCTCAGGAATCTGAGGATAAAGTGGAGAAACCCATCTATTACTTGAGCAAGAAGATGCTGGACTACGAGACCCGTTACACTCCGCTAGAAAAGACTTGCTTAGCCTTGGTATGGGCTACCAGGAAGTTGAGGCACTACCTGTTAGCTCACTTGGTAACTCTGGTTTCAAGATTAGATCCTATCAAATATCTCTTCGAGAAACCAGCGCTTACGGGTAGGCTAGCCCGTTGGTTGCTTCTTCTTTCCAAATTTGATTTGAAGTATGTCGCTCGCAAGTCTGTTAAGGGGAGAGCAATAGTAGAGTTTCTGGCCGATCACCCAGTGGAAGGGGACGAAGCAGTAGAATACCTATTCCCAGATAAAGCTATTCTGCAGGTCGAGGAAGAGATTTAGACAATGTACTTCGACGGAGCGTCTAACCAGTACGGTTATGGGATAGGGGTGTTACTGATAGTACCTGACAATTCCCATATACCTTTAGCCTTCAAACTCCGGTTCAGAGTATCCAACAATGAAGCAAAATATGAGGCATGTATTGCTGGCTTGGAAGCTGCCCTAGAACTAAGGGCAAAAAGATTGGACGTCATCGGAGACTTGAACCTGGTTGTGTCTCAAGCAAACGGCGACTGGAAAGTGAAAGAAGAGAAGATGAAAATCTATTACCAGACCCTGGATATTCTTATTCCTAGGTTTGAGAAGCTAACCTTCACCTATCTACTACGAGAGAACAAAAGGTTCGCTGATACTTTATCAACTCTATCTTCTATGATAGATATCCCTTTTGGAGTCCGGATGCATCCGATCATTATTAAACAGAGATATATGTCAGCCTACGAGACCATCGCCGCAATAGATGAGGCAAAAGATCAAAACCACTGGCATTATGATATTTTGAACTTCTTGGAAAAGGAGGTGTATCCACTAGGGGCAAATCCCAAAGATAAAAGGGCAATACGGTGGATGGCTGTTCATTTTATCATTTGCGGGGGTAAGTTGTACAAATGAGGTCATCTAGGGATGCACAAGTTGTGCGTCGATGCAGAAGAGTCAAAGCGCCTAATAGAGGCCATCCATGGGGGAGAGTGTGGAACACACATGAGCGAAGTAATGCTAGCTCGGAAGATTCTCAGGCAGAGTTATTATTGGTCAACTATGGAGGAGGATTGTATCGGTTTTGTTTGGCGATGACACAATGCCAAATTCATGCAAATCGCGTGAATATCCCGCCATCCAAGTTGTACAACATGACTTCACTATGGCCTTTTTCAGTCTGGAGAATTGATGTCATTGGGGTAGTTATGCCGAAAGGCTCGAATGGGCATGAGTATATCCTGGTGGCAATAGACTAGTTTACAAAATGGGTTGAAGCCCAATCCTATGCAGTGCTAAAAGCGTCGCATGTGGCTAAGTTCATCTGCAACAACATCATTTGTCGTTATGGTGTCCCAAATGAGATCATTTCAGACAATGGCTCCCATTTCAAGAGAGAAGTGATCGACTTGTTGGAGAAATACAACGTGGCTTTTCATAAGTCATCCACATACCGGCCGCAAACTAACGGAGCTGTTGAGGCCGCCAATAAGAACATCAAACACACTTTGCAAAAAATGGTTGAGACTTACAGGGACTGGCCAAACAAATTGCCATTTGCTCTCTGGGGCAATAGGACTTCAATTCGGACATCTATTGGGGCAACTCCGTATTCTCTAGTCTATGGGATGGAAGCTGTTTTGCTGATTAAAATAAAAGTGCTGTCGCTGCGAGTTATAGCTGAGTGTTAGATAGTAGAAGCGGATTGGCAGCAGAGCAGGTTTGAAGAACTGATGATGTTTGATGAGAGAAGGTTGAAAGCGCTGTACCATGTTCAAGGTTATCAACATAGGATTGCTAGGGCTTTTAACAAGAAAGTTAAGTCTCAGAATCTTAAAGAAGGGGATTTGGTGCTGAAAGACAACCGAGCTCCCATCCATGACCCTAGGGGCAAGTTTAGACCCAATTAGACTGGTCCTTACATCATCAAGACTATCCAGTCGGGTGGAGCTGTTATTCTTATGGACCTGGATGGCCTAGAATTTTCCCAACCAATCAACATGGACAAGTTGAAGAAATACTATCCTTGAGAGGCTTGCTAGGCCGAAAACCCGGAAGGGCGACCTAGGCAAAAGTTAAAGCACAAAAAATTTGAAATAAGAAAAACTGAGCTCGTAAGGTTGAAAACCCTAAAGGGCGACCTTGGCAAAAGTTAGAGCATAAAAGGAGAGTGTTAATACTCGAGTGAACCGGAACCGAACTACGTAAGGCCTAATTCCCATTTCTGGGATATGTAGGCAACTTCATTCTGAAGTCCGGTTGTAAACACTTCCAAATCAACTGTCTTGTCCATGTGATTGATCAGGTCATCTTCGTCTTTTGTGCATCTAAGAGAGTTCGTTTGTGATATTCATTATGAGAACTGGTTGCAGTGCAGTGCAGTGCAGTGCTATTCAGACAAGTGGCAATTTTCCATTTCTGGATTTGGGGTTTGCACATCTCGAGGATAGATTCCATGTGTGTGAGGTTGTGATCCTTATCGAAAATGGTTTTGAAAAGTTTTAATAAAAGTTGATTTTGTTCAAATTAATCTTTTTACAAGTTAGACCATTTTTGGACCAAAAGGAAAATTTCAGTACCTACAACCTCAATTTCATTGATTTCAATACAAAGTTCTTCAACTCTCAATACACATCAAAGTCGCTTTTATTACATTCAAAAAGAAAATTTGAAAACTAAGATTAAAGAAATAAACTTGGGGCATAGATGAGTCAGGTGTTCCTACGTCCCCTCCCTGAGCTTGTGGAAGCTTCCGATGCTAAACAAGGCCTAGTCTGTGCTTCTTCTTCAAGCCAAGCTAGGCACTCGCTAGAAAAGGCACAACTAAAATTGGGAGTAGGAGCCAGAAGTTCTCTCGTCCTCTAAGCATTGGGGTATCGAGCTAATTGAGAACCTTGAATTGGAAATGAAGTCGGCTACTCTATCCCCTCTTCTGGACAAGTCTGCTCATGTCCGAACTGACGCCTGAACTGGAACGAAAAGTAGAACACACAGTGTGTCAGGCCAATCAGTTGAATATTGGGTTGCCGAGCCATGCTATAGCTCATCTCGGGCAGATCAAACCAGGAATAATGCCAAGTAATGTCAACAGCAGACCTGTTGTACATCCAATGGCACCACCACCCCTCGTTCGAGAAATAAACTAGCTATTGGCGAAAGAAATAGCCTCGTGCTAACTATGTAGGGCAAGAGTCTACTACTTTCAACCTGTCCATGAGCCATGTCTGGGGAGGGATGAAAGAAAAGAGAGATTAAAGAATAGAGAGATGTATGTGGAGAGAAAAGGTAAGAAAGGGTTTTGAGAGAAAAACAGAGCCTGAGTGTTGAGAGATGTGAAAAACATATATGAGATAGGATGGGAAACATTACCTGCAAAAGTAGTGGACTTCCCGCGAATTTGGTCATCTCCCGCTGATAGAAGGTGTCCAAGCCCATCAAAGTCTCGGCCAATGCTAAGCCAACGCAGGTCTTGCCCTCTTTCAAGCTTTGGGCTACTTCGATCAAGCGAATGCTAGACCGTCCGAAACCCGGGGCAAGAAGAAAATGAGCCAACATACACAAACATAGGGCATGCTGCCGAAAACTCTGCCAAAGACGGTCGGCGCGATCACTGGCGTCAAAAAATTGATGAATCAAACTGTGGATGTCTAGCTCTCCGTTGTGAACCAAGGATCGGACATCGTGTAAAGCGAGCCCACACATCCTTCCTAAAGTTTGGATGTGACCAAAATAGGACTCGGGCAAGATTTCCTCGTTATGCTGGGATTCCATCAAAACTTGGAATTCTTCAATTGTCGGACATATCTCTTGCCCCCTAAAATTGAAAACATGTGTAATCAAGTTCCAACACCTGGCCGTGACAATAAGGAGTGGAAAACACAGTGGAGAACGACTTAGCGGGAATAGTGCATTTATCCCGAAACCTAGAAAATTCACTTTTTTCGAGCCACCTAAAGTTGCAATCCAATTTGAGAGTTTTTCGGTAAAGAATGGCTCTATTTGTGGTTAAAACAGAGTTGGAATGAATAAACTACGAAGTCCCAGCTTTTGTAGAAGATAAAGCACTGAGTGGAAGACAGGTGGCAACAATCTGGAGGTCCCTCACATTGATGGCCGATCGGCCAGTGGTGATGGCTAACAGGCCACATTTGTTGCCGACCGGCCACCACTGGTGGCTGACAGCTACCACTGGGGGCCTACAATCTCCATTTGTGACCGACAGCCTCTTGGTCTATCTTGTGGTCCACCCGTATATTGAGAGTGCTAATAACCTATGCTTTGTTATGCTTTTTGCAAATTCCAAGGTCTTGTTTTCAGTCCCTTTGGGCTTGAGCATGTTCATTTGAGTTGTATTCGTCTTGTTTTGCTTATCGAGTTGTATTTGTGTTGTTTATCAAGTTGTTGTGCTGTTTATCGAGTTGTATTCGTTTTTTTTTTTTTGCTTGTCGAGTTGTTAGTTGTTTATCGAGTTGTCTTACTTTGTTTGTTAAGTGTTGGTTGGTTCATTACCTTATTAAGAAAGTGCTAATACAATGTGCAATTTTCAATCAAGATCAATCTCGTTTTTATGCTATGTGATGTTATGCGGTGCTCGGAATGCAAAATACAACACTTTTTCATCGAAAATCTGTTTTTCATTCCGATCATGGTCACTTTTTACAAAAGAGTAGAAATTTTCAAGAAAAATAAACCTGTCTAAAGCTATACAAAGTGCTAAAACTACCAACAACAAGAAACTACGCAAAAAATACATATAGACTAGCGCCAGCTATCTCAGCCTCGAGAGGCCCTCTTTGTCATCTTCCTGGGCATTGACTCAAAGATATCTCTATCAGCGCCAGAGTCTGAACCAGAGTCATCACCGCTCTCTGCCTCAAAGCCTGACTCAGCATGATCTCTACTAGCAAAACCCGAGCCAATGTCATCGTCTCCACTCTCGGATGACTTAGTGTCCTGACTCGCGGCCTCCTCAGCCTCACTGGTCTCAGCGTCGTCATCGCTCAGAGTGGCTCTGAAGGGCTCCCTCGGTCTCGACCACGACATACCCTTCGGCTGCATGTCGGAACCTGCCTCTCTCTCCTCCCTGCTGCTGGAGGAGATACTACTGTGTGTGCGTGTGTGTATGCTTTCCAACCCCACGTCTTTCTCCATTTTACTTAATCGCTTTTGATGGTTAGATTAGGGACATGTTTCATTTAGCATATCGCATGCTTGCATCCATTCATTTGTATTGCATGCTCCAAGGCTTAGCGCATCATTCAAACTACATTGCAATTTCAATATCTTCTTTGAATACGTGTTTAATCGCATGTTATTTAAATCGATTCATATGCCATATTAGTAGCTGAGCCTATTAATTGCATTCTTTGCATGTGTTGCATTAGACACTTAACATAGTTAGGATCATGCATTTTTCTAACTAGTTTTTGTTTTGGCTTGGAGTACTCAGTGAGTTTTATGCTTTAGCATACTTCCATGAGTGTGATTGTCATGTTGCCATGATTAGCATGCTTGCCATGAGGCTATGTGCTTAAATGCTAAACTACTTGAATGCATGTGGATAAAAGCTTGTTGTTTGAATTGGAACGATTCAACAAATGTGTGTTTAAGCCCACTTTGTTGAGTGGCAAATCATGTTTTAAGCCCACTATATTTGGTGGCAAAATCGCATTCTTTAAGCCCACTTGAGGTGGAAAAATTGAAACCCCTTTTCGCAAACAAACATGAGTTGAATTGTTCCAATTCTTGCAAATTTAGTCTATACTTGATTGTGCGCGTCACATAGTAATGTTAGTCTAATAACTGGAACAATAGCACATAATGTTTATAAAATCGCATATCATGTTAATAGAGGCCGATCTTTGATTGGGTGAGTGCGGGTGCTCAATACATGATCTTCTCCCTTCGTACCCAAGTTCCCGAGCCGAGGCAACTTTGGTGATGATGGACACGTGGCCTTCGGCATGAGTTAGGGTTTTCTAAATTTCCCCAAAAATAAAATAGTTAAGTGGCGACTCTGTAATCTGGCAAAACAGTCCAATTTTGGTATTATTTGATTTAAAATCGATTTTCCAAAAAGATTTGCCAGATTTGGACTCTTTGGTGATTATCAGTTTCACATTGCACTTGTGAGACTAAATTCCGAACTATGGGAGTCTGAACTGTGAGACCTTTCTTTCAAACCTCTTTTCGGAAGGCGGGGATGAGGAAAAGACGAGTCCACAATTGGCTGACGTGGTAGTGACGTGGAAGTGACGTGTCAATGACGTGGTGTTGACGTGGCGCTAACGTGGCTGACACGTGGCGCTGACATGGCGTTGGCCACTCGCCTTTTTTCTTTCGCCGAACGTCAGCCGCGTGTCTGCGATTGACGTTACGCGCCAACACAATCAACGGCGCGTGAAGCACGTGTGTAAGAGTGAGCCTCATGTGCTTTCTTTAGATAGTGCGTGAGGGCGCGTGGAGCCTCCTCTTGGGCTCTACTTTGCAGTTCTAGACTCCTCTCATCGAGAGCTTCCTCTTGGTATGCTCAAAAGTGAATTTTGAGCAACTTGATTTCTGGCAGTTTCAGAAATCGCACTCTATTTTACCAAAAAATGACCAACTCGGCTCTGATACCACTTGTTAGGATTAAGACACCAAAAATCAATCACACATACACAGAAAGGAGACATAAGAGATTTACATGGTTCGGCAATTGCCTACGTCCACGGAGAGAGATATCCACTATAGAATTATCCCGGACAGATTACAGAAATCACACCTTACAACTCTCTATATTACTCTCTCACTCAAAGATTACACTCTTTGTTCTTTGTGTTTTTTTTTTTTTTTGCACCACTCACTTCTTCTCCATTTTCCTTGGTTGTTATGTATTTATACACCAAGATGAAGGAAGCTAAAGAGCTTGGCTGGCACAACACATGGCCAGTTATTCACTCACCTTTCGTTGGCCGTCCACCTTTGCGCTGGCACAACACATGGCTAGCTTGACTTCACATGGGAGATCCACTTGGGCTGGAGCTAACAATCAATGCCAAAGACTTCAATTTCTTTAAGGGAAGAACTCACATAGCTTGGCCCCCTTGGTGGTTCAAACCAATTAAATTGCTTTGAAGATTCAAAACTATCATAAATTATTATCTACAAACTGGAAAAGGAAATGTACGGAATTTGAAAATCATAGATTAGGAATGGTTATTTTAATTTTGACTCACCTTGTCAAATCGAAAAGTGCCCAGTTTAGGCACACTGTTAAATAAGTCTGACAAATTCTTGCAGCCAAAGTTATTGCAAACATCCAATTCCAAGTGGGTCAAATTAGGAAACACAGGCCAATATTTGTCATTAGCAAAGCCGAAAGTCTTCATCAGAGATCATAAATGATAAAAATAGTCAAATATATAAAACAAAAATGATGCTAGATAAAGTTCATAAATGATATAACATTAGCATATGATAATCTACATCTTCACTTCTTATTAAAGTGATGAAAAGGAAGAGTAAACTTATTGCCATAGTGCTAGCCTTTAGATGTAGATGCTTAATATTAGAAATTGATTTCAAAAGCACAAATACTTGGTTCACATGTGGCATGGCTACAAGAGCATGCTGGATAAGGGGCTTCAACACAAGCACTTGCTTTAACTAATAAGGATATGATATTCAGACAATAGCGAACCAAGCAATAATCTTTAACTTGAAGGCTTTCAAGAATTGGTGTATCAACCATCACCACAGTCTCAGAGTTTCCTAATTGCTTTGTAGATATATGTATAAAGTCTATTTTTCCAGAACACATCTCTGTAGAAATATATAATTCTTCGAGCACATGGCAGAAAGAAAAGAGCTTCTGGGTCTAGTCATTGCTCAAAAAAATAAGTGAAATATGAAAGATCGTGAGACAGGGAATAAATGGAGCTAGGAACATCAAACTGGATATGTGATCTAAGCTTTAAGACTACAAGGGTTTTGCATATAACATGGTTTCTAGGCAACTTAAGATTCATGGATCTGCAAACATTGATATCAATTTCATGTACACGATGTCTTCTAGCAACACTTATCCATGCATTCAAACGAGATTCATCAATTTTTGGATTACATCTTCGACAAAATCGTTGAATACTTGGAAAATCGTGAAAGAGGAGTACTCTGTCAATGAAATTCATGAAGATGACATCACCTTGGTGGGTAGCAAACCGAGAAAACATTGTCCATGCATCAAATTCTAGATTGGGGATGAAAGCCCATATGTGTTGCCATCTTGATGATAGAATGCAGGTCCCAACAACGTATTTTGTTGGAAGGAAAAAGAGAATGTGGACAAGAACCAAGTCTAGTAACCTGTTGATCCAATCTTTTCAATTGCCATTCAGTTTCTTCTTCGAACTAGGCCGATAGTTTGACCTCAAAGCCATGAAATGTGCAGTGCCTGGATAGACAAAGTCTGTAAAAATTTTGTTCTAATAAGCAGTGGATTGCTATAGCTCGAGTTGAGACTCGACCCTTTTTCTTTTTCATATAAAGATGGTTGCATTAAAAAGGTTATTTCGTCAAAATTGGACTTAGTCTAAAAATTTTCTAAGTGTGAAAGTTGAATTTTTCAAAACTCACAATTTGGAAAATAATTTTTTTCCGGTAATTGTTCCTTATATATTAAATAGTCTAACTTGATTTTATAAGATTTTTCTACGAAGTATTTGGCACTTTACTTCAACGGCAAACTTAATAATTGCAGTCAAAAAATTAATTTTGTTATAAAACTGGGAGAACCACTTCTTGATTTAATTGAATTTTGATTTTTTTTTTTTTTTTTTTTTTCATTGAATCCAAATATTTCCTTATTTACATTTTAAACTTAAGTAAATGAAATATAAATGTAAGAGACTAAATGAAAACATTTACTTAAATGCTAAAAATAAGGTTAATGTATAGGAATTCAAAACTAGCAGAAATTTTCCCTGAGTGGTCATGCCCACGATCACAATTGTCGCACTTGCGGCCAATATGTATTCCCGATACTTTGTCTGCAAAATCCTTGGTGCCCGCTAGCTGCCCGCAACTTCATGGTTACGCCCGCGATGGGAAAGATCCTGCCCACGATATTCTGTTTATAAAAGTCCTGAGTGTGCGTCAGAACCCATTTTTTTTTGTATTTTTCACCCCCTTTTCTGTCTTTTGTCCACCATTGTTGAGCATCTAAGCTCACAAAAACCTTAGATTTAGGGGTTATAGGTGAAAATCCCGCCCTAATTCTTAAGGATAGAATGCATGGATCATCGAGGGCTACGTTTTGAGCTAGGTTGATCACGTTTTCGTCAACATCAACCTTTAGATGTTCATCAAATCTCTCTCTGCTTTGAGGTAGGAATACCTTTAACTTTGTATATCCTTGTGTTGATATGATTATGTGGTACTTTCGTAGTTATGACGATATATGAGCTAGTGTTTTGATTAAAAATATATAAATATATAAAAATGGGATTTTCTCTCAAAGTTTTTTTTTTTTTTTTTTTTATGTTTTGAATGTTTGACATATTGAAGGTTAGTATTTGATAATTTGAAGGTTTTGCAAAAGAGATGAGAAAAAAAATCCCAATTTTCTTGAGATCCTAGGTTTGGAGATTTTGTTTAAAGATGGTTTTGAAACAAATTGATGTTTGTTAAAATTAAAATTGATATGGGATTGAAACACGGAAATTATGGAGTTGTGTAACCTCTGGATTTATGATGGAATTATTGTTGATAATGGAAGTTATTGAATCAAATCTTTATGAAGCCATGAATTTATGATTTTAATGAAAATGAAATTTTTGAAAACTAAGTAATGCTTTAAAGCGAGATTGGAATTGATTTGAGTTGAAACACATGGTGATATTGTAGTGATATAAATTTTGGATCCATGTTATGATTATAGGTGATTATGGGAATTGTTGAGATTATCTTTGATCATGTATTATGGTAATTATTCTTCTAGAAATGAATTGAACCTTAAGTAAATTAAAACATTTGCAAACTCAAGTATCGTATTTGCATCACATGGTTTTGACTTGAGACGGCATATGATTTTGAAAAGTGATGAATCCAGGGAACGGAGTAAATAGTGGTTAGTAGAGTCAATTTTAGAAAACGAGTTATGTGTTGTATTGGTACCTATACGAAGAGTTAAAGTGCCCAATTGCTCTATCTTATGCTTCATGCTGGACGAATGTGGGAAAGGTTTTTGGGTGTCCACTGGCCCTACCGTATCAAGCCGGCAAATGTGAAAAAACAAATGAGTTTTTGTGTCCATTGGCCCAATCATATTGACTCAGCAATTGTGGGAAAAAAATGATTTTGGGTGCCCACTAGCACTGTTGTATTGAGCCAACAAATGTAGAGAAACGTGTGTTTTAGATGCCCATCGCTCTTCTGTATCAAACTGGTAAATGTGGGACTATTTTGATAAATAAAATCTATATATGTATTTGTCTCTTACCTTGAGATTCTAGTGCGTATTTTTTGCCACGTTGTTAATGTTGGACTTTGGTTTAATAAAAGTGCATTGAGCATCATCCTTTTAACAGAGAAAATACTGGATTTTAGCATGCTATTTGTATCTTGCATGATCATAATTATATCAAGCATTTATATACATTGTTAAAAGTATTTCTATTGGGTATCATTGCTCATTCCTATCATAAACAAAATTCAGCACGCTGTGACCACTTTATTAAAGAGCTAGTGAAGTTTTTTTTTTTTAGGGAGCACTGAAACTCTTTTGATGTTATGTGATACTGTTTCAAGTTAGTGTTCAATCTTCTATGCAATGAAGGCCCCTAGCCTTGACAGGTGTAAACCCTTAGGGCATTTTGTTGTATTCCTCTTAATTCATGAATCCTCTTGTATTATTTATTTTCGAACACAAATGATGTAATATTGGAAGGTGACAATGAAGAGAGCAAACCTAATGGGAAAGAGAAATGTTTTAATACATGAGAATGGTGTCTTTTATTTTATTTCTTTAAATTCCACTTTGTATAATGAAATTGGACAATAATGAAGGATTGATAATTATAAAATGAATCAAAAAAATATCAGGGCGTTACACGGATGCACGAAGGACACGTCTCTTTTCAATCTTTTATAATTACACTGGTACCTATATATTTGTAAAGGGCATGTTTAGTAACCATTTCATTATGGGTTGAACTTAGAGCGAGGAAGGAAAGAACTTGAAGGGATTGACTTGGAGAGTGAAGATTTGGGAAGATAGGCTCAAGAACTTGCAAGGATTTGAAGAATTAAAGGCTCTAGGTGAGTAACTGAACTCTAATTCATGAACTTAAGCCACATAAATGTGAATTCAATAAGATTATGAAGTTAAGCACATGAATCAAGCTAAGTTTGATGAATTTGATATCAATTTGCACATGCATGCATGAATTAGTTATAATATCTCATTGTAGAGCATGAATCATATAATCAATGTGGAATTGAGAATTGTTTGACACATGCATGCTTGAATTGTTATGTTTTGAAGTCCAATTATAAGTCTTGAAGCTTATGAATGCAAGATATAAAACATGGATTTTACAAACATAAAGTTTGAGGTTTGAATCTTGTTCAATTCATGAGGTTTTGAACTATGGGTTGAACTTAGCTCCAGATATATGTATTTGGGAGTGTTCTTGCGTGTTTGAGTGAGTCATGCATGAATTTGAAGCCTTCGAGTGGTGTTTGAAGCTCAAACAGAATTCTAGAAATTCCAAAATTCGAGTAGTTTGCTCGAGTGATGGAAGTGTCGCTCGAGTGTACATTTGAGCTCCTAATACTTTTGTAGACATTGGAGGTTAGCTCGAGTGACCAAAAGACCAATCTAGCAACCACCTTTTATTTTCAATATTGGCTCGAGCGACCAAGAAATTGGCTTGAGCGTAAAATAAGAGCGTCCAATACTTTTGCAGACCAAGGGGTTCGCTCAAACGGCCAATGTTGCACTTGAGCGAAGTGCCCTATTTTAGGAAACTTTGAAAAGTTGTATTATGTTCAAATTTTTTTTTTTGTTTTTTCCTAAGCATTCTTAGGCACACATTGAGCATCCCAAATGAACTAAAGAGTTAAAAAGAAGCCTAAGAAATATAAATGAATTTGAGAACAAATTGAATTATATTGTGACCCAAGTTATGTATGTGTTACGAATTGTGTAGGGTCAACTCTGAGGACGAATCAGCCAACTGAACACTGTGAGTAATATCTTAGTAAAGATATTTTCATGTATGTTATTTTCTAAATATTACCTATGAGGTAAGTTTTCTGAACTCATGAATTTGTACAATGAATGAGTAGCCTATCTGTCTAATTCGTAAAAGAATCTGTAAAGTGATTGATAAGTACGAATATGAAATGGGCCCAAGGCCATTTGGTATGTTTGATGAGAATATGAAATGGGCCCAAGGCCGTTTGGTATGTTTGATGAGAATATAAACTAGCCCCAAATCTGTTTGGTATATTTGATGAGGACATAGAATGGGCCTAAGGATGTTTAGAATGTTTGACAAGATAGATCTAAGGCCATCTTATATATGAATTGGATTGAACGTCATTTTGTATGTTTGTTAAATGGACCAAAGGTCATTGTGAATATGAATGTGAACATGATCATGATTACATGAATATGAATTTGGAAATGTTGGACCCGAGGTCGTTTAGTACATATGTTATGAGCAGTTATGAGAAATGTGTGGACCCAAGGTCGTTTCATCCCTTCGACATGTTCTAAGTATAGTGGATTGGACCTGAGGTCGTTGCATTGTGATTTTCTTAAGTATGTTATGAATGGGAATTGTATTCTATATGTAATAAGCACAAGTATGATTTATTTATACACGAATCTCATTCATTAACCTCTTTACTCTGATATTATTCACTAGGCATTAGCTCACTCTTTATCTATATGTATGTAGGTGAGCAATGGGATGTCCAGCCCAACCCTAGTGAACTTGTAAGAGAACCAAGTTTTGTGAAGTTAGCCCAGGACACCTCATGCAAAAGGTTTTTTTTTTAGTCCTTTAATCTTTTGACCCTTTTGTTTTTTTTTTGTTGGTCGCTTGACCATTTATGTAAATATTGTATAAGCTTTGGGCTACATGTGAAGAAACATTTGAATGGTCCTGAAAACATGAACTCTGTAATTATCCGATGTGTGAAACCTCGTATTTTTAAGGTATTAATATTTTAGTGAGAGATATTGGTGGTAGTTTGGTGGTAAGATTTTTAGATAAGAACCTAACTTATTTTCTCTATTTGTTTTATTTCTTTTTACCTCCACTTCATTATTATCATTATTCATCTCTTTTATTTATTTATTTTGTTTAGTTTGCTTGGGCTCTAAGTATAGGTTATTTTCTTTCCCTCTAAGCAAAGGTTCTTTTCTTTCCCTTCAAGCATCCTTTCTTTGCCTCTATGACAATTATCTTTCTTTTCCTCCAAGTTTACTTGGAGGCTACTCTTTATTTTGCCTATAAATTTGAACCCATCCTCTCAACTTGTTTCTATTCTTCTTTTTGGTCCATCCATATCTCTCTCATATTCTTCTCTCTAAAATTATAGAAATTAGAGTTTAGATTAAGAGTATTTAGAGTGAGAGTTAGCATTTTATTCAAGAGGAGAATTGTAGATTTTGTTAAACTTTACATACCTTTTCGATCCACAACCTTTGAAGATTTATGGTGATATAGTAGATATTGGTGTAGGAGGGATTTTGCATCAAGTGGTCATGGAATTGTTTTGAGGTAATTCAGGTGGTATACAATATGTTTCCTCTAAATCTCTTTGCAAAAGAGTTTTTATCTTAATTACTTCACATTTGTACTCCTCTTGATTATCATGGTCATATGTGAAATTTTGTGGAATCATTCTTGTTGATGCATTTGATTATTCTAGTCATTTGATAAATTCTATGAAGTTGTTCTGTGTAGTTAGTGTTGATTTGTCTAGCTAAATGACGTGGAAATGCTTAGTACATGGATCGAGTGGACTTTGTTAACAGCTTGGACCAATAGCCCGGATAAGCAATTGTGCTTAGATGAAGTGGGTGAGGCCGGTCACTAGTTATGTACTGAGTGGGACTAAGTATTTGGTCATCGATAAATTATCATATGTCGAGTTGACTTTTTTGTGCAGTTTGGTAAATTGCTTGGTGTCTCGAATTGAAACGTTTGTGCCATGTCGTACATTGTTGGATCCCTGTTGATTTATTCTCTATTCGAGCATTGTTACTCCTATCATATTGTATACTTCCCGAATTAATTTATTTTTCAGGTGTGGAGCAAATCTAGTGGCGATTGCAGTTGAAACATTTAAAGAATTATTGAGTTAGAGATTTTTGGACCTACCACTATATATTGTTTTTGGAGATTTGTATAAATTATAAATTATAGACATTTGTGTAATTACTTTTTAGCCAATTTGTATTTTTGAGGTTATTAATTAGTTATAATTTTAAATTTGAGGTTGATTTATTTATTAACGGCCCGAAAGTTGGGGCGTTACATGATGTGTGAGTTATTATATACATACGTGAAAAGTTTTTGTTTCATGCCATATATGCACAAGCTCATTGGACAATCTTTGCATTTTGCTTCCACTTTTGGCCCCTCATATTAAATATGTTTTGATTTCTGTCTGAGGCTGTAGGCAATCTCATGATTACTGGCCAGTTATGATCTTAATCCATAGGGGTGGGTTCGGGTCATGGCAAAGTGATATTAGAGCACGTGTAACAACTCACACACTTGTCCAAGTGAGCAATAGAGTGCCTAGAAAAGACTTAGGTTGCATTCATGTGATAAATATCTGCTTGAATGGATTAAGAATATGTTAAAGTGTTCTGAACTATGTGACTACATAATACATGAACTGTTACCTATCTGTGTATGCATGCTCCTTCTATCTATGTATATTGTGTACATGGTTTTTGTATGAAATATAATGCATGTCTCATTAGATAATGGTGAGAACAAGAGCCGAGGAGATAGAGGAATCCTCTACTGCTAGACTGGATAAAATGGAAAGGTTGATACAGGGCATGGCAAAAACATTGAGGAAACAACAACAATGGCAATAACAGTGGCAATAACCACCACCACCACCTCCAGTACAGCCTGTGCAACATTTGCCAATGATGGCCAAACAATAGCTCTTACCAAGGAGTTTAAGAAGATGAAATAGCCGACATTCTACGGGGGAGTGGATCCATTAAAGGCAGAGGCTTGGGTCCTTGTCATAGAAAAGTTATTTGAATATTTCCATGCCTCAAAGCACAAAAAGTATAGTTGGCAACATTTACGCTTGAAGACAACAAATGTATTGATTGGGCACGGTTTTGGGAGATCTTCTACGACAAATACTTTTTGCACTGTGCCTATGATAGAAAAGTGGCTGAATTTGAGGGGCTTAAACAAGGCAATCTGATTGTGGCAGAATAAGAGGCAAAGTTTACAAAATTGGCTAGGTTCACACCCCATATGGTTGACACCGACTATAAAAAGGCAAGAAAATTTGAGTGTGGTCTCCGCAATGATATTCAAGAAAGAGTGAATGTATTAAAATTTCCTACTTACATGAATGTATTAGATCAGACTTTAGTGTCTGAAACTAACATGGCCAATCAGAGTAAACAACCAACTGATTGGAAAAGTAAGAGACATGGCTTCTTTTCAAAGAAGGGGTCATCGAAAAAGCAGAATACAGGATCCTCAAGCACTTCAAGCTCCTCCAGAGATGTGACACCAACATGAAACTAGAGATGTGACACCAACATGAAACATCGTGGGGTTTGTTGCCATTTCTCCCGGGCTTGGTTCGAATGTGGTAAAATGGGACATATGGCAAGGGATTTTACCCAAACTGAGCTACAAAGAACTAGGAAACTGGTTGCTAGTTCGACCGGATCCATTCCAAAACTGAGGAATACCACGATGTTTGGTATTACCCTAGACACAATGAAACAAGGGAGAGTCTTTGCACTCGTCCCAGGTGACACGCAAAACACAGAAGCCTTTGTCTCAGGCACTATCTCTATATGTACTCAAGAAGCTTTTGTGTTAATTGATTTTGGATCAACACATTCTTTTGTGTCTACTACATTTGCATCTAGATTGAATAGACCCCTAGAATCATTACCATATCTATTGTGTATGTCTGCTCCATCAGGGGCATCTGTGCTATGTACATTTGTGTATCATATTTGTGATATGCTAGTTGGCAGTGCTACTTTATATGTGGATTTGTTACCCTTGGACTTTAAACACTTTGATATAATTCTGGGTATGGATTGGTTGTCTAAATACTGTGGCACCATTGACTGTGTAACCAAACAAGTTATGTTTAGGTTACTGGGACATGATGAATTTGAATTTGTTGGTAATGGTGTAGTGCCTCCACCTTATCTAATTTTAGTAATGAAAGCATGTAAACTGCTTAGGAATGAGTGATAGGGTTACTTGTGTAGTATCTTGACTAAGCAATCTATGAATGTTGAAATGGATAGTATTCCTGTTGTTAGAGAATTTCTGGATGTATTTCCTGATGAACTGCCAAGAGAATTGATTGACAGAGAAATAGAGTTTACTGATGTTGCAACAGACACCTAACTCATCTCAAAAACTCCATACATAATGTCTATTGTTGAAATGAAAGAATTAAAAGAACAATTACAAGATTTGCTTGAAAAAGGGTTTATCCGACCGAGCACTTCGCCATGGGGTGCACCAATTTTATTTGTAATGAAAAAAGACAGGACTTTACGTCTGTGCATTGACTATTGGGAATTGAACAAGGTAACGATCAAAAATAAATACCTTTTGCCTCGTATTGACGATTTGTTTGATCAGTTGCAGGGATCACAAGTATTTTCAAAAATTGATTTGAGATTCGGGCACCACCAGTTGAAGGTGAAAGCAGAAGATGTTGAGAAAACCGCATTCAAAATAAGGTACGGACATTATAAATTCCTAGTTATGCCATTTGGGGTGACTAATGCAACTACAGTGTTTATGGATCTTATGAACCGAATTTTTAAATCCTACCTTGATGAGTTTGTTGTGGTTTTCATTGACGATATTCTAATATATTCAAAGAGTATAATTGAACATGAACATTTGAGAACTATCTTTGCAAACACTTAGAGAAAATAAATTATTTGCTAAACTAAACTAATGTGAATTTCGGTTGGATGAGGTTGTCTTCTTAGGGCATGTCATCAACAGAGATGGAATTTCTGTAAGTCCGTAGAAGATAAAGGCAATTGTGAACTGGCCTACACCGACAAATGTAATGGAAGTCACGCAGTTTTATGGGCTTAGCTGGGTTTTACAAACGATTTGTAAAAGACTTCTCTAAGATAGTTGTACTACTCACCCAACTTACACGCAAGGGGCAACCTTTTGAATGGAATTGTGAAAGGGAATTTGTTTTCCAAGAACTAAAGACAAGATTGACTACTGCACTAGTTTTGACATTGCCTTTAGGTAAGGAAAATTTTATGATATTTAGTAATGCTTCTTACAAGGGTTTGGATTGTGTTAATGTAGAACGGGGAGGGTAATTTCTTATGCCCCCCGATAATTGAGACCACATGCAGAACGGAAAGGGTAATCTCTTATGCCTCCTGGACCTTTGTTGTCTCTAGATTTACTCCTATTGTTCCACCTGCCTCTACTCTTGCTTCTTCCTCTGCCTCTATCTTTTGTGACAAGAGCATGGGACTGATTAGCTCCCATGTCTTTCCTTCTTGTCTCTTCATTGTACAAGGCGTCTATGACCATGCTCATGGTCAGCTTCCCTTCTGGTGCAGAGTTACTGAGAGAAACCACCAACATCTCCCAGCCATCCGGTAAAGAACTGAGCAGTAGTATAGCTTGCATTTCATCGTCCAAGGGTATCTTGACGGTTGCAAGCTGATTCACCAAATTTTTGAATTCACTGGTGTGCTCGGCGACAGACATTCCATTCTTCAACTTTAGATTTATAAGCTTTCTCATCACCAAGGCTTTGTTTAGGGCGGTCCTTGACTGGTACATGTCTTCTAACATTTTCCAAAGAACATAGGCATCTGTCTCTTGGGTGACATGGTGAAACACATTGT
The DNA here is from genome assembly GCA_025200525.1 of Camellia lanceoleosa. Taxonomy (NCBI): domain Eukaryota; kingdom Viridiplantae; phylum Streptophyta; class Magnoliopsida; order Ericales; family Theaceae; genus Camellia; species Camellia lanceoleosa. The sequence goes on from CM045769.1 coordinate 85,524,415, forward strand.
GGTCTATCCATTGTTTGATACAACTGACAGTCTTTCAGTTCATCTTTATCCAGTTTTCATCCTTCTCTGCTTCCGGTTTAATCTCTTTTAGAAAAATAGGGTCAAACAGGTCTTTATAATATAGGATGTCTTCCATTCGCGACTTCCAGATTGCATAATTTGAAGGATTCAACTTGATCATGGATTTTGAAGTTGATTTGGATTCCTCCATTGTCTTCTTTCTTTTTATAGAAAAATGCAAATTAAAAATATGATTGTACGAATGTCTATGGAATACTCCAACTAGTTGAAAACCACTATTGGATTGCCAAAATCGGACTTCAAATGGCTCAGATCTAGCCAAAATAAGTTTGATGGTTCAGATCTGCGGATGTACCTTAGCCTTGTAGCACTGGATAGTCCCTCTGATTTTGGGTCAGGTTGGGTCAGCCCGATGGGTTTATTGGTCAACTAGGGGATGACGTGGCAGACATGTGGCACTGATTGACTACGTGGCAGTGATGTGGCAGCGATGTGGCAGTGATGTGTCAATGGCGTGGTGCTGACGTGGCGCTGGTCACTCTCTTTCTTCCTTCTATCGCGAGTCAGGCGTGTGTTTGTGACTGACATCATGCACCAGCATAATCAACGCTTAAAGTGCGTGTGTGAGAGTGGGCCTCACGTGCTTTCTTCAGATGGCATGTGAAGGCGCGTAGAGCCTCCTATTGGGCCCTACTTTGCAGTGTTGGACTCATCTCGTCAAGAGCTTCCACCTGGTATGCTTAAAAGTGAATTTCGAGCAACTTGATTTTTGACAGTTTCAGAAATCGCACTCGATTTTTTTGAAAAATGACCAACTCGATTCTGATACCACTTGTTAGGATTAAGACACACTAGAAATCAATCACACACACACGAAAGGAGACACAAGAGATTTATGTATTTATACACCACACTCACTTCTTTTTTTTTGCACCACAGTCAGTTCTTCTCCATTTTCCTTGGTTGTTATGTATTTATACACCAAGATGGAGGAAGCTAGAGAGCTTGGCTGGCACAGCACATGGCCAACTATTCACTCACCTTTCGTTGGCCGTCCACATTTGTGCTGGCACATCACACGGCCAGCTTGACTTCACATAGGAGATCCACTTGGGCTGGAGCTAACAATCAATGCCAAAGATTTCAATTTCTTTAAGGGAAGACCTCACATAGCTTGGCCTCCTTTGTGGTTCAAACCAATTAAATTGCTTTGAAGATTCAAAACTATCATAAAGTGTTATCTATAAACTGGAATAGAAAATGTACGAAACTTGCAAATCATCGATTAGGAATGGTTATTTTAAATTTTGACTCACCTTCTCAAATTGAAAAGTGCCCAGTTTAGGCACACTATTCAATAAGTCTGACAAATTCTTGTAGCCCAAGTTATTGCAAACATCCAATTCCAAATGGGCAAATTAGGAAACACAGGCCAATATTTGTCATTAGCAAAGCTGAAAGCCTTCATCAGAGATTATAAATGATAAAAACAGTCAAATATATATATAAAAAAATGATGCTAGATAAAGTTTATAAATGATATAGCGTTAGCATATGATAATCTACATCTTCACTTCTTATTAAAGTGATGAAAAGGAAGAGTAAACTTACTGCCATAGTGCTAGCCTTTAGATGTAGATGCTTGATATTATAAATTGATTTCAAAAGCATAAATACTTGGTTCACATGTGTCATGGTTGCAAGAGTATGCTGGATAAGGGGCTTCAACACAAACGCCTGCTTTAACTAATGAGGATAGGATATTCAGACAATAGCAAACCAAGGAATAATCTTTGACTTGAAGGCTTTCAAGAATTGGTGTATAAACCATGACCATAGTCTCAGAGTCTCCTAATTGCTTTGCAGATATATGTATGAAGTCTATTTTCCTAGAACCCATCTCTGTAGAAATAAATAATTCTTCGAACACATGCCAGAAAGAAAAGAGCTTCTGGGTCAAGTCATTGCTTGAAAAAATAAGTGAAACATGAAAGATCGGGAGACAGGGGAAATAAATGGAGTTAGGAACATCAAACTGGATATGTGATCTGAGCTTTAAGACTACAAGGGTTTTGCATATAACGAGGTTTCTAGGCAACTTAAGATTCATGGATCTGCAAACATTGATATCAATTTCATGTACACGACGTGTTCTAGCAACACTTATCTATGCATTCAAATGAGATTCATCAATTTTTGGATTACATCTTTGATAGAATCGTTGAATACTTGACAAATCATGAAAGAGGAGTACTCTGTCAATGAAATTCATGAAGATGACATCACGTTGATGGGTAGCAAATCGAGAAAACATTGGCCATGCATCAAATTCTATATTGGGGACGAAAGCCCATATGTGTGGCCATCTTGATGATAGAATGCAGGTCCTAACTGCATATTTTGTTGGAAGGAAAAAGAGAATGTGGACAAGAACCAAGTCTAGTAACCTGTTGATCCTATCTTCTCTATTCCCATTTAGTTTCTTCTTCAAACTAGGCCGATAGTTTGACCTCAAAGCCATGAAATGTGCAGTGCTTGGATAGACAAAGTCTGCAAAAAAATCTGTTCTAACAAGCAGTGGATTGTAATAGCTCGGGTCGAGACTCGATCCTTTTTCTTTTTCATATAAAGATGGTTGCATTAAAAAGGTTTTTTTCGTCAAAATTGGACTTAGTCTAAAAATTTTTTAAGTGTGAAAGTTGAATTTTTAAAAACTCACAATTTGGAAAATAATTTTTTTCCAGTAATTGTTCCTTATATATTAAATAGTCTAATTTGATTTTATGAGATTTTTCTAAGAAGTATTTGCCACTTTACTTCAATGTCAAACTTAATAATTGCAGTCAAAAAATTAATTTTGTAATAAAACTGGGAGAACCACTTCTTGATTTAATTGAATTTTGAATTTTTGTATTATTCTTTGAATCCAGATGAAGGGTATTTCCTTATTTACATTGTAAACTTAAGTAAATGAAATATAAATGTAAGGGACTAAATGAAAACATTTACTTAAATGCTAAAAATATGGTTGATGTATGGGAATTCAAAACCAGTTGAAATTTCCCTGAGTGGTCATGTCTACGATCACAATTGTCGCACTTGCGACCAATATGTAGTCCTGGTCCTTTGTCTACGGAATCCTTGGAGCCCGCTAGCTGCCCACAACCCTCATCGTCATGCCTGAGATGGGAAAGATCGCGCCCACGATAGTCTATTTATAAAAGTCCTGAGTGTGTCAAAACCTTTTTTTTTTTGCATTTTTCTCCCCCTTTCTCTCATTTTTCCACCATTATTGAGCTTCCAAGCTCACAAAAACCTTAGATTTAGGGGTTATAGGTGAAAATCCTGCCCTAATTCTTAAGGATAGAATGCATGGATCATCGAGGGCTACGTTTTGAGCTAGGTTGATCACGTTTTCGTCAACATCAACCTTTAGATGTTCATCAAATCTCTCTCTGCTTTGAGGTAGGAATACCTTTAACTTTGTATATCCTTGTGTTGATATGATTATGTGGTACTTTCGTAGTTATGACGATATATGAGCTAGTGTTTTGATTAAAAATATATAAATATATAAAAATGAATATATAAAACTGGGATTTTCTCTCAAAGTTTTTTTTTTTTTTTATATTTATTTTATTTTATTTTTTTGAAATGTTTTGAATGTTTGACATATTGAAGGTTAGTATTTGATAATTTGAAGGTTTTGCAAAACAAATGAGAAAAATATCCCAATTTTCTTGAGATCCTAGGTTTGGAGATTTTGTTTAAAGATGGTTTTGAAACAAATTGATGTTTGTTAAAATTGAAATTGATATGGTATTGAAACACATGGAAATTATGGAGCTGTGTAACCTCTAGATTTATGAAGGAATTATCGTTGGTAATGGAAGTTATTGAATCAAATCTTTATGAAGCCTTGAATTTATGATTTTAATGAAAATGAGATTTTTGAAAACTAAGTAATGCTTTAAAGTGAGATTGGAATCGATTTGAGATGAAACACATGGTGATATTGTAATGATATAAATTTTGGATCGATGTTATGATTATAGGTGATTATGGGAATTGTTGAGACTATCTTTGATTATGTATTACAGTAATTATTCTTGTAGAAATGAATTGAACCTTAAGTAAATTAAAACATTTGCAAACTCAAGTATTGTATTTGCATCACATGGTTTTGACTTGAGACGACATATGATTTTGAAAAGTGATGAACCCAGGGAAGGGAGTAAATAGTGTAGTAATCTAGTTAGTAAAGTCTGTTTTGGAAAATGAATTGTGTGTTGTATTAGTACCCGCGTGGAGTGTCAAGGTGCTCAATTGCTCTATCTTATGCTTGATGCTGGACGAATGTGGGAAAGGTTTTTGGGTGTCCACTAGCCCTACCGTATCGAGCCGGCAAATGTGAAAAACCAAATGAGTTGTTGTGTCCATTGACCCTTGTATCGAGTCAGCAAATGTGGAAAAAAAATTATTTTGGGTGTCCACTAGCACTGCCGTATTGAGCCGGCAAATGTGGAGAAATGTGTGTTTTTGATGCCCATCGCCCTTCTGTATCGAACCGGTAAATGTGGGAGTATTTTGATATATAAAATCTATATATGTATTTGTCTCTTACCTTGAGATTCTAGTGCGTATTTACTGCCACGTTGTTAATGTTGGACTCTGGTTTAATAAAAGTACACTGAGCATCATCCTTTTAATAGAGAAAATAATGGATTTTAGCATGCTATTTGTATCTTGCATGATCATAATTATATCAAGCATTTATATACATTGTTAAAAATATTTCTGTTGGGTATCATTGCTCATTCCTATCATAAATGAAATTCAGCAGGTTGTGACCACTTTATTAAAGAGCTAGTGGAGTTTTGTTTTTAGGGAGCACTGAAACTCTTTTGTTGTTATGTGATACTGTTTCGAGTTAGTGTTCAATCTTCTATGCAATGAAGGCCCCCCGTCTTGACAGGTGTAAACCCTTAGGGCATTTTGTTGTATTCCTCTTAATTCATGAATCCTCTTGTATCATTTATTTTCGAACACAAATGATGTAATACTGGAAGGTGACGATGAAGAGAGAAAACCTAATGAGAAAGAGAAATGTTTTAATACATGAGAATGGTGTCTTTTATTTTATTTCTTTAAATTCTACTTTGTATCATGAAATTAGACAATAATGAAGGATTGATAATTATAAAATGAATGAAAAAAAATATCAGGGCGTTACATGGATGCACGAAGGACACGTCTCTTTTCAATTTTTTATAATTACACTGGTACCTAGTTTATGTTTTTCTAAAAATAAACAAAAGCCAGTTTATAAAATTTTTGTAAACATAAACCAAAAACGTAAACGTTACCGAATGCTACCAAAGTGTTTTTCTTTTTATTTATTTAACATTGAGAAATTATAATTATGCCCACTCTAAATCATTTAAAATTGCTTAAAATTTATTGTTTTTAAAACGTCTTTATTTTTGTATCAATTGCATAAGAACTCTAGATACATAAATGACTAGCCTGCTCTCTCATTTTGTCTTTTAAGTATGTCCGTGTGTGTAATAGAGAGATGCAATGGAAGCTCACATCATGCAATTGTAAAATTAATTGAGAACGAGAGAGAGGACCACAGAATATCCATAGGCTCTATTTGGTTGTCGAGAAAACTCAGACAATAAAATAAAATCTTGAGTTTTTGAGATTCTCGTTACCTAGTATGAAAAAAAAAAAGAAAAAAAAAAGAAAGAAGAGAGGCCAAAAAAGTGACCCTATTGAGTTGAATATCTCATTGTTGTTTTAACGAATACAAATCTCATATGTCTAGTTTTTTTTTTTTTGATTGCAATAGGTTTCTTAGCAACCAACTAGAGGGCTACTGTACCACTGGGGGTGGTGGTGGTGTGGAAAGGCGCTGGCCTTGCACATAGGTGAGCAAGGCTTGATTCCAGGGCACAACTAACAACCCATTTATTTGGTGAAGGTGCTAGTGCTGTACTCCATTCATGATTCTGCCCCCAATGCTGAGAGTTGGTGCATTCCCTACTTACTCGATGGTAAATCCCTTCTTTTGAGTTTCATTAAATCTGACTATCAACTGATTATCTGGGGTACAGACCCACAGATGTTATGATCGTCTTTTTTATGATTCAAAGGGGGGGGGGGAAAGGGTTACTGTTGGTATAAATTTTCTTTCAAGTAAGAAAAAAGAACATAGTTTTCATTAAGGCTCTATTTGATTAAAAAAATAAATAAATTATGGAAAATGAAAATGGTAAAAAGTAAAGTAAAAGAAAAGAAAAGGAAAATAAAATATCTTTTCTCATATGAATTTGATTAGGACGAAAATTTTGTAAGAAAAATAGGAATTGTAATTATAAGTAACTACTTTTATAACAAATTTAATTTTTCTTGTATTTTTTGCAAAAAAAAATAAAATGGAAGCTTAGTTACCATGCTATTATGAGTTATACAAGAAAACTAATTTTGTTGTAACTTCCACCACTTCCATGCTAAACAAATTTAGATTTTTTTTTTCTCTCCCATTTCTTTCACTTTGTACCATTTTTATTCTAACCAAACTGAGCCAAGGGATTTTTGAAATTTTCTTTCCTTTTCTTTTTCTACAAGATTCAAATGAAGTAGGAAAGTAAAAGAGAAAATTTGGGGGGAAGAAGAAGTACCTGCTATGTAGTGCTTTGCCGAGAGCTCTGAATTTGGAATGGACACTGTGCATACCAAATCCCACACTAGATGAAAGTGAATTAAAGTTCCGCGAATAAAATGGACTATTCAAGAACTAGGGACCTGCAACACAGAGCACAATCAGAGCTGCCCAGCCGCAGTAGGCTGAAAAATCCCTTCGGCGTGGGAATGAGTGATCGGAGAAGATGAAAGACTCTCTCTAGGTGTAGAGAGAGAGGGAAAGAAAGATTATTTGAGTTATAATGATCTGAGGAGGAGTAAGTTAAGTTACCTTCAATGTGAAGAGAGTGTGACTTATATAGAATACTTTACTTGATGCCCAAGATGGTTGCATGGAGTTTTGGTGCCTCAAGGTTTCCCTTAGCATTGCTCAAGGTGGAGGACCACAAGGTAATTGACCATAGATACATGTGCTTATTGTAACGATGCATATAACAGATCACATTCCCTTTGCTAACTATTTTCGTGATTCTAGGAGGGGAGGACCAGCTGAGGTGGTAGTTTGCACATATATGCAACCATAGCCTCCATGTTTCTCTAAAAGGTTCCCTCAGCTTGGTATTGATATGCCTTGGCTAGGCCTTTTGTAAGATTGTTTGTTGAGATGGGCTTGCCCATTCGGATATCTTTGTGTGGGCCTAGCCCACTTTGGTTTTGATGATGGGTTCAGCCATTAGTTCGATCTTGTGAACTAGGTCTAGTAGTTCGACCCAGCCCAGCCCAGCCTAGCATCGCAGCTGACCTGGACTTTCCACTGCGTGTTGGGCCCAAGCGCTCGAGGACTTGGGAAGATCATTCTTTATGGAGATGGGCTTAATAGATTAGCCCACATACGTATCTGACTCATTTGGGTTTGGGCTTAGTGGATTGGACTGGCCAAAGGTTTGGATCCAACCCATAAATATTGGTTTTAATGACAACTTTCTACAAGTCGGTGGGAACTGGGAGTTCCTTACTAGGATAGAGATCCAGTTCGAACAAATGGCCCAGAAAAACGGCTATCTAGGTCTGAATCTTCTGTCTTTGTATTTTGGTTATTTTGTTTTCAACTTATGTTTTGTTTGAATGCCATGCTAATGTAGTTCCCTGTTTTTGCAGAATCCTCTCGCTACCAGAGGAGAGCGAATCATGGAAATACTAAAGCAATTAGGGTTGCTTTGCGGTACAAGAATAGATCTATCCATGAACTGTTGGATTACCAAGCTATCTATCGAACCACCATTCCTAAGAAAGCAAAACTTGCTGCATCTTTGCTCGACTATGATACTGAAATTGACACATCTCCTGCCCCATTGATTACCAATTGCCACCATGCCTGTAGTCACTCTACTGAAAGGACCCCTTCTCCTGCCCCTAGTTTCATAGGAAGCAAATCAATGTCGAAGAGAAAGGTGCTTGCAGACTTGGAAGCGTCAGCTTTTGGCTCCTCTTCAGCTTTGGAGACTCCTAGAGTCAAGGCCGAGTCGAAGAGTCTGATGGAAGTTATATTAGAGATGGGGGCTGCTAGCCCTTCTACTATTGTTTCTGAATCTGACACCCTAGCTGCTGAAAGGACTAGGAAAAGAAGAAGAGAAACCGGTAAGGATAAAGTTGGTGAGGCTTCTGGAGAGCCTTTTGTTGATGAATCCTTTGAATAGTGGGCACTGCCCATATTGCACTAGGGCAGGCCCATTTCATCTTTTGATTTTGTTGCTGCATTTTGAGAACTTGCTATTGATTTGACCAATACTTTGCTATTGCTAGTAGACATGGCAGACCACAATGGACCCTGTGATATTCCCATTTTGAAGAGAACCTTGCAAATGATGACTGCTGTAATTGCCTTAGAGCATCTCCAATGGTATTTGCTATAATAGCATTGTGTAGCTCGGCTTTTCGCGCTCCCTTTCAGAAGAATTAATAGCCCTTACAGTTCGGACTCCACTTGTGTTGGTTCTGATTCTGATTTCACAAGTGCAATGTGAAACAATGGAAACACAAAAAGAGTCCAAATCCGGAAATTTCTTTTGGAAAATCGATGTTTGAATCAAATGCCAAAAATAGACTGCTTTGCCAGATTTCAGAGTCGCCACCTAAATATTTATTTTTGGGAAATTTAGGAAACCCATGACTCGTGCCAAAGGCCATTAGTCCATCGTAACCAAAGTGTCTTGGTTCGGGAACTTATGTATGAGAGGGGAAGGTCAATAATTGAACACCTCACTCACCCGATCAAAGATCGGCCTCTACTAATCATGATGTGGTTTTTATGTACAATATATGCTCTTGTTCTATATGTAACATACAAGTATAGACTAATTTCATGAAAAGTTGGAACGTTTGATTTCATGTTTGTTTTGAATATGTATCAGTGAAAACGGTGATCTCATATATACATGAATCAAATTATCCCAATTTAAGTGATTAGCCTTCATCCACAGGCATTCAAACAGGTATATCAAATAAGCAGTTAGCGTCATGGTAGTATGTTTTGATATGACATCATTCACACTTATGCAATATGTTAAAGCAAAAATGCTTACCTTAATGTCCGAAGGCGAGTCCAAAAAGAAAGCAAATAGGTAGGAAAAAATGCATGATCCTAATTTAATGACTAATGCAACATATGCAACGTGCAATTAAGGTTTGGCTACTAGTATGGCATGTGAGTCAATTCAAGGCATGTGATAGCGCATGTATGCAAGTAAGGAGTTTGAATTTGACATTTGAATAATATGATGAGCTGAACTTTTATGCATGTAAACGAATGAATGCAAATCATGGAAAATACTAATTAAACATGATGTCCCTAACCTAACCATTATAAGTAGTGAAATAAAAGGGAGAAAGAATGGGGGTTGGAAGACATACAACTTATTACATATTTGTCCTCGTGAAGGAGCATTCGAATGTCCAAATGTCCGAATAAGTAATTATTACAAAGCCAAATGACTAATAAATGAAAAGGGGCTGTCTAATTTATTACAATAATAATATGCAATGATTGCTCGATGCTCCTCAGGAATTATTTTGTCTTCCTTGCTGGGATTTGTTCTATTTCACCCCTAGTTACTACTTTCGAAAAGTGTATTGTTTTGCAATTTATTGAAGCCTTGCCGACCCCGAAATGCGACTCAGTCGAGCCCCAAATAAATCCAATACTTTGTTTTCTTGTGAAAATTTGTTTTTTGTACCTGAGGTGAAACAGTGTATACAAGGTATTCCTAGCCATGTTTGTCCTTCTTTTTTTTTACCCTTCTCTATCATTAAAATACTGAAGAGAGGGTTGGAATCATCTCCAAAACCATCAATTAGCAAGTTGATTGCTTGATGATCTCGGATACAATTTGGACAATGATTAATAAATGCAATGAATAAACAACCACCCCTTCCTCCTATCATGAAGTGAATTCAAGAAGGGAAGTAGAGACGCTTCAAGGTTCATCAAAATATCATGAATTGATGTGAGACTAGCCTTGACACAATAGACTCGGTATAACGTCCGACCGAGTCCAATTAATCTTGTTAATTCTTGATGTCGGTTGTAATCCAATTTTAACCAATTTTTTTAGCCTTTTTTTATTACCTTTCCATTTCTTTATCTTTTCTCTTGTTTGTGCAAAAGTGATATTTACGTCCACTAAGTCCAAAATGCAATAAAGAGAAACAAGCATCAACTTAACCCGAGAAACAAATCTTATTTTCTTTTGGGGAAATTACAAAGGAAGAGTCAAACTTATTTACAAGTGATAAAGGATTCCAAGTCAAACTCAAGATGTGCAACAAGGACTAGTCAAACTCAAAAGAGTGATAATGACTTAGAAAAACCCAAACTTGAGCGATAATGACTTGAAATCCAAACTTGATAATAAGTGATAATGACACTTTCCTTGGTGATTTCCAAGGGTCAATTAGTCCCTTAAAAGTAAACACACTGATGAATAAAGAGAAATGAAAAATAAAAGATTGTGCTTTAGTATAAGAACATGTATACATTTGGGGTAGTGAACCTCCAAAGAATTTAAACCGTTAAGTATAGAACGTTTTATGCTTTTGGTAGTAAATCCCCTAAGAGATTAAATCAGTAAGCATAGAACGTTGTATACTTTTGGTAATGAACCTCCTAAGCATAAAACGTTTTATGCCTTTGGTAATGAATCTCCAAAGAGATTAAACCATTAAGCATAGAACGTTTTATATCTTTGGTAATAAACCTCTTAAGCATAAAACGTTTTATGCCTTTGGTAGTGAATCTCCAAAGAGATTAAACCATTAAGTATAGAGTATTTTATACCTTTGGTAATGAACCTCTTAAGCATAAAACGTTTTATGCCTTTGGTAGTGAATCTCCAAAGAGATTAAATCATTAAGCATAGAGTATTTTGTACCTTTGGTAATGAACCTCCGAAGAGATTAAACCATTAAGCATGGAAGAGTTCCTTTCTTATACTTGAATCACAGTCTTAATTTTTCACAACTTTTTAATCAAAATAAGCAAAGAATGGCGGGAGGTTGCAGAGATGATTATGCGAAGTTGATTAATTGGTTAGTACAAACAAACTTGATAGTTAAAACATAAATCGTTGAAATAAATTAAACAGCCCCCTAAATAGCATACAATAGTGCTAAAATTAAGCTATAGAAAGCGAGCAAAATTAAATAGGATTAAGTTAGTAAACAAGTAGAAGGAAAGGTGGCTAACCCCTTCACTTTTAAAACTTCAAATCACATAGTTTAGATGTTGAAATACAGCCCCAAAAGAATTTGAGAGAAACCTACCACTTTTACTATTCACCACCGGAGGTTACTATTCACTGCTAGAGGTTACTATTCATCCGATGGGGTAAATTATTTAAAGTAATAACTTACAATAGTTTATATACAATATTTAAATTACAGCAGATATGTGGCTGGTGCAGCCTTCCCATTAAAGCGATAAAAAAAACAGTTATGAAAAGAAGTAAATGAAGTATTTAAACAAATTATATAACATTTTTAAATTAAATGAAAATTTGCGAAAACTCACCTTCTAGGGAAATGATGAATTTTCTGAGTTACAAACTTTCTTTTGATTACTCTCAAGTCTGTGGAATGTGTTATCAATTCTCAGTCCAAAATTTGAAATTACAGCTTTAGTGGTTGGTTTTTGAATGGTGTATTGATGAAATGGAAATAAAAATATCAAAGAAAATATTTTATTTTCCCTCTCTCTCTAAAAAAAAAAAAACTAATTTTCTTTTTTTTTTTATTCTTTTTCTCTCAAACTCTCTCGCACCACTTCATTTTTCTCTCTCTGATCCCCCTTCTCTTGCGGAGCCTCTCCATTTGTTTCCTTATATAAGCAAATTATAATAATATAATTATAGAATTATTATATAATATATGGTTATATGCATATAATATTATATATATATACCTTATGTTTGATTTGGATAAAAAGATTTTTTTTATTATATATATATATATATATTATAATATATAAAATATCTAAAATATATAATTTATACCAATTTATATAAAAACACCAAAAATATGAATAAAATTATGCAAAATTACAAAAATACTAAACTAATGAAATATTTAGTATTTTAAAACAATTTGGCTATAATGGTGAAGGTTGGGACTAAAGTTCAAATTCCATCTCTTTTACTAAGGATTCTGTGAGAAACACATTCTACTTATCATCGGGTATTCAAAAGAAAGCGCCCAAGTCTTAGGACCGGTCAAAATGGGGTGTCTACACATTGCCATTGTTATAATTTGGCAATGAATAGTAGTAAATTGCCAAATTATAACAATGGTATTCCAACGGTCACATGCTATTTTAGCAAATCTCAACCAACTTTCCCTCCAAGTTTGTGGGTATTATTTGGGTATAGTTTTTTTTTTTTTTGGGGGGAGGGGGGGTCTTTTGTGACCTTTTTTCAACTATTTCTAAAAAAAAAAAAATTTGTATATTTACATTATACTCGACTAGACAAATAAAAAAAATAAATAAATTGAAAAAAAAATTAAATATAATTCACCCCACCAAAAAGATAGCACCACAATAATAATAATAATAATAATAATAATAATAATAATAATAATAATAATAATAATAATTTATTAACTATATTAAAAAATAAACAATCACCAACTACCTACCAACAACCATCCATTATTCACACAACATTCATTCACCAACAACCATCTATCCAACAATCATCTATCATTCACCCAGCATTCATTCACCAACAACCACCTATCCAACAACCATCCATTATTCATTGAAAAATTCACTTACCAACCACCCACCATTCACCCACCCACAATTTTCTCTATAAATTATAACACAAGGTTTTCTATAATTTTCATATTCGTCTATCCACAATTTTCATAACTTCTAAACTCTTTGTACCCACCTATAAGATTTTCTATAATTTTAATATTAACCTACCCACCCACCCACGTAGAATGAACAATTTCATAAAAGCCGTTTTCAATGAAGATTTTGATGAATCTTTATCATCTGATGATGATATGATGATGATGCAGTTATTAACAGCGCAACAATAGAGAATACAAGCATCAACCCTAAACCAACCAAACATGTTGGTTCCATAAGTAGTCGTCGATACATTAATTGTGACGCCCCTATTTCTACTCTAAGGGTTATGGTAACGTCACTAGAGAGTCCTTTGGTTAATAGCCAAGAAAGATCCCAGGAAAGTCGGAGGAGTCAATATAGCCTCCTTTCAATGTTTAACCACCTTAGATAACAAGCTATCCTTTTGACAGATCTTAAGGGGTATTAACACAAGGTCACATAAGTAATGCGGAGATGGGAATAGGATTACAAAAGCAAATAATAATTACAGTGTTTCAAAACTTAAATTAAAAAATGAGTTCCATTACTATTGCAATCCAAAAATAAAAGCACAAATAGACTCATAAGAAAAATGGCTTCTAACTTTCTCTAAAACAGACACAAGTCTTCAAATGTCTTTGGCTCTTCGTCGGCCTCATATGTTTCTTCGATACCTGGCATGAAACGCCATGAGCTTTGAATGCCCAGTAAATGCACACACATTTGTCCCTTTTTCCCAATCTAATATACAATAGCAATTACAACAATAAGGGAAAGAAACATGATATTCAAGTAAATAACAAGGGTTACAAGGTTAGTTGTTAGTAGTCTAGAAATCCCCCCAAAAGATTTTATCCTCCCAACTGCAAGAATCGGACGTAGATAATTCTGTATGCAGATTGTTGCTTTATTGTAGACCTTACCTCGGATGCTTACCAACGGTTATATACTGTGTAGCGCCAACCGCAGAGCCTTAAAAGAGATGGTAAAATAAGAGCCTTGCCCATTCCCTCCTCACAACAAAACCACCTAGGGTCCGAATACAACCGCTCCGTTCAAGGGTTCTTAAACTACCACTTGCACAAGATTTTACTTCTAAATAGAGAACACATCTCGTCAACCAATCAATAACTCTGTCACTTGTCTAGAAGTTCGCAAACCGAATACCAGCCATTCAGTTTCCCATTAGATAATTTAAGTCAGAGTTAGAACACGCTCTTGAAACAACATCTATTGCATAAGTATGAACAACTTCATAGCACAAATGGAAGGAAATAAAGTTACAACACATGAGATTAACAAAGAAAAATATGAACAAGTACTTCTAGGAATGTTCATGAAGTTAAGGGAATAATATCACACAAGAATGTAAATTTCCAGAATTGCATTGTCATAAAGATTGTAAACAAAAAGGCATTTTCAGATTTTTTTTCCCCCTAACCTTGGCTTTCCTATGGTTTGTAGAGAAGTTTGTCTAGTTTTTAGAACATCTTTTAGAAGTTTCATAGCTTTCCTAGATTTTTAGTTATTCAAGAAACACTCCAGTGCTGTCTAGGTTCGTTGATTGTTAAAAAAATCAGATTTTCTTTCAAACCGCTCACTCTTTTCAATGAAACCAATTTTAATTGAAAGATAACCCTTTAAGGAAGTTTTTGACATAAAAATGAGGTGTAGTGCTCGACTTTCTTAACACCTCCCCTCTCGGAGAGGCTCGAATTGGTCCTACAGTTCGGACTCCTGTCACGGTTCTGAATCTAATCTCACAAAGTACAATGTAAGACTGGTAAACACTAAAGAGTCCAATCTGGCATATCATTTTGAAAAATCAGATTTTAAATGAAATAATGCCAAAATTGGACTGCTTCGCCAGATTACAGAGTCGCCACCTAAATATTTTATTTTGGAGAAATTTAGGAAATCCTGACTCGTGCCAAAGGCCACATGTTCGTCATCACCAAAGTTGCCTCGGCTCGGGAACTTGGGTACGAGGGGGGAAGGTCATGAAATGAGCACCCCCGCTCGCCCGATCAAAGGATCGGCCTCTACTAAGCATGATATGTTGTTTTATAAACCTCATGTGTTCTTGTCCCGTTATTAGCTAACTTTACTACGTGATGCGCACAACATACAAGTATAGACTAAATCGCAAGAATTGGAACAAAACAACTCATGTTTGTTTTCAAAAATAATTTGAAAGTGCCACTCGTAAGTGGGCTAAAGCACGGATTTTCCATCAAACATGATGGGCTTAAAACATGATTTGCCACTTCGCAAAGTGGGCTTAAAACTCACATTTGTTAAATTGTTCCAATTCAAGTAATAAAGCCTTCATCCACAGACATTCATGTAGTTAATCATTTAAGCACATAGCCTCATGGAAAGTATGCTATCATGGCAACACTCACACTCATGCAAGTATGCTAAAGCGTAAAACTTACAGTGTATTCCAAGCCAAAACAGAAAACTAGTTAGAAACAATGCATGATCCTAACTATGTTAAGATGCCTAATGCAACATACGTAATAATGCAATTAAATAGGCTCGACTATCTAAGATGGCATATTAATGCAACAATTTGATAACATGCTTTAGAACGCGTATTCAAATAAGTGTATTGAAATTGTGATGCAGCTTGAATGATGCGCCAAACTCGGTGCATGCAAGACAAAATGAATGATGCAAACATGCAAGCATAAGGTATGCTAATTGAAACGTGATCCCTAATCTAACCATCGAAAGTGGATAAATAAAAGGGAGAAGGACGCGGGGTTGGAAGACATGCACACACGCACGCACACTTATTACAACATTGCGCCCTCTCGAAGGAGGGTCCGAATGAATACGCTAACTAGCTATGCTAATTAAGCTAATTATTACAACACAAAACTAATTAACTATTCTAGCTAATTATTACAACACAACTAATTAACTATTCTAGCTAATTATTACAACACAACTAATTAACTATTTAGTTAACTAATTATTACAACAAAATTGAATAACTAGCTATGCTAAGCTAAGTAAGAGAATTTTCATAAAGCAAGTAAATGGCCTCGAAAGTGAGAGAGACATGCATGCTCGGTCGGCTTCCTCCCGAAAATCCACCACCTTGCCTTTAGATGCCTCTGTTTGTATTTCTTTTAACCATTGAAAATTATGCCAACTTCCAGATTGCCTCTGCTCCAACACAAGAACACACTGATGCAAAATTCACTGATGGCCGATCGACCACAATTGATGGCTATTGGCTACTACTGGTGGCCGATTGTCCATTGCTTCCCTGAACTTCCTCCTTTTGCTGCAACAAAAGAGCAAACAGAGGCAAGGCAATGTATTCTCTAAGGAATGTGTGTACTGCCACTCTCCTTATCATTTCTCAAGCTCAAAGGAGTGTGGCACTTGGCTCTCAGGCCACCAATCAAGCATTTCAATGCATGATGGCCAAAGAACTAAGCTTGTACAAGTTTAATGAATGCACAAGCAAGACTAAAAGTACCACCACCCTATCATGCATGATCAAGGGTGATGGCGACCAAGAAACGTGACACATTTCATCACTTTGAGTATGAAATGTCCCACATTTCTTGTGTTTGGATTAACGTCTGATTCAAACACATACAATGCAACACAAATGCTTATCTTGTTCATGTTTTACTTTGCTCAATTCTTGTTTACACATTTTACATTACCGATTAATCCTTTAACCGATTAAGTCCAATGTGAAAGTCGTCTAATGAGAGAGGGGTCAACCAAAGGATGATTTAAGACATGAGAGAGATCATGCCTTTGGCTAGGAGGAACCCTCAAAAGAGGGTTAAAGCCATTGAGCACAAGCTCTATCTCAAGCTTAAACACAACCTTAAGGCTAACCAACCCTCAAAGCAAATAGAAAAATGAAGAAAAGAGGGAGGTTGCAGACTTTTTAGTGCTGAAATGGCATGGAAAAAAAATACTACAACATGTAAGCAACTCATGCACAACATGTTAAGAGCGAAAAGCATTAAACTAGTAAAGAGCATTACATTAGAGGCATGCAATATCAAGCTCAAATGACCAAACCAACTCTGGACAGAGCTAAAACATGCCAAAATAGTGGCTAAATCATGTTGGAATTGAAGCATAGAAAGCAAGAAAAACATGCTCATTTGTTAGCTCGCAAGCAAGGCTCAAAGTACAACTCTCAAAAGCAATGATAGAGTGAAATAAGTGAGAGTGTGACAGAGTTATGTGCACTAAAATCACATGTAAAATGATGCTATAGCATGCCCCCATCTCATGCAAGACATGTTAGAGGCCTTAAAACACTAAGCTAGTGAAGGCACTTGCACTATAGCTATACAAAACATGGCTCATATGACCAAGACTACTCAAAACAGAGTTAAAGCATGTCAAAACATTAGCAAAAATGTTCAGGAGTCATACTAACACAAGCTAGAATGATAGGCTAACTCATTAGGCATGCAAGGCTAGTAAGCATAATTACACCACAAGTGCAAGAAGCAAGCAACAAGTGACTTAACCAGCCAAAAACATAGTTAAAACATGTCAAAATAGACCCTAAAACATGCTTGAATTAAGCTATAAAAGGGTAGAAATACATGTTCACATGTTAGGCCATCTACACTTGCAAACAAGACACAAGGAGAGGAGGCCACCCCCTCCTATTTGGGACCTCAAAACCAAGTTTTTGCCACCGAAATTCCCTTGGAATTCAGTGGTTAAAAGTTCAAAAAAAGTTGTTTCAAAAGGCTTTGAAAGATAGCACAACACTTAGCAAACAAGCTATAAAAGAGGGTGGACCACCCCTAAATAGGCTTTGAAACCACCATTTTTAAACCTTAAAAATCGAGGTTTTTGTAGTTGAAAACTAGGCCAAAAACAACATGCAAAGGTGGCCAAACTAGTGTGCAAAAATGAGCATAAAAAGGGTAAGTGTTTACCTTTGAAGCACAGTAGCAAAACAACCACAACTCTGAGCTAAAACCAGCTTTGAGAGCTCAAACAAGGCCTCCAAGAACCTCAGCTCCAAGATGAAGGTGTTTAGCTAAGGGTCTTAGTGAAAATGTGTAGAGAAATTTCACTTTCAAGCTCAAAATAGGAAGAGAGAGAGGATTCTAGAGAGAGGTAGAAATTTTGCTCACAAAAATTTTGTAACCCCAAAAATGGGGGAGAAACCTCCCCTTATATAGAAAAACAAGTTACAAGCTTGTCTTCATCCCTCCATACACGTGTATGGAGATGAGCATCAGTGATTAATAGCTGGCACAGCTGGCAAAGAAATATCTGAAAAGGGAGACAAATGGCCGACCGGCCATCAATGAGGCCTACCGGCCATCAGCGTAGCCGACTAGCCACCACTGATGGCCAATGGGCACAAGCCCTGGTCGATAGGTTGTAGGGTTGGCCGATAGGTCACCCTCTTCCCCCAGGGATGAAGCAACAAGCTCTTGATCCACAACCAAGCACAAAATAGACAAGTTTCAAAGGCTCAAAGAAAATGCACTCCGCCAAGAACTTTGGGTGTTCGAAACAAACACAAACATGGATGATCATTGAGTGTTCAAACAATGACGTCCAAGTCTTGAGGACGGTAAAAAATGGGATGTCTACATGAGGTCAAGGAAATGTTTCTACATTTTTTTTTTTTTTATAATTTTCACAAGTTGGCTGAAAAACTGGCTCTTTGAGCATAAAGCTTGAAATAAGGGAGAAGGTAAGAAAGGAGGTTAACCAAGGATAATTTTTCAGTTGTGTTATAAGAAAAACAAGCTAGATAGTATATATTAAACTCAAAAATTTAGATTGAAGGTGTTCCTCTAGAACTTATGAGAGATATGTGTAGAAAAATATAGTTTTGCACCGATTTAGAGAAAACACAAGTAAGGGTGGAATAAGGGTCAATTCTTTTCAATTTAATACATGAACACCATTACAACACATCTGAAAAATATTGTTTTAAACCTTTAATAACTTGTATTTGAAAAAGGAAAATAAAAGAGAGAGTTGTGTTGTGGATTACTTGAAGCTGGTTTGAATTGCTAACAAAATGTTCTCTTTCTCTTCTTTCCTCCACCAAGCTCACTCCCTTTCCCTTTGTTCTTCTCTCAGCCATGTGGTATGTTTGAGTGTGTTTCCTAGTGTGCAAAATACTAAGGGAGAGGTTTTATTTATAATAAAATCGGTGTAAAAGGTCCAAATTGCCCATTGGTTGGAAATGGATTGAATATTTTAGATTTGGTTTGAATTCAATGGAATAGTGGATGATTAGAGGCCTTGATCATGCAATTAATTATGATCTAGTTTGACTTTAGTTGGAATGAAACTTGAGGTGGAAACAATGTTCCATGTTTTGGGGTGTACTAGAATACTTTGAAAAGAATACATCAATTTCTAATCCCAAGGGTGGCCGTCCATTGATGGTGATTTTGGGAAGATTTTTTATTTTTATTTTTGTGTGTAATTTGATAGTTATTTCAAGATATTGCGTACAATTTATTAAATAAGTTTAAAGGTACAAGTGCAAATAAAACAATATATCATGAGTTCAAGGCAAGTTCTCAAAGTCCCTAATAGAGTCACCAGAAACTGTAGTTCGACTTTCTTCGTGCCCCCCTTTCGGAGAGCTCGAATTGGTCCTACAGTTCGGACTGTTGTCACGGTTCTGAATCTAATTTCACAAAGTGCAATGTGAAACTAATAAACACCAAAGAGTCCAATCTGGCAAATCATTTTGGAAAATCAGATTTTGAATCAAATAATGCCAAAAATGGACTGCTTTGCCAG
Source organism: Camellia lanceoleosa (assembly GCA_025200525.1). Taxonomy (NCBI): domain Eukaryota; kingdom Viridiplantae; phylum Streptophyta; class Magnoliopsida; order Ericales; family Theaceae; genus Camellia; species Camellia lanceoleosa. Next base: position 85,544,255 of record CM045769.1, read on the forward strand.
ATTACAGTCGCCACCTAAATATTTTATTTTGAAAAAATTTAGGAAACCCTAACTCGTGCCAAAGGCTACGTGTCTATCATCACCAAAGTTGCCTCGGCTTGAGAACTTGGGTACGAGGGGGGGAAGGTCATGAAATGAGCACCCCCGCTTGCCCGGTCAAAGGATCAGCCTCTACTAATCATGATATGTTGCTTTATAAACCTCATGTGTTCTTTTCCAGTTATTAGCTAACTTTATTATGTGACGCACACAAAAGCAAGTATAGACTAAATCGCAATAATTGGAACAAAACAACTCATGTTTGTTTTTGAAAATGGTTTGAAATTGCCACCCTCAAGTGGGCTAAAACGTAGATCTGCCATCAAAACATGATGGGCTTGAAATGTGATTTGCCACTTTGCAAAGTGGGCTTAAAACTCACATATCGATTTGTTTCAATTCAAACAACAAAGTCTTCATCCACAGGCATTCATGCAATTAATCATTTAAGCAAATAGCCTCATGGAAAGCATGCAAAACATGGAAACATCAACATTTCATGCAAGATGCTAAAACGAAAAAGCTTACCGAGTACTCCAAGCCAAAATAGAGAACTAGTTAGAAAGAATGCATGATCCTAACTATACAAGATGCCTAATGCAACACATGCAATATGTAATTAATAGGCTCGGCTACTAACATGGCATATGATACAATTTGATAACATGCTTTGAAACACGTATTCAAATAAGTATTGAAATGACAATGCAGTTTGAATGATGCGCTGAGCCTCGGTGCATGCAAGACAAATGAATGATGCAAACATGCAAGCATAACATATGCTAATCGAAAATGATCCCTAATCTAACCATCGAAGCAGATCAATAAAAATGAGAAATACGTGGGGTTGGAAGACAAGCACACACACACGCACACTTATTACAACATCATGCCCTCGCGATGGAGGGTCCGAATGAATAAGCTAAGCTAGACTAAGCTAAGCTAATTATTACAAAATGAACTAATTAACTATTCTAGCTAATTAATTATTACAACACAATTGAAACTAATTAACTAACTTATTCTAAGCTAATTAATTACAACAAATTGAAATTGAAGAACTAGTTACACAAACTAATTAAGTACAACACTTGAATTAAATAATTAGCTACGCTAACTAATTAAAGCAATTAAATGGCCTTGAGTGCGAGGAATGCATGCATGCTCAGTTGGTTTCCTCCCGGAAATCCACCGCCTTACCTTTGGATGCCTCTGTTTGCACTCTTTGATCTCTGAAAAATTGCATCAACTTCCAGAACACCTCCACTCCACCTTAGGAACACATTGCGCAAAATTTTCACTGATGGCCTTGGCCCACAAAAGGTGGTCGTCGTTAACACCGGTGGCTTGTCGGCCACCCGCTTGTCGAATTCTCCTTTTGTCGCAAATGAGAGTAAACAGAGGCAAAGTAGTGTATTCTCAAACAATATATGTATTATTACCATCCTTATCATTACACAAGATCAAAGGAGTGTAATTCTTGGTTCCCAAGCCATCAACCAAGCATTTTCAATGCATGATGGCTAGAGAACCAAGCTTGTATAAGGTCAATGAATGCACAAACAAGACCAAAACAACCACCACCCTATCATGCATGATCAAGGGTGATGGTGACTAAGAAAAAGTGGCACGTTTCATCACTTTAAGTATGAAACGTCCCATTTTTCTTGTGTTCAGATTAACGTCCGATCCGAACACATGCAATGCAACACAAAGATGCTTATCTTGCCTTTTTTACTTTGTTCATTTTGTTTACATATTTTACATTACCGATTAGTCCTTTAATCAATTAAGTCCAAGGTGATTGTCTTCTAATGGAAAGAGGGCTTGAACCACAAGTGCCTTGAGCATGAAAGAGGTCTCATACTGTTGGTTAGTAGAAACCCTCAAGAGAGGATTAAAACCATTAGGTATGAGGGCCTCAATTCCACACTCAAGCCAACAAGGGGTTTAAAGGTACTTTCAAAACAAATGAAAGAGCGAAGAATAAAGGGAGGTTGCAGATATTTTAGTGCTAAAATGGAGTGCAAAATGACACTAAATCATGCAAGCAACTCATGCAATACATGCTAAAAAAGCCTAACTCATTAAGCTAGTGAAAGAGATTGCACTACAATCATACAATACAATCCTCAAAGGGCCAAACCAACTCAAAATAGAGGTAAGACCAGTCAAAATAATAGCCAAAACATGTTGAGATTAAAGCACAAAAGGCTAGAAAGACATGCTCACATGTTAGCTTGCAAACAAGACTCAAAACACAACTCTCAAAAGCAATGAAAGAGTGAAATAAATGAGCATGTGACAAAACTATATACACTAAAATTACATGTAAAACGATGCTACAACATGCAAGTAACTCAAACACTTCATGCTTAAAGCCTTAAAACAATGAGCTAGTGAAGACCATTACACTATAGCCATCCAATACAAGCCTCGAAGGACTTAACCAGCCCAAAACAGAGTTAAAGTAGGCCAAAATAATAGCAAAAACATGCTGAAGTTAAGTTAACACAAGCTAGGCTAATAGGCTAAATCATGAAGCATGCTAGACTAGTAAGCACAATTGCATTACAAGTACAAAAAGCAAGCAACAAATGCTCCAACCAACCTAAAACAGAGTTGAAACATGCAAAAAAAGAGCCTAAAACATGGTTGAACTAATCTAACACAAGCTACAAAATCAAGCTAAGATGTGATGCTAACTAGGCATGGAAGTAAGACACAAGAAGGGGAGGCTAACCCCTCCTATTTTGGACTTCAAGAGTTGGTTTTTACCACTGAAATAACTCTGGATTTCAGTGTTTAAAAGGGCCAAAAAGTTTGATTTAAAGATGGTAAGAAAAGGCACAAAAGGCTTCACAAGCCAAAGAGCAAAAAGGGGAGACAATCCCCTAGCTCAAAATAGGCTGAAACTAACATTTTTAGGACTGAAAAACAGAGGTTTTTACAGTTGAAAACCGGCTCAAAAAAAGTGTGAAAGGATGGCAAAACAAGTGACTAAAATAAAGCTTACAAGGCAAGGCTTTTACCTCTTAAAGCACAACACAAAAACAGTCACAATTCTGAGCTCAAACCACCCTTAGGAGCTCAAACCTCAAAGAACCTCAGCTCTAAGATGAAGATGTTTGGTTGAGGATCTTAGTGCAAAAGTGTAGAGAATTCTAACTATAAGGCACAAAACAAGAAGAGAGGGAGAGAGAATTCTAGAGAGAGAGAGGGGGAAATTTGCTCAAAATTGTCTAACCTCTCAAAATGGGAGAGAGACCCCCTATATATAGAAAATCAAGCTTAGAACTTGTATTCATCCCTCCATACACATGTATAGAGATGAGCTTCAATGAGTAACAGCTGGCACAGCTGGCAAACAAATATCTGAAAAAGGAGAAAAATGGTCGTCGGCCATCAGTTCAGCCGATCGGCCACCACTGATGGCCGACAGGAACAAGCCTTGGCCAATGGGTTGTAGGGTTGGCTGACATGCCACCCTCTTCTCCATACTTGAAGAAACAAGCTCTTGGTCCACAACCAAGCACAAAACAGAAAAGTTTCAAAGGCTCAAAGGCAAGGCACTCCGCTAAGAACTTCCGGCGTTCAAAATGAACACAAACAAAGATAATCATCGAGTGTTCAAATGATGATGTCTAAGTCTTGAGGACGGTCAAAAATGGGGTGTCTATAGTTGCTCCTCTTTGACAGAGCTCGGAAGTCATGAAATGACGGGAGTGAATGTTAAAGCCCAGAGATGACCCATTTTCGACAAGGCTGAAGACTTAGACAAACAAACAAGCAAAACAAAGAACGGTTGCGCCCACAGGCTGCCTACGTATCCCTTTGCAAGGAATCAAACAAGCGTAGTTCTGGGGCAAGATGCAAATGATATACAGGATGCAACAACATAACTTATGATCATGCAATGAGGTTGTAATGAAACAATCTAGCTGCAAATGTTATGCAAAGAAATGCTACAACAATCTCATACATAAGCAAGTAAACATGAACCAAACCACATTTCATGCAGAAAGGACGTAAGAAAATTATGCAAGCTTAACTATGCATCACGCAGGAAAGACAAAGAACAACATAAACGTCACGTACCCAAGGTACCAAACAAGATTCCAACAGTCGCATGAGAGAGGAAAAGGGAGCGGTGTAAACACCGGAAGGTGGTATAAACATCGGAGCACGTCCCAATGTTTCTAACCAAAACGAGGTGGTATAAGCGTTGGAACACATTCCAGACGCTTCTAACCGAATGGGTGGTATAAACATCGGGAACACGCTCCAATGTTTCTAACCAAAGCAGGGGTGGTATAATCGTCGGAACACATTCCAAACACTTCTAACCGGGAGGTGGTATAAACATCGGGCACACGTCCCAATGTTTTTAACCAGAGGGGTGGAGTGGTGTAAGCATCGGGCATACCTGAGTACTTCTAACCAAAACAAGGAGTGGTGTAAGCATCGGGCATACGCGAGTACTTCTAACCAAAACAAGGAGAGGTGTAAGCATCGGGCGTACCCGAGTACTTCTAACCAAAACAAGGAGTGGTGTAAGCATCGGGCGTACCCGAGTACTTCTAACGAAAACAAGGAGGTCAAGGGGGAAGGATTGACCTTACCCGGAATTCCTTTGAATGAACCGTACATACAATATCGTCTGGTTCAACCAGCTTTGAATGAACTGTACATACAATATCGTGCCTGCATATGAAAGAGACTTAACAGATACAGCAAGATAAGAATGCATGTTCTATGCAAGTTGAATAACCGTGACGCAATGTTAGAGATATGTTTTATGCACAACATGCAAAAAAACAAAACAGAGGCATATTCTATGCGACATGAGCGAGAGCATGTTCTATGCAAAATAACAACATTGCATATTCAATGCAACATGCATACTCTATGCAAACATGGGGATGCATGTTCTATGCAATGATACAAAATGCATGTTCCATGCAACGACAAAGAAATGCACATTCTATGCAAGCGTGAGAAGTGCATATTCTATGCAAATGTGACAAATGCATGCTCCATGTAACATCGAGATGCATATTCTATGCAAGATTAATGAATGCATGTTCCATGCAGGAGTAACAAATGTATGCTTCATGCGAGACACCCAATGCATGTTCTATGCAAGACGAGAAGCGCATATTCAATGCAAGTGTGAGAAGTGCATATTCAATGCAAGATGAAGAGCATATACAATGCAATGAACACAAGCATTTTCTACGCAAGATGAAGAGCATATACAGTGCAATGAACACAAGTATTTTCTATGTGAAAGTACAAGATGCATGCTCTATGCGAATAAGAGACGATGCAAGACCTCATGTGAAAGGCATGTTCCATGAAATGACAAAGGGGCGCACGCTTTGTGCAATGACAAAAGTGGTACACGGTAAAAACGACTTGATCGCAACCTCCAACTTACTTCTCAGAGGAGTTGCACAAAGTTAAAAGGATACACCTCGTTCATGTTGAGTACCATACACTAAAAATACACTCCGGAGCTTCCGCAGAGGCCACTTGAGCTTAAAAGTATGCTTTCCTTGCACTTTCTTGAGAGATGAGGGCACAAAACAACAGAAAAACACACAATGAAAGCATTGGAGGCCTGCCAGCCACTCTGGGAAGCCATCGGCCACCAGAGAATATCATCGGCCACAAATGGTGCCCAGTCGGCTACCGATGACAGTTTTGGGGTAGTTTCGGCATTTCACTACGGGTCTTTAAGTGTAGGGCTTCAACCCTCATTTCCTCACTTCTCCAAAGTCCGAAAATACTTCTCCTCTCACTCTAGACCATTTTCCTCCTTCCGATCCACACTTTATATGCGTTTTCAAACACCCCACGAAACGCTCGATTCGCTAAAACCTCTTTGTACACTCCATTTTAAACCAATTAAAAAGTGATTTCGGTGCTTTTTCTTGGAGTTTCACCATTCGAAGTTTGTTTCCCTTGAGTCACCCTTGGGTTTGGTGCCCTTTCCCTGGCCTTGATCTTTTCTTCCATTTTTCCTCTCTCAGAGTTGACTTTTGTTGACTTTTGGCATTCTCCGCCCATTTTCCACATTTTCGATCATTTTCTCATCTTTCCTTGAGATGACGGACGACATCCCACACAACAGAGCTCCTCCGGAGATGGAGGTGGATCCAGAGTTCGAGCTATTGCCACTCCGTGTTTGACCTTTTGACCTTATGGCGTATCATCCCGAGATACACGTGTTGTCTCCCGATAGCATCTGTCAGTTTAGGGGATTTGCAAGGGGCGCACCAGAGGACCTCTTGTTGCGTCGGAGTCACATCTATCTCATGGCGCCTCTGAGGTATACGCTTTTTCTTCATTTTCCGCAATGTAGTTTGCATTTCTTATATAGCTCGCACTGCCTTTCATCTGTTCATCCCAAACACACTTGTGCACTGTATTTCTTACACTACCTTGCATCTGCCTGTCCTGAACATACTCTTACACTGTATTTCTTACACTGCCTTGCATATGTTTGTCCTGAACACAGGGGGATTCACACGCCATTCGAGGATATGGGACCACCTTCGCGAGGGAGTGGTACATGGAGCTCCTTGACGCTGTTCGCCATATCATTAATGAGGCCGACTTCGGTGCATTCTGCATGGGGCTCACACGCCTCATAGCGAGCAGATCTCTACTGGGTGCTTTGGTAGAGAGGTGGTGGGATACCACCGATTCCTTTCACTTCTCTATCGCAGGGGAGATGACGATAACTCCCTTCGACTTCCCTATGCTTACTGGGGTAGAGGTAGGGGGTCATCCGATTCCTTATGACACAGACATGGGCAAGTAGGAGGCTGCCCAGATTTACCTGCTGGGGACTCGCCCACCTATCTCCCGATTAGAGATGGTCCGATATACGTGGTTCGCTGATGACTTCAAAGGGGTAGCACCGGAGAGCCGAGAAGAGACCAAGCAGTACGCTCGAGGTTTCCTGATGTTCGTGTTTGGCACTACCCTGTTCGTCGACTGGGTGAACATCGTTGGGCTATACCTTCTGAGTGCTTTGGTGGACCTATCCCATGTCCGATTCTACAACTGGGGCGGCGCAGGCTTGGCCACACTATATGGATATGTGAGCTACACCTCCCGCCGGAGCGGGCATTTGATTGGAGACTACTGGAGGGCCTGGGAGGTACACTTTACTTTTCTGTCTTGCATTTCCCATCATGCTTTCTACTTTGCACTTTTTGTTCATTGCACACATTGTAAACAGTACACACTGCACATTGCATTTTCTAGACATGGCGCACATGTTCTGCTTTCCGCCCTACTTGTACTTGTCTGTTGTATATTCACTGTTGCCCTTTTGCTTTCTGCAGCTATAGGTATGCGCCTACTTTCCGAGACTTGCCCCAGAGCCAAAGGTAGATATGCCACCTGTTGTGCCATACTCACATCGATACGACAGGAGGTGCCAACGGAGATCCTGAGAGTCCTTCTCCTTCTTATGCCGATAGTTCGATACCATGGCTGCGACAAGGTAACTCAAGATTCACTTGCTATTTCCATTTTCCTTGGATTCTGACTCATATCGCAATATCCGACGATAGCTAACAACCTGCATACTTTCTATTTACAGATTACTTGGTAGCCCTGGGTGACGATGCCCGAGGGAGTCAGGGACTAGTTTGCTGTCGCCCGAGAGGCTTCTCGCTTCCGGATTTTGCTCGAGGGCTCGGTTTGTCGGGCATGGTTCTTAGGGGAGCGATTTTTGCGCCAGACCATCGGCTTGCCCGAGCCAGTAGTCCCGATGCCACCTCCGACATACATAAGGGCAACATAGAGATATACTTTCCAGGAGATGATTGATTTCACCAGAGGCTGGGACACCGACTTCTTTCGAGTCGATGGCGATTACACTGCCTTCATCCAGACATACCTTATGCCGCCTTTGACTGGCGCTCCCTGAGGCAAGAGAGAGAGTGAGAGAGAGAGAGCTCCAACTGCGGGAGAGAGAGGCGGAGGGGCCAGGGCGTCCAGGACCCGTGGCAAGAAAGGTTCTCAGACGAGGCAGAGGGCGGGATGGCCAAAGTTGCCTACTACGCTGACTTGCTGGTGACCCACAGGGGAGGCTTACCAGATTCTGATTGAGCTCGCACAAGCTGGTCATGAGCTTGTCGGAGTTCGAGGCCCGACCCTGGTATGTACCATACTTTACATTTTGCATATTAAATTCATTTCATTTATGCTTTATAGACCACTGATCATCTCAACACATTTATAGGCATCCATAGAGTACACTGGGCAGGCTCTCGAGCTAGCGGCTTCTCTAATGGGGATGGTGCACACGAGCATGAACCTGCTAAGCATTTACGGCATTCCACTAAGTTTCTTTAGCTTACATTTCATGCCATGAAACCTTCTGCTGACACATTAGCATTTCAATTGCAATCTGGCCCATACTGTACTGATACAATACACTACATTCATTCACTGTATGTTGCATTCCATCTTTGCATCTGATATATACAGCAATTAACATTTTTGAGAAACTATTCTTTTTAGATCCTAGCCACACCAGGCGCTCCAGCAAGAGCTGCAGCAGGACCATCCGTATCTTCTCGGGCAGTAGAGAAAGGGAGACGAGGGGCTCTGGCGCACAGCCGAGGCAGAGCTAGACGTACTCGTGACGAGAGCGGCCCATCAGAGCCTGTCCCCGATGTTAATGAGACAAATGAGGACGAGAAGCCAGAAAGTCCCCAGTTAAAGTCATTTGAGGGTGGAGATGACGGCACTGGCTCGGGTTCTGAGGGCGGTGGCGATGCTGAGGAGGGCTCTAACTCAGATTCAGACAATGGCGCTGATGGAGACAGTGCCGTAGGGTCCACTCCGCCGTGGAAGAAGACGAAGAGGGCTTCTAGAGCTTGAGATAGCTGGCACTGATTTTCTATATTTTTTGCTTAGTTTCTTTTTGCTGCTAGTGTTAGCACTTTGTACAGACTTAGACAGTTTTATTTTCCTTAACCTCGTACTCTTTGTAAAAGAAACCATGATTGGAATGAAAATAACTTTTTTGAGAAAAAGTGTTGTATTTTATATTCTGAGCATCGCATTGCACCATTTTACACAAAAATGAGATTTGACGGAAATTAAATGTTTGTGCATTGTATTGGTAATTCCTTATTAGGTAGTGAACCGACCAACACATAACAAACAGAGTAAAACAAATCAATGAACAACTAATACAACAACTCAATAAGCAAAACAACAACTCGATAAGCAAATCAAGAAATCGATAAGCAAAACAACAACTCGATGAGCAATTCGAAACAACATTCTTAAAGAGAGACGACAAAATGCACCAAGAGCAGAATAAAGACACAGGTTCTTAGCACTTTCAACATATGGATGGACCAGAGGGCAAAATAGGAAGCCATCAGCCATAAGTAGAGGCTGCTGGCCACAAAAATGGCTATCGGCCATTAGTAGTAACCGGTCGGCTACAAAATGTGTTCGGCCGGCCAGCAACACTGGCCGGTCGGCCACTAGTGCAGGGAACCTCCAGATTGTTGCCACCTGCCTTCCACTCAACACCTTATCTTCTACAAAAGCTCCAGCTTCGTAGTTTCTTCATTTCAGCTCTGTTTTTGCTTCAAATGGAGCCATTCTTCATCGAAAAACTCTCCAATTGGATTGCGACTTTAGATGGCTCGAAAAAGCAGAATTTTCGGGGTTTCGAGATAAATGCACTATTCCCGCTAAGTCGTACTCCACTGTGTTTTCCATTCCTTCATGCCGCAGCTAGATGGTGGAATCCCGTTACTCAATTTTTCTACTTCGGGGGACAAGAGATGTGCCCCACATTTGAAGAATTCCAAATTCTGATGGAATCCCAACGTGACGAGGAAGTCTTGCCCCAGTCTCGTTTTGGTCACATCTAGGCTTTAGGAAGGATGCGTGGGTTCACTCTACACGATGCTCGATCTTTGGTTCACAATGGGGAGTTGGATATTCCCCGCCTCATTCATCAATTTTCTAACGCTGGCAACCTCGACGACCGTCTTTGGTAGAGTTTTCGACAGCATGCCCTCTGTTTGTGCATGTTGGCCCATTTTCTGCTTGCCCCTGGCTTCAGAGGGTCTAGCATTTGCTTGATCGAAGTAGCTCAAGGCTTAAAAAAGGGTAAAAGATGCATCGGCTTAGCATTGGCCGAGACTTTAATAGGCTTGGATGCCTTCCACCGGTGAGAGACAACCAGGTTCGTAGGAAGCTCGCTACTTTTGCAGGTAATGTTTCCCACCCTATCTTACATGTGTTTCTCATATCACTCGGCACTCAGGCTTTGTTTTTCTCTCAAAACCTTTTCTCACTTTTTCTCTCCACGTACACCTCTCTATTCTTTAATCTCTCTTATTTTTCATTCCTCCCCAGATATGGCTCATGGACAAGTTGAAAGTAGTGGACTCTTGCCTTGCATATTCAGCGCGCGGCTATTTCTTTCGCCGACAGCTAGTTGATTTCCCGAATGAGGGATGGTGGTGCCACTGGATGTGTAACAGGTCTGCTGTTGACATTGCTTGGCGTTGCCCCTGGTTTGATCTTCCCGAGATGAGCTACAGCATAGCCCGTTAGCTTGGCATTCAGTTGATTGGCTTGACACACTATGTCTTCTATTTTCCATTTCAGTTCCGGCGTCAGTTCAGACACGACCAGACTTGCCCAGAAGAGGGAGTAGAGTACCTGGCTTCATTTCCAATCCAAGGCTCACAATTAGCCCGATATTCCACTACATAGAGGACAAGAGAATTTCTGGCTCCCGCTCCCAATTTCAGTTGCGCCCTTTCTGGCGAATGCATAGCTTGGCTTGAAGATGAGGCATAAATCAGGCCTACTTTAGCATTTGAAGCTTCCACAAGCTCTAGTGGGAGGGGGGGCGCAGGAACACCTGACTCATCAATGCCCCAAGTTTATTGCTTTAATCTATAATTTCAAGTTTTCCTTTCGAATGTAATAAAAAGCAACTTTGATTTGTATCAAGAGGTAGAGAACTTTGTATTGAAATCAATGAAATTAAAGTTGTGGGTACTGAAAATTTTTCTTTTGGTCCAAAAATGGTCTAAGTCGTAAAAAGATTAATTTGAACAAAATCAAATTTTATTAAAACTTTTCAAAACCATTTTCGATAAGGATCATAACTGGACACACATGGAACCTATGCTTGAGATGTACAACCCCAAATCCAGCAATGGAAAATTGCTCCTTGTCTAAATAGCACTGCACTGCACTACACTGCACTGCATTGTAACCAGTTCTCATATCGAAGATCACAACCGAACTCTTGGATAGAGAAACAACAAAGATGACCAGAACAATCTCATGGACACAGTTGATTTGGAAGTGTTTATGGCTGGACTTCAAAATGAAGTTGCCTACGTATCCCAAAGATGGGAATCAAGCCTTACATAGTTCAGTTCGGGTTCACTTAGGTGTTAACACTCTCCTTTGCGCTCTAACTTTTGCTAAGGCGGCCTTTTCTGGGTTTTCAACCTTGCGAGCTCAGTTTTTCTTTTTTCTAATTTTTTTGTGCTCTAACTTTTGCCTAGGTCGCCCTTCCGGGTTTTTGGCCTAGCGAGCCTCTGAGGGGCAATATTTCTTCAACTTGTCCATGTTAATTGGTTGGGAGAGTTCGAGGCCATCTAAGTCCATAAGGATGACAGCTCCACCTGACCAGATAGACTTGATAATGTAAGGGCCAGTCCAATTAGGTCTAAACTTGCCCCTAGGGTCGTGGATCAGAGCTCGGTTGTCTTTGAGCACTAAATCCCTTTCTTTAAGATTCCTGGACTTAACTTTCTTGTTAAAAACCCTGGCAATCCTACGTTGATTTCCTTGAACATGGTACAGTGCTCTGTTACTACGCAGGATCTTGTATCGGCTCCATCTGTTGTGAAAGGTACCTTCTTGTTTTGCAACTCGGTTGCCAATGTGTTGATTGATACGGGTGCATCTCATTCCTTTATATCTGCTGCATTTGCATCTGTTTTGGGGTTGGAGTTGGCACAATTAGCTTCTCCTATTTGTGTTGTATCACCTGTTGGGGGCGAGTTGATTTTGAAACAAGGGTGTCAGGGCTATGATATAGAGGTCGCTGACCGCCGGCTTCCATTTTCTTTTGTAGTTATGGCTATGTTGGGTTTTGATGTGATTTTGGGTATGGACTGGTTATCGTCATATCGGGCTATTATTGATTGCTACCGCCAGAGGGTCACTATATGTACCTTGAGCGGGGATTGTTTCCATTTCTTGGGGGATCGGGTTGGTAGAGTGTTGCCACCGGTGTATGATCTGCGAGGGCAAAGTGAGCTTAGTGGCCTTCTCACTAGCTTTATGAGGAGTGAGTGTGATGAGACCCGGACTGTATTACCGAGAGTGGTTTGTGAGTACTCGGATGTCTTTCCCGAGGATCTTATTAGTTTGCCACCGCATCGAGAGGTGGAGTTTTCTATTGATTTAGTGCCCGGCACGGCGCCGATTTCTATGGCACCTTATCGTTTTTCCCCAGCCGAGTTGAGTGAGTTGAAGGTTCAACTCCAGGAGTTACTAGATAAGGGTTTCGTCTGCCCTAGTGTTTCACCGTGGGAAGCATCGGCCCTCTTTGCTAAAAAGAAAGACGGTGCCTTGAGACTTTATATTGATTACCGGAAATTGAATCGGGCTACGGTTAAGAACAAGTACCCTATGCCTCGTATAGATGATTTGTTTGACCAGTTAAAAGGGTCCCGTTGTTTCTCTAAGATAGACTTGAGATCGGGTTACCATCAGTTGAGGGTCAGGGAGGAGGATATCCCGAAGACGGCATTCCGTACGCAGTATGGCCATTATGAGTTTTTGGTGATGCCTTTCGGGCTCACCAATGCACCGGCAGTGTTTATGGACTTGATGAACCAGATCTTCCGGGAATTCTTAGATCGTTTTATGGTCGTTTTCATGGACCACATTCTGGTTTATTCACCTTCTGAAGAGGAGCACGAGGAACACTTGAGAGTGGTGCTTGAGTTGCTTAGGGCCCATAAGCTCTATGCCAAGTTTGAGAAGTGTGAGTTCTGGCTAAGAGAGGTTAAATTCTTAGGCCATGTTGTCTCCGGGGAAGGGGTGTCTGTTGATACATCCAAGATTGAGGCAGTGCAAGATTGGGCACAACCTAAGAGTGTTTTTGAGATCCGCAGTTTTCTGCGATTAGTTGGGTATTACCGCCGGTTTGTGAGGGATTTCTCCAGACTAGCTTCGCCATTGACTAGATTGACGCGGAAAGGGGTCAAATTTGTATGGAGTGAGACTTGTGAAAAGTCGTTCCAGGAGTTGAAAGTTAGACTTACCACCGCTCCAGTGTTGATTATTCCGGAGAGAGGTTTGGGTTATGCGGTTTATTGTGATGCCTCACGAGAGCGTTTGGGTTGTGTGTTGACGCAAGAGGGGAAGGTAGTAGCCTATGGCTTGCAGCAGTTGAAAATACACGAGAGGAATTACCTTACACATGACCTAGAGTTACCAGCTGTGATCTTTGCCTTGAAAATTTAGAGGCACTACCTTTATGGTGAGAAATTCAAGGTGTTCTCGGATCATAAGAGTCTGAAATATCTATTTACACAGAAAGACTTGAACTTGAGGCAGAGGAGGTGGATGAAGTTCACTGAAGATTGCTACTTCGAGTTACATTATCATTCGGGGAAAGCCAATGTTGTGGCCAATGCCCTTAGCAAGAAATCCATTAGTGATGTAGCTTGTATAGCCATCCGGGAGTGGTAGATGTTGGGTGCACTTGGCGAGTTTGATTTGCTTCTGGGCGAATCTGTTGAGTCTACGACTTTGTTTTCAGTAGTTGCACAGCCTACACTTGTGAATCGAGTGTTAGAGGCACAGAGAGGTGATCTTGAGGTAGAATCCCTCCGGGAGAAGATCTCCAGTGGGAAGGTTGAGAAGGGTTTGACTGTGTATCCTGACCTGAGTATGAGGTACCGAGACCATTTGTTTGTGTCGGAGTCCTGCCGAGAGGAGGTACTCCGAGAGTTTCACCATTCACGCCTTGCAGTGCATCCAGGAGGCACTAAGATGTATCGTGATTTGGGTCGTCAATTTTGGTGGCGGGGTATAAAGAAAGATGTGGCAATTTTTGTATCTAAGTACCTTACTTGTCAGCAAGTGAAGGCCGAACATCAGAGGCCAGCGGGTTTGTTACAACCCTTGCCTATTGCTGAGTGGAAGTGGGAGCATGTCATGATGGACTTCATTGTAGGTCTTCCGAGGACTCAGCGGGGTAATGATCCTATTTGGGTGGTTGTAGATCGGTTGACTAAGTCGGTGCACTTTATCCCTATACGCGTGAGAGATTCGGTAGATCGTCTTGCCGACTTGTATGTTCGGGACATAGTGAGGTTGGATGGGGTCCCAGTGTCGATCGTCTCAGATAGAGATCCACGTTTTACTGCTAGGTTGTAGCAGATTCTGCAGAGTGCCTTGGGTAGTAGGTTGACCTTTAGCACGACTTATCATCCTCAGACTGACGGGCAGTCCGAGCGTACTATTCAGATACTTGAGGATATGCTTCGAGGTTGTGTCCTTGACTTTAGTGGGTCGTGGGAGAGGCACTTGCCCTTGGTGGAGTTTTCCTACAACAACAGTTTCCAATCCAGTATTGGTATGGCACCATTTGAGGCCTTGTATGGCCGGCTGTGTAGGTCTCTAGTTTGTTGGGCCAAGGTGGGTGATGCACCTTTGTTGGGCCCGGAGTTGGTTCAGGAGACAATGGAGAAAGTTGAGCTTATCCGTAGGAGGCTTGTTACAGCCCAGAGTCATCAAAAGTGTTATGCCAACCGTAGGAGGAGGCCTTTGGTATTTGAGAGGGGTGATCACGTCTTTCTGAAAATATCACCTAGGCGGGGTTCGATGAGGTTTGGGAAGAGTGGGAAGTTGTCCCCTCACTTTATTGGTCCCTTTGAGATCCTTGAAAGGATTGGGGAGGTTACATACCGTTTAGCTTTACCGCCGCAGCTGTCCGGAGTGCATGACGTGTTTCATGTTAGCATGCTTCAGAAGTACGAGCCGGATCCATCACATGTGTTGGAATGGACCGACTTAGAGGTAGATGAGGATGCTTCGTATGAGGAGAGACCGGTGCGAGTCTTGGATAGGCGGGAACAAGTCTTGCGAGGCAAGATGATACCCTTGGTAAAAGTTCTGTGGAAACATCATGGAGTGAAGGAAGCCACCTGGGAACGTGAGTTGGAGGTCCGTGAGAAATATCCGGACTTGTTTGATGATGTTTAACCATGTGTTAAAAACTTTGTTATGTTGTTGAATTTTGAAAACATTGTATATGTTTTAGATTGTGGAAATTTTATAGCCATCGAATATGGTTTGGGAATAGAAGTTTATTTTAAGATTGCATATGTTAATTCTGTTTTAGAAATGCAAATATGTTGATTGGCATTGAATACGTAATTGAATTGTGGAATATGTGTTGAAATTGATAAATTTCAAAGGAATGCATGTTGATAATGCATGTTGTAAACATATGTTGTAATTTGCCTCTTGAAAAGAGACGAGATGACCGGTAGTGGGTCAGGTTGTGAAATATTGAATGGTAATATTGTTGAGAATTGAGAAATCATATTTTTGAAACTTATTTATCTAATTTCGGGGATGAAATTCTTTAAGGGGGGGAGGTTATAGCGATCCCGGTTTTTCCTTCATTGTTTAATTGTATTACGGACTCGGTTCCATGGATGTTGGTCATTGTCTTATTCTCATTTCTATCCTTTACTCTTTATATTTGAGTCTTGGGTTGTGTTGGGCAGGTTGGGAACAGGTTGGTTGTGTTTAGAAACCAAAAGTTGATACCCAGATTTTGGCCTTCACGCTCGAGCGGGGCTTTTGACGCTCGAGCGGGCCCTTTGTTTTTGCTTCTCCACTCGAGTGGACATTTTGACGCTCGAGCGTGATTATTCATCTCCCAGTATTTTGTTCTGCTGGTCATCGGACGCTCGAGCGTCCACTTTCACGCTCAAGCGGGGACCATCGACTACAAAACTTCTGGAAGTGTGCACCCGGTGCTCAAGCGGCGCTTTTGACGCTCGAGCATAAGTCTATGTCTGACGCTCGAGCATACATGTTTGTATATCAGTCTGTGAAATCACTTTTTGGATCACTTTTTCGACTTTCTGTCTCTCTCTCTCTCTCTCTCTCTCTCTCTCTCTCTCTCTCTCTCTCTCTTACTTTTCAAAACCCAAACTTGAGAGCCTCTCACTCTAGACTTCAACTTCTCTCTACAAAATCATCTAGATCAAGTGATCTTCTACCTTGGTCCCTTTATATAAAGTGTGGGGTTTGGCTTGCTCTTCATTTTGATCCGAAAATTATTGGGTTTGGAGCACCTCTGAAATCCTTCATCTTCTCCATTTGGTCTCTCCATTTGAGGTAGGGATTACTCATATTTATGGTCTTTGACATAAACTTGTAGTCATTTTGATGTAATGTTGAAGTTGGGTAATTTTGGGGGTTAGGGTTTCAAAATATATAAAGAGGGGTTTTGTTCTTTTGACTTATACATGTATATTTTGGGTCTTAAAATGAGGTTATTGATGTTTAATGAAAATGTTTAAGCCTTTGGGTCAATGTTCAGAAAAGGGGGAGGAAAAGCCCTAATTTGTTGTTATGAATTAATTTGGAAAGTTATGAAAATATGAAATTGAGTTGGAAATAATGAAATTGAGGAGTTATGAGAATGAATGGTGGAGTTGGATAAGTTAATCATTCATCTTTGGAAATATTGATAATTTATCTGTTGATGCATTTATTATCTGTTTAGAAATAATTGTTTTGGGCTATCGGTAGAGGATAGTCTTGATTGTTGTAGATACTGTATGTTGATTAGGGAAAACTAAAACTAATCACGTTGAATGTGTCATTGAATATGACGGTTGGAATAATACATTGAATATGTGTTTTGATTGATCATTGTATATGATAAGTGTTTATATACATTGTATTGTGTAGGAGGAGATAGGGGATGTACTCCATGGTTTGGGAGGAGATAGGGGATGGACTCCTAAACCGGATATTATTTGGGAGGAGATAGGGGATGGACTCCATTGATACAGCAAATATGTGTATCTATTGTGAAGTATGAAAGTGTTTTAATATGACATTGATACAGCAAATATGTGTATCAATTGTGAAGTATGGAAGTGTTTTGATATGAGTTGTTATCTCATTTAAAAAGGAAGTGTTTTAATATGAGTCGTAGTCTCATTAAATTGTTGGCCAGGTTCTGAGCCAAGTTATGAATTGAAAATTTGATAAGTAAAGGAAAGTGGGATGAAATATGGACATATCTGTCATGGAATTGGATTGTGTTGTACGTTGGTTTGCATGAGTTAAACATTTATCAAATGCGAATGTTTTAGTTACTGCTCATATTATGTTTAGCATATCTCTACAGGGCGTTGGCTCACCCTATATGGGACTTCATTTTCGGGTACAGGTGATATGCCGCCTCCAAGGACATAGCTTGGAAGGTTGTAGAAGCTGAAAGCTTCCTTTTTGTGATTATTTTGTGTGTTACATGTAAATCAAGCCAAGGAGTTATTTTGTGTTTTGAGTTAGCACTCTCTTTTTTGTAACCAAGTGTTGGCTTGGAAAGTTGTAAGCCCATAGGGCATTTACTTTTGATGTCAACATGTAATACTTTTGTAATGAATACTCTGATAAATGGAATTATGCTTTATTCTCTTAAGTTTATGGATGTCTTGAATGTATGATTTATGGGTTTATTTTGAGGGCGTTATAACTTGGTATCAGAGCATACCGAGTTTGAATACTTTGGGTACGTGGGAAGTGGTTAGTACCACAATGGGTTTGTCTCGCTTGCTAAAGACTTATGTGAGATATTACGTGTTTATCTGATAACATGCTTATGTGACTACTTGGGTATGGGATTTAGTTTCTAGGATGTTGATTGGATCCTTGGGTTTCTAGAAGTCTTATTGGAAAAGCACTTCATCAATGCTGTTTCTAACTGGAACTCTAGCAACGCATCGGGATTGTCATTATCCAGAAATGAAATTCGTAAGTGCTTATGTGATTATGTGCTTACGTGGAATGAATTATTGTTGTCCAACGCATTAGGACGTGAGTGAAATAGCTTCGGCACAATTGTGAATGTGCTAATGTTCTTCGTTACCTTTATTAGGATGTCAGGACGAGGACGTGGTGGTAGGCGAGGTAGGCCTAGGAGACAGGAGATGCCTATATCGGATGAGATTCCGGCGCAGCAGGAGGGTGTTGGTCAGGCTAATGTGGCCGAGTTAGTAGGTCAGCAGGCCATAGGTGCTTTAGCCCGCGAGATGGCATGAGCATTGAGGGAATCCATGGACATTCTCAGAGCTAAGAATCAAGTCCAGGCCCATGTTGCTGAGCTAGGGCCTTCTTTTCTGAAGAGGGAGTTCTTCCGGTCTAACCCGGACGAGTTTGTGGGTGATCCGAAAGAGCCACTGAAGGCTGATGAGTGGCTTGAGCAGATGACGAAGACGTTTGAGATGCTTGGCATCGAAGACGGGGCTTTGAAAGTGACCTTTGCATCCTTCCAGCTGAAGGGAGACGCGGGTCAATGGTGGAAGTTTGTGCGGGGTCGTATTGGTGGCACATGGGAGGCCTTTGAAGATGCTTTCCAGGAGAAGTTCCTGTCTCCAGCTGTTAGGGAGAAGTTGAGGGACCTGTTTTGTCAGCTTAAGCAACTGAGTATGCCAGTGGCCGAGTTTGAGGCCGCATTTACCAGTTCATCTAGGTTTGCACCTGAGCATGTGGCATCTGAGGAACGCCGTTGTCTTGAGTTTAAGAAGAAGCTGAGGCACGGGCTTCAGACTAGGGTTGCTAGGTCCATAACTCGGGAGTATGGACGCCTTGTGGATGCCATACTCATGACATGCAATTTTAATTATTTGGTATTTTGCGTCCTACTCATGACATGCAATTTTAACAGTCTCTAGTTTTTGTTTATTTATTTATTTATTTTTATCAGCAAAAAAAATATTTATTGATGAAGAAAATCTTTATTAATCTTTAATAGTCTCTAGTTATTTTTATTTTTTAAAATGTTTCTTATTATTTAGGTAAATTACTTTCTGTTTTAAGTTTTTCGTAGTTTACTCTTAAAATTAATTTATTTTTCAAATTAGATAGAAAATATCATAATAACTGTCTCATAACACAAAAAATAGGGGCATTTACCGACAAGACTTAATTTATGAACTTATACTCCATTAAATCCTAACTAAAATTTTTTGGACCTTCAAATTTCATTGAACTTTTAATAGTCGGAATTATCCACCAAACAACGATTTTTTTTTTTTTTTTCAGAGAATTTGGTCGGTTTCTGTTTAGGAGATAGTGGTTTTAATGATAGTTTACGACTCTATCTCTCTCAATGAAAGATTTTGGAGAGACAAAGATTGTTTGCATAAAATTTCAGGATTTTGTTGTGAAAAAAAATAAAATGACGGATATTTGCAACCCAAATTGCAAATCCACGAAGATTTCTAAGTGTAGCCAATCCCAGAAAACAAAGAAAAAATTCAAATACAATTTTTATTTATTTATTTGTTACTAATTATTTGGTTTTTTGGGTCCTACTCATGACATGCAATTTTAACAGTCTCTAGTTTTTTTTTTGTTTTTTTTTTTAATTTTTATCAGCACAGAAAATCTTTATTGATGAAGAAAATCTTTATTAATCTTTAATAGTCTCTAGTTATTTTTATTTTTTTAAATGTTTCTTATTAATTAGGTAAATTACTTTTTGTTTTAAGTTTTTCTTGCTTTACTTTTAAAATTAATTTATTTTTCAAATTAGATAGAAAATATCATAATAATTGTCTCATAAGATAAAAAAATAGGGGCATTTATAGACAAGAGTCAATTTGTGAACTTATACTCCATTAAATCCTAACTAAAATTTTTTGAAACTTCAAATTTCATTAAACTTTTAATAGTCGGAATTATCATCCAAACTGTGATTATTTTTATTTTATTTTATGGAGAGATTGGCCGGTAACTATTTAGGAGATAGAGGTTTTTCGGAAAGTTTACGTATAGCGATCCTGGGTTTTAACCCTTGTTGTACTGTGATCTGGACTTGGTTCCGTAGATGTTAGCAGTTGTTCATTTCTAGTCTACATCCTTTCATACTTTGTATTTGAATTATAGGATGCGTTGGGCAGGTTTGTTACAGGTTGGTTGAGCTTAGGAACCAAAACTAGTTGCCCAGATTTTGGCCTGTCCGCTCGAGCGAATCTTTTGACGCTCGAGCGAGGACCTTGTTGTTGCTTGTCCGCTCGAGCGAGGAATACACCCATCCAGTATTTTCCTGTGTCATGTTGGACGCTCGAGCGGGGGATTGGCTGCTCGAGCGGGAGGTTGTGAGTGACGCTCGAGCGGGGAGTTGGGCACTCGAGCGGGGACCTGGTATGTCGAGATTCTGGGAGTGTGCATCCGGCGCTCGAGCGGGAGTTTGGCCGCTCGAGCGGGAGTCTGTGAATGGCGCTCGAGCGGGGGTTTCCACGCTCGAGCGGGGCGACTCTTATTTAAAAGCGAGATCCGACTTTTTATCACTTTTCAAGATCTTTTCTCTCTCTTACTTTTCCAAAAAGCCATTTTCAGAGCTTCTCACTCTAAAACCGGCCCTTCTCTCTTAGATTTGATCTAGTAGAAGTTGTTTGCTCACTTTTGACCTTTACAAAAGTTGTGTTGATCGTCGAGGGCTACATTTTAATCTGAAAATTTCAGAATTTGGAGCATTTTGGTTTTGGTCTTCATCTCCATTGGAGCTCAAACTTTGAGGTAGGGATACCCTACTCCTCCTCATGGATTTTGTCTTTAAATTTTAACATTTTGATATATTGGGTGTTGTTGGGTAATTTTGAGAAAGTTTGGGGCCTTTGTGCAATTTTACAAAAGTTGGGGTTTTAATTATATAAACCTATATGCAAGTTAGGCATGGAGAAATGAGATTAATGTTGGAACATTGATGGAAATGGAACCTTAGGGTTGTTTTGTGAATTATGGCTATTTGCCCTAATTGGTTTAATTAATTAATGTATATATTTAATTAGAGAAAATGAGGAATTGAATTGAGAATGTTGAAATTGGGAATGTATGGGACTAAAGGGTGTAGTTGAATCATTTATTGCTCACCTAGTTGAAACGTTGATATATTATCCATTTGTGCATTTATTTCCTGTTTAGAAATAATTGGTTTGGACTACCGGTGGAGGGTAGTATTGATTGTTGTAGACAATGCATGATGATTAGGTAAACTAAAACTAATCAATTGGGTGTGTCATAGAGTATGACGGTTGATAGAATACATTAACTTCATGTATTGATAGATTGTGCATATGACCAATGTGTTTATGTGTATTATGTGTAGATGGTTGATAGAATACATTAACTTTATGTATTGATTGATTGCGTATATGATTCTGTGTTTATATGCATTGCTTGTGTATGGGAGGAGATGGGGGATGTACTCCACGGTTTAGGGAAAGATAGGGGATGTACCTCTAAATCGGTTAATGGTTATGGGAAGATGGGGGATGGACCCAGGGATGCAGCTCATATGCTCTCCCATTGGAGTGATGATACAGCTCATATGCTTATCTATTGAAGTGTTGATATAGCTCATATGCTTATCTATTAAAGTGTTGATATAGCTCATATGCTTATCTATTAAAGTGTTGATATAGCTCATATGCTTATCTGTGGTAGTAATGATATAGCTCATATGCTTATCTATTGAGATGTTTGTTTGATTTGATACAGCACTAAAATGTATATCATTTATGAAGTATGGAAGTGGTTTATGTGTTATTGATACAACAACAAAATGTGTATCCACCTTGGATTTCGAAAGTGTTCTAGTGATGAACTATAATCTCATCAAAGGTTTTGGCCAGAGTACTGAGCCTTGTTTTCAAACTCAATGTTGAATAAGAAATGGAAAGTGAATTGTAACATAGACTTGATTGTCATGGAATTGTAATAAGATGTAAACGGATGTGTGAGTGTTGACCATGTCTCAATTGCTAATCTTTTAGTCATTGTTCATAGTTGGTTTAGTGTATTTCTACTGAGCTGTGGCTCACCCTTTATGGGACATCATTTTCAGGTACAGGTAGCGTGCCACCTCCAAGGACATAGCTTGGGAGGATAGAGGCAGACAGATTTCACTTGTTGTTTTGCTTTCTTGATGTATTACCTGTAAATTCAAGCCAAGGGCTTAAGATGTATTGAGTTAGTACTCTCCCTTGTTGTAACCAAGTATTAACTTGGAAAGCTGTAAGCCCGTAGGGCATTTATTTTTGTTGATTAGCATGTAATATTCTTGTAAGAACTACTCTGATGAATAGGAATGTGATTGATTTCTCTTATATCTTGCATGTCTAAATGATGGGTGTTATGTATTATTTTGAGGGCGTGACATTACGACTCTATCTCTCTCAATGAAAGATTTTGGAGAGATACATATTGTTTGCACTAAATTTTAGGATTTTGTTGTCAAAAAAAATAAAATAACGGATATTTGCATTCCAAATAGCCAATCCACGAAGATTTCGAAGAGTAGCCAATCCCATAAAACAGAGAAAAAAAATTCAAATATAATTTTTATTTATTTATTTATAATTATTTGGTATTTTGCATCCTACTCATGACATGCAATTTTAACAGTCTCTAGTTTTTGTTTATTTTTTTAAAAAATTTTTATCAACAAAAAAAATATTTATTGATGAAGAAAATCTTTATTAATCTTTAATAGTCTCTAGTTATTTTTATTTTTTAAAATATTTTTTATTATTTAGGTAAATTACTTTCTTTTTTAAGTTTTTCTTAGTTTACTCTTAAAATTAATTTATTTTTCAAATTTGATAGAAAATATCATAATAATTGTCTCATAACATAAAAAATATGGGCATTTAGAGGCCAGACTTAATTTATGAACTTATACTCCATGAAATCCTAACTAAAATTTTTTGGACCATCAAATTTCATTAAACTCTTAATCCTCGGAATTATCCTCCAAACAATGATTTATTTATTTTTATTTTTTTTTATGGAGTGATTGG
Organism: Camellia lanceoleosa; assembly: GCA_025200525.1. Classification (NCBI taxonomy): domain Eukaryota; kingdom Viridiplantae; phylum Streptophyta; class Magnoliopsida; order Ericales; family Theaceae; genus Camellia; species Camellia lanceoleosa. Next base: position 85,567,447 of record CM045769.1, read on the forward strand.
TCGGTTTCTGTTTAGGAGATAGAGGTTTTTAGGATAGTTTACGACTCTATCTCTCTCAATGAAAGATTTTTGAGAGAGAAAGATTGTTTGCATTAAATTATAGAATTTTGTTGTAAAAAAAAAATAAAATAATGGATATTTACATGCCAAATTGCCAATCCACGAAGATTTCGAAGAGTAGCCAATCCCATAAAACAGAGAAAAATTTTCAAATATTATTTTTATTTATTTATTTATAATTATTTGGTATTTTGCGTCCCACTCATGACATCGAATTTTAACAGTCTCTAGTTTTTGTTTATTTTTTTTTAATTTTTATCAGCAAAAAAAATATTTATTGATGAAGAAAATCTTTATTAATCTTTAATAGTCTCTAGTTATTTTTATTTTTTGAAATGTTTCTTATTATTTAGGTAAATTACTTTATGTTTTATGTTTTTCTTAGTTTACTCTTAAAATTAACTAATTTTTCAAATTACATAGAAAATTTGATAATAATTGTCTCATAACACAAAAAATAGGGGCATTTATAGACAAGACTTAATTTATGAACTTATACTCCTTTAAATCCTAACTAAAATTTTTTGGACCTTCAAATTTCATTAAACTTTTAATAGTCGGAAATATCATCCAAACAATGATTTTTTTTTTAAAAAAAATTATGGAGAGATTGGTCGGTTTCTGTTGAGGAGATAGAGGTTTTTAGGAAAGTTTATGACTCTATCTCTCTCAATGAAAGATTTTGGAGAGGGAAAGATTGTTTGCATAAAATTTCAGGATTTTGTTGTCAAAAAAAAATAAAACGATGGATATCTGCAACCCAAATTGCAAATCCACGAAGATTTCGAAGAGTAAACAATCCCAGAAAATAGAGAAAAATTTCAAATACATTTTTTATTTATTTATTTGTTGCTAATTATTTGGTTTTTTGGGTCCTACTCAAGACATGCAATTTTAACAGTCTCTAGTTTTTTTTTTGTTTCTTTTTTAAATTTTTATCAGCACAGAAATTCTTTATTGATAAAGAAAATCTTTATTAATCTTTAATAGTCTCTAGTTATTTTTATTTTTTAAAATGCTTCTTATTATTTAGGTAAATTACTTTCTGTTTTAAGTTTTTCTTAATTTACTCTTAAAATTAATTTATTTTTCAAATTAGATGGAAAATATCATAATAATTGTCTCATAACATAAAAAATAGGGGCATTTACAGACAAGACTTAATTTATGAACTTATACTCCATTAAATCCTAACTAAAATTTTTTGGACCTTCAAATTTCATTAAACTTTTAATCGTCGGAATTATCCTCCAAACAATGATTTTTTTTATTTTATTTTATGGAGAGATTGGTTGGTTTCTGTTTAGGAGATAGAGATTTTTAGGACAGTTTATGACTCTATCTCTCTCAATGAAAGATTTTGGAGAGAGAAAGATTGTTTGCGTTAAATTTCAGAATTTTGTTGTCGAAAGTAAAATAAAATAATGGATATCTGCATGCCAAAATGCCAATCCACGAAGATTTCGAAGAGTAGCCAATCCCAGAAAACAGAGAAAAAATTCAAATACAATTTTTATTTATTTATTTATTACTAATTATTTGGTTTGTTGGGTCCAACTTGTGACATGCAATTTTAACAGTCTCTAGTTTTTTTTTTATTTATTGTTTTTTAATTTTTATCAGCAACGAAAATTTTTATTTGTTGAAGAAAATCTTTAATAGTCTCTAGTTATTTTAATTTTTTGAAATGTTTCTTATTATTTAGGTAAATTACTTTCTGTTTTAAGTTTTTCTTAGTTTACTCTTGAAACTAATTTATTTTTCAAATTAGATAGAAAATATCATAATAATTGTCCCATAACGTAAAAAATAGGGGCATTTACAGATAAAACTTAATTTATGAACTTATACTCCATTAAATCCTAACTAAAATTTTTTGGACCTTTAAATTTCATTAAACTTTTAATCGTCGGAATTATCCTCCAAACAATGATTTTTTTTTTAATTTTATGGAGAGATTGGTCGGTTTTTGTTTAGGAGATAGAGGTTTTTAGGACAGTTTACGACTCTATCTCTCTCAATGAAAGATTTTGGAGAGAGAAAGGTTGTTTGCATTAAATTTCAAAATTTTGTTGTCAAAAATAAAATAAAATAATGGATATCTGCATGCCAAAAGACCAATCCACGAAGATTTCGAAGAGTAGCCAATCCCAGAAAACAGAGAAAAAATTAAAATAAAATTTTTATTTATTTATTTATTACTAATTATTTGGTTTGTTGGGTCCAACTCGTGACATGCAATTTTAACAATCTCTAGTTTTTTTTTATTTTATTATTGTTTTTTAATTTTTATCAGCAAAGGAAATCTTTATTAATCTTTAATAGTCTCTAGTTATTTTTATTTTTTGAAATGTTTCTTATTATTTAGGTAAATTACTTTCTGTTTTAAGTTTTTCTTAGTTTGCTCTTAAAATTAACTAATTTTTCAAATTAGATAGAAAATCTCATAAAAATTGTCTCATAAAATAAAAAATAGGGGCATTTATAGACAAGACTTAATTTATGAACTTATACTCCATTAAATCCTAACTAAAATTTTTTGGACCTTCAAATTTCATTAAAGTTTTAATAGTCGGAATTATCATCCAGGCAATGATTATTTTTTTTTAATTTTATGGAGAGATTGGTCGGTTTCTGTTTAGGAGATAGAGGTTTTTAGGAAAGTTTACGACTCTATCTCTCTCAATGAAATATTTTGGTGAGAGAAAGATTGTTTTCATTAAATTTCAGGATTTTGTTGTCAAAAAAATAAAATAACGGATATCTGCATGCCAAATTGCTAATCCACGAAGATTTCGAAGAGTAGCCAATCCCATAAAACAGAGAAAATAATTCAAATATAATTTTTATTTATTTTTTTATTTATAATTATTTTGCATTTTGCGTCCTACTCATGGCATGCAATTTTAATAGTCTCTAGTGTTTGTTTATTTTTTTTTAAATTTTTATCAGCCAAAAAAATCTTTATTGATGAAGAAAATCTTTATTAATCTTTAATAGTCTCTAGTTATTTTTATCTTTTAAAATGTTTGTCATTATTTAGGTAAATTACTTTCTGTTTTAAGTTTTTCTTAGTTTACTCATAAAATTAATTTATTTTGCAAATTAGATGGAAAATATCATAAAAATTGTCTCATATCATAAACAATAGGGGCATTTATAGACTAGACTTAATTTATGAACTTATACTCCATTAAATCCTAACTAAAATTTTTTGGACCTTCAAATTTCATTGAACTTTTGATAGTCTAAATTATCCTCCAAACAACGATTTTTTTTTTTTTTTTCATGCAGAAATTGGTCGGTTTCTGTTTAGGAGATAGAGGTTTTTAGGAAAGTTTACGACTCTATCTCTCTCCATGAAAGATTTTGGAGAGGGAAAGATTGTTTTCTTAAAATTTCAGGATTTTGTTGTCAAAAAAAATAAAACGACGGATATCTGCAACCCAAATTGAAAATCCACGAAGATTTCGAAGAGTAGCCAATCTCAAAAAACAGAGAAAAAATTCAAATAGAATTTTTATTTATTTATTTGTTACTAATTATTTGGTTTTTTGGGTCCACTACTATCACGCCCTCAAAAAGATACATATAAAGCCACATTCACGACATTCATAGACATAAGAAAATAAAGCATAATATTATTTATCAGAGTATTCATTACAAAAATATTACATGTTAACAACAAAAGTAAATGCCCTACGGGCTTACAACTTTCCAAGCCAACACTTAGTTACAAAAATAGAGAGCTCTAACTCTAAACACATTAAGCCCTTGGCTTGAATTTACATGTAACACAAATATAACTACACCAAAAATAAGCCTTCAGCTTCTACAACCTCCCAAGCTACAACCTTGGTGGTGACATATCACCTACACCTGAAAATGATGTCCCATATAAGGTGAGCCAACGCCCAGCAAAGATATACTAAACCAAACATGAGCAATAACTAAGACATTAGCATTGGATAAAAGGTTAACACTTGTAAACCAACTTATAACACAATCCAGTTTCATGACAAATAGTCCATGTTTCATTCTTCTTTCCTTTACTTATCCGATTCACATTCATAAACCTGGCTCATTATCTAGCCAAAAGATTAAATGAGATAACAACCCATATTAAAACACTTCCATACTTCAATTGTCAACGTTATGCAAACGCAATCAAGATTTTGGGACTTTCACCCTAGACACTCCGGCCAACTTAGTTATCAATGGAGTCCATCCCAATCTCCTCTCAAACCGTGGAGTACATCTCTTATCTTCTCCCAAACAATATACATATACAATGTATTTAAACACTTGTCATATACAATGATCAATCAATACACATATTCGATGTATTATTCCAACCATCATATTCAGTGACATATTCCAGATGATTAGTTTCGGTTTTCCCTAATCAACATACAATGTCTACAACAATCAAGACTATCCTCCACCGATAGCCCAAAGCAGTTATCTCTAAACAGATAATAAATTTATCAAACAAATAAAATATCAACATTTTCATCGGTGAGTGATTTATTTATCCAACTCCACCATTCAATCTTATAATTTCCCAATTTCGTAATTTTTCAAGTCAATTTCACATTCATATAATTCCTCAAATTAATTATACAAATTAATTAGTCGCCTTAAATTAGGGCTTTTCCCCCTTTTTCCCAACGTTAGCCCTAAGGCTCATTTCCATCAATTCAACAACAATAATTCCATTTTTCATAGTCCCACATATATAAATGGATTCTAACATTTGAAAACCTCCTTTATATAACTTTAAATCAAACCCTAACTTTCCCAAATTTACTATACTCCACCATTTATACAAAATACATAATATCTATGTCAAAACCCATAGAAAGGAGTAGGTTATCCCTACCTCAAAAGAAGAGACCCAAAGGAGATGATGAGAAACTCGAATGTGCTCCAAACCCAATGATTTTCGGATCCAAATGAAGATCAAGCCAAGCTCCACACTTTATATAAAGGAACTAAGGTAGAAGATTACTAGAGATAGACGATTTCGTAGAGAGAAGTTGTATTCTAGAGAGAGGAGCTCTCAAATGAGGGTTTTGAAAAGTTAGAGAGAGAGCGGGTCGAAAAAGTGATTTAAAATGACAGTCGTGATCTGATATACGTATAGTCTGCTCGAGTAGAGAATAGGACGCTCGAGCGTATGACACAAAAACTAAACCCGCTCGAGCGCAAATATACCCGCTCGAGTGCCAAGGCACAACCACAAAGCACCACCCACTCAAGCGCAAGAAGACCCGCTCGAGCGTAGAATACACTCCTCCAGTACTTTTACAGACTTCGAACACCCGCTCAAGCGCAAGATACCCGCTCGAGCTTTGACTCGCTCGAGCATGAAAAACACCTCTACAGTATATTTGCAGACGCACAAAATGCTGAAAGGATGCGAACTCCGCTCGAGCGCAATAAGACCCGCTCGAACGGATCATCAAAAATCTGGGCAACAAGATTAGAGACCTAAACTCAACCAACCTGTTCAAAACACGCCCAAGACATTTCTAAACTCAAATTCAAAGGGGTAAAGGACGGGAATGGAACATATACAACAACAGACATCTACGGAACTGAGTCCGGAATACAATAACCAATGGAGGAAAAATGGGATCGCTATAACTACTACAAAAATAGATAAAGATCACACTTTTTTTGTGTGATGTATGTTATTTAATCACACCTTTTAAGTTTTATTAAAGTGTGATCTTTGGGAGTGTGATTGAAAGGGTTCATGATCTTTGGGAGTGTGATCTTTGTAACGCCCTGAAATAATTTGACATGAACTAACCACAAGTAATCAACATTCACTAAACAATAACAATAATCTGCCCATCTTTACATAATTAATAAAGAGTCCTTACAAAGGTTTTACATGCGGGTATACATTCATCTATACAAAACATATGAATCTATAGCATGTAAAGCATTCATTCTCAAAACAATACAATGCCCTTAATGGCTTACGTCTTCCAAGGCATAAGCCTGGTTACACAAAAAAATGGTTTCTGCAACCCATACACATTAACCCTTGGCTCAAAAGAATATCACAAAACAAAAGAGTTAAGTACTCTTCTCAAAATATACACACCCTCAGTTCGGCGGGATCACCATATCTTTACCTGCACCGAAACCCATAGGGATTAGCACATAGCCCAGTAGAGAATCCTTAATAAAGTATGTACATTTATGCAAAATTCACAATATTTTATGTAAATGTATATGTTATGCCATGCTGTTTAAAGGAAATCTCACATTATGCTATTCTTGAAAATCACCATGCTTTCAATCAACATTTATGCACCTCATTAACTCCCACACTTCCAATTTTAAATCATAAGGGGACGGTAAATACATCACTGGTAATCCCTAGGCTGGTGTCTGCAAGTAGGCTCAACAAGCACTGCCAAACTGTCATTTTTACCGGTTTTAACCGGAAGGCTCGACACCTATCCGCGCGGTTTTCTGGTCTTTCACCAAGGACACTCAGGCCATCTTATCAAATACCACTACACCCCCTATCCGGACTTACCACGTATTTACCCCCATTAACATTCTCATAATTCTCATTACAACATAACCTTTCTCAATGTAAATGGTTTCCAAAACTCATGCCATGATGTATAGAAATGACAAAATTTATAAGAAGTTATGATGCAATGATGACATTTCATAGCATTTCTTCCTTTATCTTCCTCCAATACCATCACACAATTAATCACATGTTCCACCGGTGTCAATTAACACGTAGCATTAGCTCATCGTTATACATATTTCATAACATTCTAGCCATTCCAAGATTATGTGAGACTTTCAATATCAACTTCCAAGTTTTTAATCCTCAAAGTCAATGGTGTTCAACAACTATCATCTCACAATAAAATATTTTTCCATGCAACTAGCAACAACTTAAATGTAAATCCCTCATTTTCTTATAATAAGGAAATTATCATTTGTCTTACCAAAATGTGAACTCAACACTCACACATCCATTTAAACACAAGAAAAGATGTTTGTTCTATGGATTTCCATGTTTTCACAAAAAGCCCTAATTTCTAGGTTTTCACAAAATCTAAACATTTCATCTTCTTTATAAATTCTCTCCATACATATCAATCTCAATCCATAAGGTTCCACACTTCTCACACATTCATTAAAAGGAGATAAGATGAGTTTTTCTTCAAGCAAAAATCAACAATTTCTTGAGCCCAAGACTCCATTTTCAAAATACATAGAGGGTTTCACAAAAATCAACAAGAACTTGCATAAATACACATATAACTCAAAGGAAACCCTACCTCAAGCTCAAAGGAGAAGATGAAATGAAACCCTAGCCCTTGAAAAGGAGAGAGAGAGCTTTGATTTCTTCAACCCAAGTGAAGCCCCAACCTTAGATCTTCAAGATCTTGAAAGAGATGATGATGTTCTTGACCCAAGATGAGCAAAATCAAAGTGGTATAGATGTTTAAGGTGTTTTCTAGAGAGAATGAGGAGAAATATAGGTTTTAGAGTGAGAGGGAGATGAGTATAATGAGAGATATATTCGGATCAAAATGATACAAAAAAATAGAGTTTCGGACTGTCCAGTTGGCCGCTCGTGTGGCCCTTTTCCTCCTCTCGTGCGCTCTAGACAGTAGCAAATTTTCTGGCTGTCAAGCTTGGCTGCTCGTGCAGCCCCTCCCACCGCTCAAGCAGCCCACTTCCACATGTGCGGCCTAGGGCCCCGCATGTGCGGCCTTGGCCCAGCAGCTCACAAATTCCACTTTGTCCCTGGCACCCCGGATTCACCCGTGCACCCTCCAGAACGACCGAAAATTCAACACCAAAAGAAACAAGAATAGGAAACCATCACCGGACATTTCAATTCAACAAGAATAAAAGAGAACGAAGCGAAGGAAAGAAAGAATAAAGAGAAAAAGAAGGCCGGTCGTCACATTAGATCACATCTTTTAAGTGTGATTAATAATATTTAGATCACACCTTTTAAGTGTGATTAATAACATTTAGATCACATCTTTTAAGTGTGATTAAAAATATTTAGATCACATCTTTTAAGTGTGATTAATAACATTTAGATCACACATTTTAAGTGTGATTAAAAATATTTAGATCAAATTATTTAAGTGTGATTAATAACATTTAGATCACAACTTTTAAGTGTGATTAATAACTAATAAAATCTGTGATAAAAAAAGAGTTCGACATATTTGAAAAATAATCAATATTATTTTTGTATGCACATTTGAAGAATGTAATACACACTATATACTATATTTTGAATCATAACCACATATTGAATGGAACAACATCATATATTTTATAAATGAAAATTAAATATTCTAAAGTATATACAAAGGAATTAAATAAAAAAAATTAACTGTGCTTACATATATTAAAAAATGAAAAAACTTAAAAAACTAAGTTCTTTAATTCTTTGACCATATTTTGCATCTCTCCAAGAAATTTTTGACCTGAAAAATGAAAACACAAATTAATTCAGAAACTGCAGAAGCATATGAATAAACTAACTATTTATAGAGACTATTCTAGTCTTACAAAAGATACAGTCAGACCTTTTCTCATCATACTGACTCTTCATCTCTTACTTCAATAGAAAAAGAATAATCACTTTGATTGAATAATCAATTCTCATGGAAAAAATGGACCAAATATCTTAAGATAGCTGAATATGAACGATGACTACAGGGCAACAATGCTCAGGAGAAGGAACAGGGTTATGCAAACATTTTATCCGTGCCCTTAAATATAGGAAAACTCATGTGTTAAAAGATTTCAGTAGTTAACTCATCATCAGACATGAACATACAGAAAACAAATTAATATAGCCAGAAGAGAGTTGTCATCTCCATCTAAAAATTGATAATTATTCCAAGATATGAACATGCAGAAAACAAGTTGCTCTATTTCTTAAACCACATAAAACAATCTGTCCCTACAACAAGAGATGAGTTTGTTACATTGAAATCATATAGTGATAGTCACTTAACCATAGACAAAGGTCATGTAATGATAATAGATAAAAAAAATATCAAATAATAAGGGAAGAGTTTGTTACATTCTCTGAAAATGTTTTAACATTCTTCCCAAAAATCTCAAAAGACTATGAAGCAAAAGAAACATTTTCTGAAAACCATAAAGAGAAAGGATTGAGCATGACATGCTGTCACTATTGATAGCCATTATAGCGATCCCGTTTTTCCTCCATTGGTTATTGTATTCTGGACTCAGTTCCATAGATGTCTGTTGTTGTATATGTTCCATTCCCGTCCTTTAACTCTTTGAATTTGAATTTAGAAATGTCTTGGGCGTGTTTCGAACAGGTTGGTTGAGTTTTGGTCTCTAATCTTATTGCCCAGATTTTTTATGATCCGCTTGAGCGGGTCTTGGTGCGCTCGAGCGGAGTTTGCATCCTTACAGCATTTTGTACATCTGCAGAGATACTGCAGAAGTGTTTTTCGCGCTCGAGCGGAGTTCCTCACGCTCTAGCAGGTTTGAGCTTGAGCGGGTATGTTGCGCTCGAGCGGGTGTTCGAAGTCTATAAAAGTACTAGAGAAGTGTATTCTACACTCGAGCGGGTCTTCTTGCACTCGAGCAGGTGGTGCTTTGTGGTTGTGCCTTGGCGCTCGAGCGGGTATATTTGCGCTCGAGCGGGTTTAGTTTTCGTGTCTTATGCTCGAGCGTCCTATTCTCCGCTCGAGCGAACTATACGTATATCAGATCGCGATTGTGATATTCTAAATCACTTTTTACACACACACACTCTCTCTCTCTCTCTCTCTAACTTTCCAAAAACCTAATTTGAGAGCTTCTCTCACTACAATACACCTTCTCTCTACAAATCCATCTAGTTTTAGTGGTCTCCTACCCTTGTCCCTTTGTAAAAAGTGTAGAGCTTTGTGTGAGCTACGTTTGGATCCAAAAATCTTTGGGTTTGGAGCACATTCGAGTTTCTCATCATCTCCTTTGAGTCTCTTCACTTGAGGTAGGGATAACCTACTCCTTTCTATAGGTTTTGACATAGATATTATGTATTTTGTATAAATGGTGGAGTGTAGTAAATTTGGGAAAGTTAGGGTTTGATTTAAAGTTATATAAAGGGGGTTTTCAAATGTTAGAATCCATATATATATGTGGGACTATGAAAAATGGAATTATTGTTGTTGAATTGATGGAAATGAGCCTTAGGGCTAACATTGGGAAAAAGGGGGAAAAGCCCTAATTTAATGCGACTAATTAATTTGTATAATTAATTTGAGGAATTATATGAATGTGAAATGGAGCTGGAAAATTACGAAATTGGGAAATTATAAGATTGAATTGTGGAGTTGGATAAATAAATCACTCACCGATGAAAATGTTGATATTTTATATGTTTGATAAATTTATTATCTGTTTAGAGATAACTGCTTTGGGTTATCGGTGGAGGATAGTTTTGATTGTTGTAAACATTGTATGTTGAGTAGGGAAAATTGAAACTAATCAAATGATTACGTCATCGAATATGACGGTTGAATTAACACAATGAATATGTGCTTTGCTTGATCATTGTATATGATAAGTGTTTAAATACATTGTATATGCATATTGTTTGGGAGGAGATAGGGGATGTACTCCATGGTTTGAGGAGAGATAGGGGATGGACTCTCAAACCTGTTGGGAAGGAGATAGGGGATGGACTCCATTGATAACTAAGTTAGCCGGAGTGTCCAGGGTGAAAGTCTCGAAATCTTGATTACGTTTGCATAACGTAGATAATTGAAATATGGAAGTGTTTTAATATGAGTTGTAATCTCATGTGAATTGTGAATAACGGAAGTGTCTTTATATGAGTTGTAGTCTCATTTAAATTGTTTGGCTAGACATTGAGCCAGATTTATGAATGTAAATTGGATAAGTAAAGGAAAGTAGAATGAAACACAGATGTAATTGTCATGGAACTGGAATGTGTTGTAAGTTGATTTACAAGTGTTAATCATTTATCAAATGCTAATGTTTTAGTCATTGCTCATAATTGGTTTAGTATATCTCTACTGGGCATTGGCTCACCCTATATGGGACATCATTTTCAGGTACCGGTGATATGCCACCTCCAAGGACGTAGCTTGGGAGGCTTAGGCGCTAAAAGTCTTTTTTCGTTGATTTCTTTGTGTATTACATGTAAATCAAGCCAAGGGCTTATTTTGTATAAAGAGTTAGAACTCTTCTTTTGGTGAACCAAGTGTTGACTTGGAAAGTTGTAAGCTCGTGGGACATTTACTTTTGTTGTAAACATGTAATACTTTCTGTAAGAATACTCTAATGAATGAAATATGATATCTCTTTCTTGTATCATGAGTGTATGTTTCTATGGGTTCATTTATGAGGGCGTGACAGCCATCTCCTCAAAAGTTCACTAAGTCACTCATCCCAAACAGACTAATAGAATGAAGGGCCACTGCTCCTGAAACCAACCTAACTCTTACTAAACCCCCTCTCCAAATCTCCAAAACTTGAAAAAATACTCACCATAAAGCATTTAACTCCAAAAGAAGAAAAGGATATATAATAATAACTCAAAGACTACAGGGCAATGCTCCAAATGAACCACCACAGGTCTCAAGGGGAATGATAATACTGATGACTTATCATTGAAGATTAACCCAGTAGACGGAATGATCATAATTTGTAAGGTCATGACTGTAGGAGTCATAAAATCGTGATAGATTGATACATCACGCCAATTTGACAGCATCTGCCCCTACCCACAACAAGTTGCTTCATGAATGTTAACAATTGCTCTGGCATTTGGTTCTTGACTCTCTACAGTCTCGATGTTTTGATTTTGATAAAGATTTGTCTCGTTCCTTTGCCTCTCTACCATATAATCCAACATTTTACTTAAGAAAAGAAACAAAATCTTAAAATGGCTAATATAGGTGTATTTCCCAAAGTGGAAATGTTTACTGACTAGTGTCCTGAAGCTGCTTTGGCCTTTTTCTTGTAACTACTTTTAACAAAGATGAAGACTGTCCATATGACTAATAATAATCCAACATATAAAAATAAGGTGAGGACAATACAATATATGTAAATATAAATTTCAAGCATAGAAACATTCTCATGCAAGCTTCAAGAGTATTTTGCTCTCGAAATTCAAGCATATGAACATGTGTATGCACACATATGAACCTATAATTAATTGTGATAATATAGATCCATAAAACGTTAAAAAATCACTCATTTTTATTTTTTATTTTTTATATTATAAATCTTATTACAAATCTAGTTTTCTAATTTACAAATTTATAAGGAAAACTGATGGTTTTATTGCACATACATGGATTTGGGACCAAATGCATCACAGTAGTTTACTCTGGATATAAATATTGTTATCTTCTTTTAAGCAACAGTCCAAATAAGTGGAACCCTACTTATGAATTTCCAAACCATTTCACTCTATAAATAACAATCCTTGATAAGCTGTATCTAATTGATTAAGACATGTTAAAGACTAGCTCAGAGGATGGATACCTAATTCCCAGGTCCAAACACTGTACATACATACATACACAAACACACATATATGGAATATAGGTTATGATGATAGATCTATGGCAGAGTAAGCAAATAAAAACATTAAAACTCTAGAAACAGAAATGTTATATCTCCATTTTAGGATTTTCATGATTAGGAAGAACAAGAAATAGAGAACTCATACCTATGCTTCTAATCAAATACCAATCTTCAATGAACAACTATTGGATTTAGCTAATCTTCTTTGCCCCAAATGCCAAAACCTAATAACAAATTGGTTATATATATTGAGATTATAAAACTAAAATCTAACTACAGAGGATTGATTTCTGACATAACATAATTAACAGGAAAAAATAAATAAAGTAGAGAGAGAGAGGTGATGAATCTGTATGTATACATAAATATATAAAATATACATATATAAATTTGTTCCCCCTCATTTTTCTTTCTTGTATAATGCCTTATATTTTCATTTTGGATTTCATGGTTTGATTGAATTTCATGTTCTTATCACATCTTTTATCTTCAATTTTGGATCTTCTTTTTTGTTGTGGTTTTCTGATTTAGATGGACTTGTTATCAAAGGGGTTCTGATATAGGAAATGCATTTTTCTACTTAAAATCAACATCTCCTATTGCTTTTCTGTGGCTGTTTTCTGTTTCCAGCATTACTTTTCTTGTTTATTCAGCTTCTAGAAAATCTTCTTCAATTCAATAGGCATCTTATCCTAATACTCTAGAAATTGAACTGCATTTTCCACATATCCTCCAAATCAGCATCTCCTTTTGTTTTTTTCTGAATGTTTTTATGTCAACCAAGCACATAAACCAGAGAAAGCACCAGAGAAAGTTTTTGTCAAGGAAATATTTTCGCCATGGATGTGAGGTCGGCACTACAACAGATCAGTCAAATTCCTATTATGAATTTCCATTTTCTCCAAAAACCAAATCTCCAAAAACCCAAAAGTTTTTGTCAACATTTATACTGATTGGGCCAATCTTTAAATATGTATGTATGTATGTATGTATGTATATAATTAAATTAAAAAAAAAAAAAACCAAAAAACTGAACCAAAAGTGATTTTGATTTTAACACTATAGCAAACAAGTGAACAAGAATTGAGCAGAAATTGAGCAAAAATTTAACAAGAACAAGGACGGAAGGAACCCTAACTCGATGTGTGCATACATATATATATATATATATCACAAACAAAAAGGCATGAACTCTTACCTTTTTGGTGCAGATCAACGGAAACAAGGACAGAAGGAGTTCGATCGGCTGATGTTGGAGATGTGGAGGAGTTTGATCAAATGCCCTAATTTAAGAAGGGAAGGGTTTCAGAAAAGAAAAGAAACAAACTCTAGGTTTAGAACCTTATCAAAATTGCAGGTCTTGCCAACGAGTTTCGAAAGGTTGTAAGGGAAATGAAGAGCACCGTCCATAGTGAAGAGGGTGGGTGTCTATTGGGGAAGAAGATCCGAATTCGGGGAAGAGGAAGAGACACAAAGGTTGTGCCAATGAGGTGTTTATCGTTTTGAGAGAGAGAGAGAGAGAGAGAAAGAGAGAGCGTGAATCACAAAAGAGAGAAGAAGAAAAGAAGAAACTGTTGCGCGTGTGTGATGGGCGGGAACTCTCTAATGTGTAAAATGATCTCAGCCTTTTATTTGTTGTTTGGAAAGATCTGTGGGCAATTCTAATCAATTATAAAGGAGATATATTTCCATATAAAGGATCAATTATAAAGGATATATATTTTCATAAAAACGATATATATTTTCAAAAAATGTTTGGTTTTAATTTGTTGAATTTAATTTTTTAGAAATTAAATTTTTTATTTTTTATATTTTTTTCAATCAATTAAGTTTTTGTGACGAGTTTAAGGACCGTCATGAATGAGCAAAAATAAAATCTTTGGCGACGGACTAACAAAGGGTGTCAAAAAAAAAAAAAAAAAACACACGAAGAAGAAGAAGACGACAAAAAGGAAAACAGCTAGATAAAAGGGAGCAAGGATCCTCTAGAGTGAAATTTTTCTAAAGTTTCCTAGAGTGCTACATTGTGTGGTTGAGATTTACTGGCAAGTCACATCAGAAAAATTGATGTGACTTACCAATAAATCTCAACCACACAATGTAACACTCTAGGAAACTTTAGGGAAAAATCACTCTAGAGGATCCCAATTCGATAAAAGGTGGGAAAAAATTAGTAGCCTGTTTTGTTTTTCATTGCCGCTTAATTTTTCTTCCGGAATTGGTGACAATTATTTCCTCACCAAAAAACAAAATTATTGACCACGAAAATAGTTTTCTCATTAAATGATGTCAAAATATTAAAAATTATTAATGACGAAAATATATTCGTCACTAATAATTTTATAATTGGTGACCATTTTTTTCCTCAACAAAATTTTCAAAATTTTGGCGCCACCCAAAAAAATAGCGAGAAAATCTTTGGTGACAAAAAAATAAAAATAATGACGAAAAATAATTTCATCACCTCATTTTTTTATTATGTATGTAGATTGGTGACGAAATTTTATTTTTCTCTCTAAAAATATTATATTTGGAGACAAAATATTATTTTCTTCATTAAAATGTGCGTCGTTCGTGACAAAATTTATTTTCATCATTAGTTTTTGTCTCTAAAGACTTTGTTGTAGTGTGTTCAAGAGATTGATGGCAAGCTTGAGGCCCTCAGCCACTAAGGAGGAGAAGAGGAAGAAGTTGAAGGAAACAACTTCGAAGACTGGAAGCTTCTTCCAGGCGACATTGCCGACGTTGTAGGCGGAGGGCTTTTCGAGGCGATGTTGGTTTGGGGTGATGAGAGAGAGGCCTTCAAAGACGGCGACCGTAAGAAACACTCTGCCCCCAATAGTATTGAACGCACTCCATCTCCTTCTCTCTCTTTCTCTTTCTCTCTCTCTTATGTGCCTTGTGATGAACCCTAGCTTTCTACTTTCCTTTTGATTAGAAGTAGCCAAAGAGTTGAATGTATTTTGAAATTTATTTTTTTTAATTTGTGTTTTGGTGTTGGGGCTTTTTTTTATAAAAAAAAAATAATAATTGGGAATTGTATATTTTATACAAACACACCTATTTAGGGAGTGTAATTAAATATATATATATATATATATAATCACATTTATTTAAAAAGTGTGATTAAAAAGTAGTAATGTATATATAATCACACTTTAATTAGAAGGTGTAATTAAAAAATATATAAATAATCAGACTTTAATTAGAATGTGTGATTAAAAAATATATATATTATCACACTCATTTAAAAAGTGTGATTAAAAAGTAGTAATGTATATATAATCACACTTTAATTAGAAAGTGTGATTAAAAAATATATAAATAATCACACTTTAATTAGAATGTGTGATTAAAATATATATATATATATATAATCACACTCATTTAAAAAGTGTGATTAAAAAGTAGTAGTGTATATATAATCACACTTTAATTAGAAGGTGTGATTAAAAAATATACAAATAATCACACTTTAATTAGAATGTGTGATTAAAAATATATATATATATATATATATATATTCACACTTATTTAAAAAGTGTGATTAAAAAATAGTGGTGTATATATAATCACACTTTAATTAGAAAGTGTGATTAAAATATATATATATATATATACATATATATAATCACACTTAATTGAAAAGTGACATAAAAAATAAATATTATCACACTCAATCAAATTAAGAGTGATTAAAATATCAATCTAATTTTTTTTATCACACTTCTAATAAAAGTGAGATTTTTTTTTTTTTGGTCAAAGTGTAATCTTTAACTATTTTGTAGTAGTGGTCCTACGCAAGACATGCAATTTTAACAATCTCTAGTTTTTTTTTTTTGTTTTTTTTTTTTTTATTTTTATCAGCACAGAAAATCTTTATTGATGAAGAAAATCTTTATTAATCTTTAATAGTCTCTAGTTATTTTTATTTTTTAAAATGTTTCTTATTATTTAGGTAAATTACTTTTTGTTTTAAGTTTTTCTTAGTTTACTCTTAAAATTAATTTATTTTTCAAATTAGATAGAAAATATCATAATAAGTGTCTCATAACATAAAAAATAGGGGCATTTACAGACAAGACTTAATTTATGAACTTATACACCATTAAATCCTAACTACAATTTTTTCAACCTTCAAATTTCATTAAACTTTTAATAGTCGGAAATATCATCCAAACAATGAATTTTTTTTTTCTTTTAATTTTATGGAGAGATTGGTCAGTTTCTGTTTAGGAGATAGAGGTTTTTAGGAAAGTTTACGACTCTATCTCTTTCAATGAAAGATTTTGGAGAGAAAGATTGTTTGCATTAAATTTCAGGATTTTATTGTCAAAAAAAAAATAACGGATATCTGCATGCCAAATTGCCAATCCACGAAGATTTCGAAGAGTAGCCAATCCCATAAAACTGAGAAAAAAATTCAAAGACAATTTTTATTTATTTATTTATTTATAATTATTTGGTATTTTGCGTCCTACTCATGACATGAAATTTTAACAGTCTCTAGTTTTTTTTTTTTTTTTTAATTTTTATCAGCAAAAAAATTTTTATTGATGAAGAAAATCTTTATTAATCTTTAATAGTCTCTAGTTATTTTCATTTTTTAAAACGTTTCTTATTATTTAGGTAAATTACTTTATGTTTTAAGTTTTTCTTAGTTTACTCTTAAAATTAATTTATTTTTCAAATTATATAGAAAACATCATAATAATTGTCTCATAATATAAAAAATAGGGGCATCTACAGACAAGACTTAATTTATGAACTTATACTCCATTAAATCCTAACTAAAATTTTTTGGGCCTTCAAATTTCATTAAACTTTTAATCGTCGGAATTATCCTCCAAACAATGATTTTTTAAATTTTTTACGGAGAGATTGGTCGGTTTCTGTTTAGGAGATAGAGGTTTTTAGGAAAGTTTACAACTCTGTCTCTCTCAATGAAAGATTTTGGAGAGAGAAAGATTGTTTGCATTAAATTTTAGAATTTTGTTGTCAAAAATAAAATAAAATAACGGATATCTGCAAGCTAAATTGTCAATCCGTGAAGATTTCGAAGAGTAGCCAATCCCACAAAATAGAGAAAAAATTCAAATACAATTTTTATTTATTTATTTATTACTAATTATTTGGTTTTTTGGGTCCTACTCATGACATGCAATTTTAACTGTCTCTAGTTTTTTTTTTTTATTATTGTTTTTTAATTTTTATCAGCAAAGAAAATCTTTATTGATGAAGAAAATCTTTATTAAACTTTAATAGTCTCTGGTTATTTTTATTTTTTGAAATGTTTCTTATTATTTAGGTAAATTACTTTCTGTTTTAAGTTTTTCTTAGTTTACTCTTAAAATTAATTTATTTTTCAAATTAGATAGAAAATATCATAATAATTGTCTCATAACATAAAAAATAGGGGCGTTTATAGAAAAGACTTAATTTATGAACTTATACTCCATTAAATCCTAACTAAAATTTGTTGGACCTTCAAATTTCATTAACTTTTAATAGTCGGAATTATCCTCCAAACAACGATTTTTTTTTTTAGGGAGAAATTTATCGATTTCTGTTTAGGAGATAGAGGTTTTTAGGAAAGTTTACGACTCTATCTCTCCCAATGAAAGATTTTGGAGAGGGAAAGATTGTTTGCCTAAAATTTCAGGATTTTGTTGTCAAAAAAAATAAAATGACGAATATCTGCAACCCAAATTGCAAACCACGAAGATTTCGAAGAGTAGCCATTCCCAGAAAACAGAGAAAAAATTCAAATACAATTTTTATTCATTTATTTGTTACTAATTATTTGGTTTTTTGGGTCCTACTCATGACATACAATTTTAGCAGTCTCTAGCTTTTTTTTTTTGTTTTTTTTTTAATTTTTATTAGCATAGAAAATCTTTATTGATGAAGAAAATCTTTATTGATGAAGAAAATCTTTATTTATCTTTAATAGTCTCTAGTTATTTTTATTTTTTAAAATGTTTCTTATTATTTAGGTAAATTACTTTCTGTTTTAAGTTTTTCTGAGTTTACTCTTAAAATTAATTTATTTTTCAAATCAGATAGAGAATATCATAATAATTGTCTCATAACATGAAAAATAGGGGCATTTATAGACAAGACTTAATTTATGAACTTATACTCCACTAAATCCTAACTAAAATTTTTTGGACCTTCAAATTTCATTAAACTTTTAATAGTCAGAAATATCATCCAAACAATGATTTTATTTTATTTTTTTATTTTTTTATTTTTATGGAGAGAATGGTCGATTTCTGTTTAGGAGATAGAGGTTTTTAGGAAAGTTTACGACTCTATCTCTCTTAATGAAAGATTTCGGAGAGAGAAAGATTGTTTGCATTAGATTTCAGGATTTTGTTGTCAAAAAAAATAAAATAACGGATATCTGCATGGCAAATTGCCTATCCATGAAGATTTCGAAGAGTAACCAATCCCACAAAACAGAGAAAAAAATTCAAATACAATTTTTATTTATTTATTTATAATTATTTTGTTTTTTGGGTCCTACGCATGACATGCAATTTTAACTCTCTAGTTTTTTTTTTAAAAAAAATTTACTTTTTATCAACAAAGAAATCTTTATTAATCTTTAATAGTCTCTAGTCATTTTTATTTTTTTAAATATTTCTTATTATTTAGGTAAATTAATTTTTGGTTTAAGTTTTTCTTAGTTTACTCTTAAAATTAATTTACTTTTCAAATAAGATAGAAAATATCTTAATAATCATAACATAAAAAATAAGGGCATTTATAGACAAGACTTAATTTATGAACTTATAGTCCATAAAATCCTAACTAAAATTTTTTGGACCTTCAAACTTCATTAAACTTTTAATAGTTGGAATTATCATCCAAACAATGATTTTTTTTTATTTTATTTTATGGAGAGATTGGTCGGTTTCTGTTTAGGAGATGGAAGTTTTTAGGAAAGTTTACAACTCTATCTCTCTCAATGAAAGATTTTGGAGAGAGAAAGATTGTTTGCATTAAATTTCAGGATGTTGTTGTCAAAAAAAATAAAATAACGATTATCTGCATGCCAAATTGCCAATCCCTAAAAATTTCGAAGAGTAGCCAATCCCACAAAACAGAGAATAAAATTCAAATACAAATTTTATTTATTTATTTGTAATTATTTGGTATTTTGCGTCCTACTCATGACATGCAATTTTAACAATCTCTAGTTTTTTTTTTTTTTTTTTGGTATCAGCAAAAAAAATCTTTATTGATGAAAAAAATCTTTATTAATCTTTAATAGTCTCTAGTTATTTTTATTTTTTAATATGTTTCTTATTATTTAGGTAAATTACTTTCTGTTTTAAGTTTTTTTTAGTTTACTCTTAAAATTAATTTATATTTCAAATTAGATAGAAAATATCATAATAATTGTCTCATAACATAAAAAATAGTGGCATTTATAGACAAGACTTAATTTATGAACTTATACTCCATTAAATCCTAACTAAAATTTTTTGGACCTTCAAATTTCATTAAACCTTTAAAAGTCAGAAATATCATCCAAGCAATGTTTTTTTTTTTATTTATTATTATTTTATGGAGAGATTGGTCGATTTCTGTTTAGGTGATAGAGGTTTTTAGGAAAGTTTACGACTCTATCTCTCTCAATGAAAGATTTTGGAGAGAGAAAGATTGTTTGCATTAAATTTCAGGATTTTGTTGTCAAAAAAAAATAAAATAACGGATATCTGCATGGCAAATTGCCAATCCATGAAGATTTCGAAGAGTAGCCAATCCCACAAAACAGAGAAAAAATTCAAATACAATTTTTATTTATTTATTTATAATTATTTGGTATTTTGGGTCCTACGCATGACATGCAATTTTAACTGTCTCTCGTTTTTTTAATTTTTTTTTTAAAATTTTTATCAACAAAGAAATCTTAATTAATCTTTAATAGTCTCTAGTCATTTTTATTTTTTTGAATGTTTCCTATTATTTAGGTAAATTAATTTATGCTTTAAGTTTTTCTTAGTTTACTCTTTAAATTAATTTATTTTTTGAAATTAGATAGCAAAAATATCATAATAATTGTCTCATAACGTAAAAAATAGGAGCATTTATAGACAAGACTTAATTAATGAACTTATACTCTATTAAATCCTAACTAAAATTTTTTGGACCTTCAAATTTCATTAAAATTTTAATAGTCGGAATTATCCTCCAAAGAATGATTTTTTTTTTCTTTTGTGGAGAGATTGGTTGGTTTCTGTTTGGAAGATAGAGGTTTTTAGGAAAGTTTATGACTCTATCTCTCTCAATGAAATATTTTGGAGAGAGAAAGATTGTTTGCCTTAAATTTTAGGATTTTGTTGTCAAAAAAAATAAAATAACGGATATCTGTATTACTCATGTAGTTGTATTGGGACCATATATGTATAATTTAAAAATAATATAACATAATATAAATAACAATAAACATGGCTTTGATACCAATAATGGTGCTTGACACAGGGCAAAGCTAGCATGTCTGTCAATGACTTACGAGAATTCCAACCTAACCGCAATCACTGCTAACGGTCTAACCTCTAAAG
This sequence comes from Camellia lanceoleosa, assembly GCA_025200525.1. Classification (NCBI taxonomy): domain Eukaryota; kingdom Viridiplantae; phylum Streptophyta; class Magnoliopsida; order Ericales; family Theaceae; genus Camellia; species Camellia lanceoleosa. The sequence goes on from CM045769.1 coordinate 85,588,680, forward strand.
ATCCTAATGGATTACTGGATAACATGTTGACTTGAGAAGTCGATGTTTGGGAAGTTTCTCCTATATGTAAGTTTTTGATCTTGCTGAGGAGAGTATCCATAAATTCTGTATTTTCTTTTTGTGACTTGAGCTTGAAATTTGTCACTACTGGAGTTGGTTTAATAGTGACTGGATGAATAACTGTAGGCTTAGGTTGAAGTTGACAACTATCTTTAATATGGACAACTGTTTCTTCAATCCTGGTTAATTGTTTGCCTATAGTTTGACAATACAAATTTGTATAATTATTCTTTTTAATTAACGGAATAATTTCTTTGGCTGTTAAAGCACTAGAACTTTTTTTTGGAGGTTCAACAAAACCTGTAACATTTAAAGGTTTACTGGAAGTAGAATCACTAGGTTGTAATTCGAAAGATTTTGGTGGAGGATGTATTGATGTGATACTTTGACCATCAGTGGTGACCTAATTTCGCTGGATGTTTTCTAACACATTAAGTTGTGAATCAGGATTCTAAATATTGTTTTGAAACCATAAAGGGAAAGATTCAATTTTCTGGATTTTCTCTAAATGAGAATAATACTGTAACTTATATTCCTGTAACTGACTTTTGGTATGAGAAGAAAAATACCAACTTCTAAATTCTGTATATTTTTCCTGGAACAAATCCTGATTTAGGATTCTACGATTTTTACTACCTTGTGTAAAATCCATTAAATTTCAAAATTCATTTCACTGGCTGTAGGGCTATAAGGCCTTCTGGATTCTCTAGGTTCATAAACACCATGAGGGATTTGATTCTCGGAATATTGTAGTCCTTGAACTACAAGGTCAGTTTCTGGATTACTAGAAGTACTAGAATGTCTGCTAGTATGTCTAGAAGACATTCCTTGAAGAACCGATTCAAAAGGTTCAGAAGTAAATTGTCTAGAAGATTCAGGTAAGTCTACTCCGTAGGATGGAGCAGTCCTAAAACTGGTTGTAGACATACTTATGGATAAAGGTCTCTGAGGTCGTTTAAATGTTAGATAAACATTGCCTCATTCGGTCTGGATAACATCATCCAAAGATTGTTGGACGATTGGTCTAGCAGGAATGGCATTAGTAATTTGCCATCGTTCTGGAAAGGTAATTTTTTGCCGAGGTATCATTTTTGGTAAGGCAACTTGACTACTGAAAAGGTTTGTGTCTATAAGGACGGTGTGTCCTTGTTCACTTTGTTTCCGGATATAAGGATTTAAAGTTGATAAAACTTTAGGGAAGATTCTGGAGATTACTGCAAAAGGTGGTGATCCTGGAAGATAATCATACCCATGTGATAACACTCTGAGTTCTAAAACTTTAGATAAATTTGCATCAGAGAGTGCTACACTCAAATTTGGATAGATATCAAAATATACTGGACCACGGGAGAGACTTGTTTCAATAGCTCCCATGAGAGATGCTCGCCAATCAAGACATCTTGCATCTCGAAGGGTACGCTAGATACTGGTATTTGTCCCGAGAAGGGTCAAAGGTTTAAAGGCTATCTGTACAAGTCCTATATGAACATATTTATACTTTTGTAAGAAAGGATAGAGATGCTGAATATGTAAGAGATACATAATTTCATCATCATTCTGGATTGAGGCAGCATGCTCAAAGTTTTTAATAATTTTTTTACTGGAAAAGTCAAAGGTGCCTATTTTGTAAATGGTATCTGGTTTGACCTTATGAATAGTCCACTTGTCTAGGGCTTCCTTAACATCCTGGTATGCAACTAATTCTTTGGCTTCTGATGTAGAAGCTACCGTGTTAGCTACTGTATGGGCTACTATAGAGGCTTCTTCTGTAGGTGTATTACTCATGTAGTTGTATTGGGACCATATATGTATAATTTAAAAATAATATAACATAATACAAATAACAATAAACATGGCTCTGATACCAATAATGGTGCTTGACACAGGGCAAAGCTAGCACGTCTGTCAACGACTTACGAGAATTTTGACCTAACTGCAATCACTGCTAAAACTGAAGATTTGGAAAATAAAAGCGTGCCTTCAATAAGAGTGAGGCATCCCATAAATAGAAAAGGAAAAGAAACAAGATAAGGATGAGGATGACAGGTGGTGTGTCCTAGATGGGTGGAGTCGATCATCCTTATCCTCTTCTGATTACTGTTGACTCAGCTCCTTATCTTTAATTGTCGGCAAGAGACAGGACAGCTGTGTGATGACAGGTGAAACATCTTCTTTTAACCGAAAGTTGCTTGTCATCTTGTGGTGCTAGAAAGGTGCTGGAGAGAAGTGAGAAGCAAAGAATTATTCTTCTTTGCCTTTTCCTTTTGCTTTGCCCTGGCTCATCTTTTCAGCAATTAAGCCAGTCAAAGAATCCCAAAAATCGCCCATGTTGGGTTCATTGTCGGCTGGCTCTTGGGATTCACCTGCAAATAATGTAAATTCATTTTCATCCAATAATGGATCAAAATGTTCTTCATCTTCTGGACCACCATGGCTACTGGAACCAGACTTCATGCTGGTATCATCTTTGGAGAATGATTGCAAGAACTGTTATTTCATAAAATCCATACTTTTGATAATTAATTCTTGCTCAGATAATCCTAGAAACTTTTGCCTTAAATCATTTTGAATTTGGACAAAAGGGTTTTGTACTGGAGCAGCTGGGATGAGTTTAGGAGTGGCATCCCAGCAAGCCTGTGTATGGGCTTTGATTTTCTAGAGGAGTTCATGTTGTTGTTTAGGAGAATCCATCCCCTTAGTCCACCATTTATAAAAGAAAACTCTTTTTAAACGAGGAACTTTATTTTGGAAATCCCATTTCCATATCCATGGGGTACCGAAATGGATAACAAACTGAACTGTAGATTTGGATATGGAAATATCCCTGTACATTGGAAGATGACTATATGCAGTATGCGATTCATTAAATGCCTGGCGAATGGGTTCTGGAAAAGCATCAATCTGTAAACCAAACCTATCCCACCAAACGAGAAACCAATTGGGGAGATCGTTTTTCAGGGTGTCAGGAAGGACTTGAAGAAACCAAGAATGGCTTCGAGGGGGATTCTAATAATAAAAAGCATGAGAAAATGCATCAATGTAATCCCAATAACTGTAACGAGATTCCTTATTACGAATCTCAAGAGATTTGGTCACGTGGGGATGCATACCTTAGGCTACCATAAGCAAAATCTGCTGGATAGTTGCTTTACTGTAATTGATTGGGCTAGCAGTACGATTGGACTCAGCCAAGGTACACGTGAAATCAATAGAAGCAGTTTCTGTAAGAATCTGCTCATAGATATACCTGTATTGATCAAATTGAGGAGTAGAATGCTGAGTAGTCAAATACCTCCGTTTGATCTCCCAAGGATCATTCATCCACTGGATATCTACTGTATCGATGTAAAGAACAGTGTCCTCAACAATAGAATTCTGGACATAAGATTCTGGAGGGGTAAGAAGGACATCTTAAGCCGTTTGGCTAGAAGATTCCCCTTTTTTACTGGAAAAAGCCCGAAGCTCTGGATATTCTGTATGATAGGGATTACCTCTACCACGACCCCGGCGACCTGGGCCTCAGCCTCTACTGGTTATGAGAAGATCCCTGTAAATACTCACGGGTTAAGAAGTCAAGAACAGAATTATGTTCTCCTTTAATATATTCAATATCAAAATCAAATACTGAAAGTTGACCTTGCCAAGCTGCAAAAAAAAAAAAATTGAGCTAAATTCTGGACATCTTTTTCGAAAATTTGATTGGCGGCAGAACAATCAACTCTAATAAGAAAATGTTGATTTAAAAGATCATCCTGAAATTTTAAGACACATTTAACAATAGCTAAACATTCTTGCTTAATGGTCAGATAATTTTGGGCTGCTTTATTCCATATGCCTGAAGTGAATCTAAGAAGTTCATCTTTTTTGCTGTTAGGATTAAATTGTTTTAGAATACCTCCATAACCTAGGTTAGAGGCATCAGTTTCAACAATTTTCTTCCATTCTGGATGTGGAAGAGAAAGACAAGGGAATGTCTTAACTCTAGCTTTAATTTTCTAGACTGCTGCAGTATGTTTTGGACTCCAAGGCGGAGGATTTTTACGAAGTCGGGTATAAAGAATAGCAGCATCAGTTGCTAAGTTAGGATAGTAATCATGAATATAATTCAAGCTACCTAAAAATCGCTGTAATTGAGTTTTATCTTTAATTTCATCAGAAAATTTAGATACAAACTCCATGCTTCTGTCTATGGGAATGATTGTGCCATTATGAATGTTATGGCCTAAAAATCTAACTGTAGTTTGAAAAAATTTCATTTTTGGTGCAGAAATCACCAAACCATTTCTGATAATAACATTCTTAAAAATATTAAGATGTTTAATATGCTGGTCAATAGATGAAAAAAAAATTAAAACATCATCTATATAGCAAATAGCAAATTATGTAAAAGGATTGAATATATCATTCATAATATGCTGGAATTCAGATGGCGCATTTTTTAATCCAAATGGCATAACATTCCATTCAAAATGCCCAAAAGGTACTGTAAAGGCAGTTTTATACCTGTCTTGTTCTGTAATTTGAACTTGCCAATATCCTGATTTCATGTCAAATTTAGAAAATAAGACAACATCCTATAAGCGATCTAAAAGATCTTTTTTATTTGGAACTGGATACCTTATCCATTGTAAGGCTTCATTAAGAGGTTTATAATTAATTACCAATCTTGGCACACCTCTTTCAATTTCTGCATTTTTGTTAACATAAAAGGTTGTACAACTCCAAGGAGAATAATTTGTACGGATTAACTTTTTCTGGAAAAGAGTATTGATTTCAGTTTTACATAGTTCTAAATACTCTTTTTTCATTTGACAGGGATGAGCTCTAGTAGGAATTTTACGCTCATCAAATCCTGGTTCATAAGGTAAAGAAAGTATGTGTTTCTTACGTTCCCAAAAAGCATTTGGAACATCACTGTAGACTTCTGTTTGGAATTCTTTTTCAAGAAGTTTTATTTTATTCTAGAATGACGATTTCTGTAATCGTTGTTCGGTAGTAAGAAAAGAAATTTCTTTTTGTAAGAAATTAATTTGTTTTTCTTTGAAATCAACTAGATCTTTGATTTGATCTAATTCTTTGGTATAAGGTTCTGTAATAAACTCAAAAATAATTTGTTGATTATTTAAGGTTGTATGAAAGCCAATAGTATCAATTTTGGTAATTGGCATAAGTAAGCACAGAAATGGAGTTCCCAAGATTATGGCTTGAGACACGTTCTTGATAAGAACAAAAGAAGTTGGAAGACATAATCCTTGGTTACAGATTAAGACTTCTGGAAGTTTATATCTAATGTACAAAGAATTACCAATAGCACTAGTTACTGATTGGGTGATCTTCTGGAAATATTTGGTGGGAATTAATCCTTCTTGGATACAGTTCATATCAGCACCGCTATCAAAAAGAGCAATAGCATCTTTTATGACAAAATCAGGTTTTACCATAAAAGTAATTCTGATATACCATTCTTGAAAAGTAACTATATTCATAAGCATGAGATAATCAAGTTCAGCTGGTTTCTCATCAAATTTGCTGGATTCAAAAATAATAATTCCTTTTTCTTTATGCTGTAATTTACTATTAATCTTTTTGATTTCAGAATTAATAGCAATATTGGAAGTTTGTAAGTGTTTAATTTCTACTTTCAAAGCATTCACTTCCATTTTTAAATCTTGTATGGTAATGGGTTTTTCTTCAGAAACATGTTGGAGTCTTTTAAAAACTTCTTTCATGTTATAATGTTGAGGAGGAAGAATTTCTTCTTTCTTCTGTTGATTATAACATAATTCTAAGAATTTTAATTTCATTTCTAGATCAGTGATTTGGTCAGCAAGAGTAAGCATATTCTGTTCAGATTCTGTAAGGACATTGATATTAGGGCCACTAATATCAAGTCCATTCATTTCAACTATTGCTTTCCAATAGTTAGCTTTGTCAAAAATTTGATTAATTGAAGTTTTACAATCACAAACTTCTGGAGGGTTATCAGATTCAGAATCAGAATTAGATGAGTAAATAGCAGCAAGATCATCTGCAGAATCTGCAAAAGAACTAGAATCTTCAGAAAGCATTTGAAGAATCTTTTGCTGGTTATCAACATCTAGAGCTAACTCATTGAGCTTAGATTGAATCTTGGAACGACAACGATTAGCATAATGTCCTGTTTGGCCACACTTATAACATTTACTTGTGGATTTATCCTTTTGTCTATACGTACTTTTAGATTTAGGTCTGGATCTGGAGGGGTGTTGGGAATTAGGCATATAATGTTTTGGAGCCTTATATTTTTTGGATTTTTTGGAATAATACTTTGGAGTTTTTCCATATTTTTGTTTCTTTTGTTTAGTAGTATACTCTCTCTCTCTCTCTCTCTCTCTCTCTCTCTCTCTCTCTCTCTCCCTCCGTGTGTACTCCAAGTATTATAATAAAAGTTTGAAGGTTTTATTGTAAGTATTCGTTGTCTTTATTATGAATGTCCTCTGTTGATATACTTGTTATTTTGCATGAATTATTAGATTTTTATATTGAAAGAAAAAATAGTACTTTACAGTTTCTTTCTATATTCCCTAATGACCCTTGGGGTCTCCAGCAATTAGAAAATCATAATCAATAAATAATCCGTATATAGAATCAGATACAGGAACAAATTGTTGCGTGGGCGTCTGTACAAAGACCACCACCTCCATTACAGTAAATCATGAGACCATATATGGCGTAATTTAGATTTAATATAATAATAATATGAATAGTAATATCCCCAGGTTTGTGCTTAATGATGGGTAGAATAGTGTTAAGGTTAGTGGGACGTCACCCAAGTCGCGTAGAGGAAACCTATCAAACTCTATTTTCCGAACAAATATCTGAAATTCAAGCTAATTTCCAGAATGAACCTTCTACCATTAATAAAGTTCATTATGGCAAAACCACCAACAGAATGACCCTTTCAGGACCCAGTAGGTATTATTACTCCTATGGATGTTCTTTATGAAGAAGACTTTCTCCAGACTCAAAGATCTTACCATAGTAGAACCATTTATGAATGGAATATTGATGGTATGTCTGAGTATCAAATCTATGAAATCCTCCAGCATATGTTAATGTTTGCAACTGTTTGTAAACAAAATTAAAATACAAATCACCAAGTTGCTAGATTCCTTGTTAATGGCTTTACAGGTATCCTTAAAGGATGGTGGGATAATATTCTCACCCAAGCTCAAATTGATGATATTCTGAGCTTCACCAGACAAACCACCAATGTCGAAACAGGTCTTGTTGTGGAAGAACAAGATGCTGTTTACAGTCTTGTTAATACCATTGTCCTACACTTCGTCGGTACCATAACTGGTATTGAAGATCGTGGTAGGGAACTTCTACAGAAACTCAGGTGTCCATCTTTATCCCATTTCCGATGTTATAAAGACGTTTTCATAATGAAAGTCACCAGAAGATCCGATGCTAATTCTGAGCATTGGAAAGCCAAATTCATTGATGGCTTTCCTACCCTCTTCGCTGAGCGTATTAGAAAAAAATTACGGGATCGCTATAATCAATTGTCCATACCTTACAGTAGATATACTTATGGCCCACGCGTAGGTATCATTACAGATGAAGGTCTTGCTTTATGTAATGATCTTAAATTACAGTAACAGATAAAACAACAACATCTTATAGGAAGAAAAGAATTAGGTAAATTTTGTGAACAATTTTCCTATGATACTAAACTCCAGTATCCTTCTATTGCTTCAAAATATCATGCTTCTTGCATCTAAATAAGTTGTAATATCTAATATAAAACTAGAAAATCATAAACCAATAAAAACAGAAAATCAAAAAGAGAAGAAACTCACAAATCTGATGGAGAGAGCATAGCGAGAGCGAGAAAGTGGTGAGGGTGAGGGTGAATCGGTGCTCCGGTTCTACGACGGCGACAAGGAGCGGCGGTGAGAGAGAGGGAGAGGAGCAGCGGAGAGGGAGAGAGAGAGAGGGAGAGGGAGTATAGCGACCCTGGTTTTTCCTCCATTGATTAGTGTAATCCGGACTTAGTTCCATGGATGTTGGTTGTTGTATATATCTTGTTTCTGTCCTTCAATACTTTGTATTTGAGTTATAGGATATTTTGGGCAGGAGTGTTGTAGGTTGGGTGTGATTGAGAGCAAATGGTTGCTGCCCAGAATTTTGGTTCTTCGCTCAAGCGAGCTCCTTGTTTTAGATCCTTCGCTCGAGCCAGGGTTCCTTCGCTTGAGCGAGAGTTTGGTGTTGTGTCTGGTGGCTCGAGCCAGGGTTCCTTTGCTCGAGCTTGTGTCTACATCTCTTTTTGACCTGATGGTTGTGATTCTTGGCTCGAGCGAGCTGTATGTTTTGGGTTTCTTCGCTCGAGCGAGCATCTTGTCGCTCGAGCGTGCTTCTGGGTTGCAGACCTGAAGGTTTGGATTGTTGGCTCGAGCTTTCTACGCTCGAGCGAGGCTTCTTTGTGTCTGGTCACTCGAGCGACCACTTCTTTCCTCGAGCGAACCTGTGTTATATCAGTAGACAGCAGCGGGTAAACACTTCACTTTTTCATCCTCTTTTTCTTTCAAACCCTAGATCCGAGCTCTCTCTCTCTCTACACACCTTCTCTCTAGGGTTTCATCTATTTTTAGTGTGTTTCTACCCTAAGTTCTTTGTAAGAAAGATAGAGGGTTGCTTGGGCTACGTTTTAATATGAAAATTTGTGGTTTTGGAGCACTTTGGATTTTCACCATCTTCTCCTTTGGTCTCTTCATTTCGAGGTAGGGATACCATACTCCATCTTATGAGTTTTGTCTTTAATTTTGGTTATTTTGATTAGTTGGTGATGTTGGGCAATTTTTGGATAAGTTGGGGTTATTGTGTAATTTATAAAAGAGAGGTTTTCAAATATTAAAACCCATGTGTATGTAAGACATTGAGAAACGGAATTATTGTTGTATTATCAATGAAATTGGACCTTAGGGTTGATTTTGAGGATTAGGGAAAAATGCCTTAATTATTGTGATAAATTAATTGGTATAATTAATTTGGAAAATATTAAATTGAATTGGAAATTGTGAAATTGAGAAGTTATGAGGTTGAATGGTGTAGTTGGATTAATTTATCACTCATCTATGTAAAAGTTGATATCATATCTGTTTAATGCATTTATTTTCTATTTAAAAATAACTGCTTTGGGCTATCGGTGGAGGATAGCCTTGATTGTTGTAGACACTGTATGTTGATTAGGGAAAACTGAAACTAATCACATGGAATATGTCATTGAATATGACAATTATAATAATACATCAAATATATGTATTGATTGATTCCGGTATATGATAATTGTTTATATACTTGGAATATGTGTATTGTGTGGGAAGAGATAGGAGATGTACTCCATGGTTTGAGGAAAGATAGGGGATGGACTCTCAAACCTGTTTGGGAGGAGATAGGGGATGGACTCCATTAATACATCAAATATGTGTATTAAATTGAAGTATTGATACAGCAAATCTGTGTATCATTTGTGAAGTATGGAAGTGTTTTAATATGATAATGATGCATCAAATATGAGTATCTATTGTGGAATATGGAAGTGTTGGTATATGAGTTATAGTCTCATTGAATTGCTTGGCTAGGTTCTGAGCCATGTATATGAAATGATTTGGATAAGTAGAGGAGAGTGGATTGTAACATGGACATAATTGTCATGGGACTGTACTGTGATATAATTGGTTTATAAGTGTTAACTATCTATCAAATGCTACTGTTTTAGTCATTGCTTATATTTGGTTTAGCATCTCTCTACTGGGCTGTGGCTCACCCTATATGGGACATCATTTTTAGGTACAGATGGTATGCCACCTCCCAGGACGTAGCTTGGGAGGCTAGAGGCTGAAAGACTTTTTGTGATATCTTTTATATATTACATGTAAATTCAAGCCAAGGGCTTAATGTGTTTGAGTTAGTACTCTCTTTTTGTGTAACCAAGTGTTGGCTTGGAAAGTTGTAAGCCCGTTGGGCATTTACTTTTGTTATCAACATGTAAAACATTTGTAAGGAATACTCTGATGAATGGAATTAAGTTTTGTTTACATCTGTTTATGCATGTCAATAATGTGGGTTTCTATGTATTATTTTGAGGGCGTTACAACCTGGTATCAAAGCGTACCGGGTTCGAATACTTTGGGTAAGCGGGAAGTGGTTAGTACCATAATGGGTTTGTCTCGCTTGTTAGAGACTTAGGTATAATGTTATGTGCTTATGTAATAACATGTTTATGTGGTTATATGGGTATGGAATGTAGTTTCTAGGATGTTGATTGGATCCTTGGGTTTCTAGGAGTCTTGTTGGAAAAGCACTTGATCAGTGCTGTTCTAACTGAAACTCTAGCAATACCTCGGGACTATCATTATCCGAAAATGAAATTCGTAAGTGCTTATGTGATTATGTGCTTACGTGGAATGAATTATTGTTGTCCAATGCATTATGATGTGAGTGTTATAGCTTCGGCACATTTGTGAATGTGCTAATATTCTTCGTTACCTTTATTAGGATGTCAGGACGAGGACGTAGTGGTAGGCGAGGTAGGCCTAGGAGGCAGAAGATGCCCATACCGGATGACATTCCGGCGCAGCAGGAGGGTGTTGGCCAGGCCAATGTGGCCGAGCCAGTAGGTCAGTAGGCCATGGGCACCTTAGCCCGCGAGATGGCAGGAGCTTTGAAGGCATCCATGGACATTCTCAGAGCTGAGAATCAAGTCCAGACCCAAGTTGTTGATGCAGGGCCTTCTTTTCTGAAGAGGGAGTTTTTCCGATCAAATCCGGATAAGTTTGTAGGTGATCCAAAGGAGCCACTTAAGGCTGATGAGTGGTTGGAACAGATGACAAAGACGTTTTAGATGCTTGGCATCGAAGACGGGGCCTTGAAGGTGACCTTGGCGTCTTTCCAGTTGAAGGGAGATGCGGGTCAGTGGTGGAAGTTCATGAGGGGCCGTGTTGGTGGTACATGGAAGGCCTTTGTAGATGCTTTCCAGGAGAAGTTCTTATCTCCAGCTGTTAGGGAGAAGCTGAGGGACCAGTTTTGTTAGCTCAAGCAGCTGAGTATGCCAGTGGCCGAGTTTGAGGCCGCATTTACCAGCTTATCTAGGTTTGCACCTGAGCTAGTGGCGTCTAAGGAACGCCGTTGTCTGGAATTTGAGAGGAAGTTGAGACATGGACTCAAGACCAGAGTTGGGGGATCCATGGTTCGGGAGTATGGGCGTCTAATGGATGTTGCAGCCCATATGGAGATTATGATGCACGAGGAGGAAGAGAGGATGAGAGGCTTCAAGAGGAGTCAGGATGGCCAAGGAGATGGTAGGAGGCAGAGGGGTTCTAACCCTCAGCAGTCCCAGGGTGCTTTGGTGAGATCTACTTTTCCAGTGCCGAGTGCAGGTTCTGGGAGAAGCAGTCAGGGCGGTAGAGTGGTAAGTTGTCTCCGAGGTTCTATGGGCCTTTGGAGATGTTGGAGAGGATTGGGGAAATGGCATACCGATTAGTTTTATCGCCACAATGTGTTTCACGTGTCTATGCTTAGGAAGTACGAACCCAACCCTTCTTATGTGTTAGATTGGGTTGACTTGGAGGTAGATGAGGACGCGTCTTATGAGAAGCGACCGGTTCAAACCCTAGATACTCGGGAACAAGTGCTACGGGGTAAAACCATACCGTTAGTGAAGGTGTTGTGGAGGCACCATGGGATTAAGGAGGCCTCTTGAGAAAGGGAGGCGGAAGTCCACTCCAAGTATCCGGATTTATTTGAGCATGTTTGATTGTTTTATTTTAATTGTAGTATTCCCTAGTGATGATGGGGAGGGTGTTAAATTGTTGCTCACATATTGTTATGTGTATTGTTATCCAAGCATGAAGTTGTGTACAAACGATATTTTACTAAAAGATGATTTTACTTCATATGTCTAGTGTAAACAATTATAGCTTTGATGAAATGATGATAAGAAGAATGGCAAATGCTGATTGAACATAGTTGTTTAGGGGTGAGCAGTGGATATACCGATCCGCCAAAACCGACCGAACCGAACGGATCCGCCACATTTTGGACGGATGCGTGATGATGAGCGGACGGTTGCGGATTGATTTTCTCTAATCTGCCAATCGGGCAACAGATGGCGGATTTGAGATTCCTTGGGCCGCAACCAAACCGCCAAACCGCGAGCACCCAAAGGGTTTTAGTTAAAATAGAAATGCCATGAAAGTTTTCAAAAACCAACAGTCACTATGAATTTATCTTCCAAACAAACAACCGGTGAATCCCAACTATCACCCAATCACATCCATCACACCTACAGTGACTTCCAAAACACGACAATTACATTTTCATAACAACAACAATTTGAAATAACCTGGTGCTAAAAGGAACAGTGTAACACACAACTTTCCAAACTCCTAAAGTTCCATACCAACACAAACGTTAACCAAGAAGGACCAACTATGCCTGAAGACCTATGAGTATTCCCAATCAAGAAGCCAACACTTTACCTCGATTCACGGGCTTCAAAACTTACACAAAGACGCACACACCGATAACCACACACAAGCGCAAGGCCCAACTCCCTAGGCACAACCCACGGCACCACGCTGCCTTCTAGCCAAAATGTACTAATTTTCCAAAAGATCAACTTTACAACCCACATCTAACCCATTCTAATGTGACTATTTGTCACCCACCTTGATACCACTCAACTTAACTAATTACCAGAGAGTTTCCGCTCCCAATCTTCAAACACCTACATACCATCCCCAATGGAATTCTATTCACACGCCTAGATGGCCAACACACTCTTATACCTAACACAAGATCGAGTAGGTCAACGGCAATGACACAATCCGGGTTACCCAAGACAATTCTTACCAACAGTACGCTCGTTACCTAAAAACACCAACCATTCATTACTCCCCGAGATGCGAATCTCACACTCCCTAGACATTCCCACATCACTTCCACCAATCTTCGCAAAACTCTAAGGTCTCACACTTCCTCAAACTTAGCACAATAAAGCTTTTAAAATTTTTGCCCTCATCCTAACACTACGTTTGTCACAAAAATTCCGCAGACTCCTCAATCCTCATCAACAATTTCTAAACTAATCAAGAATTAAAGGCCATCACAAAATTTAACAGTTGATATACAAGAATACTAGGATCACCAATTCCATTTACACATACATAACAAGGAAGTCGAGTTTCATTAGCAAGCCTCAACACGTGAGGGTAACAAACAACAATACATACACAACACCTAACCACGGTGCCTTAGCATCCTACAACACACTGATCAATCACAAGAGTTTCACAATTTATAACATAAATCTCTAAAACAAAGGTCCCTCTCAAGGGTGGTACTATCGCGCTGGTTTTAAAGGTCGACCCTCGCGAAGCTTCCGATGCCTGGCCTCTTCGAGTCTGATATCGATAACGTCCCCAACTAGACTGATGGGACAAAGTCCGACTAGATTCCGAAACACCGGAAGGATCTACACTAAAAGGGCAAAAACATCTAACATGGCTCTGCTGACCGCAATCAAAACAAACAACGGCCTCCCGACTCTGAACTTGATTTAGAGCCTGAACCTCACTGGATCCCCCAACGGACGAGCTCGAAACCCCTAATGAAAACTGTAGACACCCCATTTTTTACCGCCCTTAAGACTTGGGCGTTACTGATGGTTTACTTGGTAATGAAAGGTGTGCAATGCAAAGGTTCGATTTCTCAGGCAAGGAGAGAGTCAAATCCCAACCTTACACTCTATTTTGGACCAAAGCCATTTTGAATGGTTTTTAGACCTTAAAACCCTCTCTTTCAAAATGTTTTTGAAAAGAAATTTCTACGATGTTCCGAGGCTCGCATTTTGTCAAATGTTGCGCTTTTCGGTAAACCGAGCGAGGACAAAGTAAAAATGAATGAAAGAGAGATAAAATCTTTGAAAAATATTTCAAAGCACCTTGTTTAGGGGTTTGGAGTTGAATAAAAGCGAAGAAGAGGGAAGAAACCTAGTTCAGGAAGAAGATGGGCATGAACTGTTAAGAGAGAGTCGAGGGGTCCTCGCTAAATCAGGCCTTTCTGTCTATGCACTTGGATTTAAGCTATGAGACCACCACCATTGAAAATAAGACTTCTGGATCTTCATTTTTCATTCAAGAATCTCTTCAAACCGAGTCCGAATGGAAGAGATATGGTTGGTTGAAGTTGGGCATCATTCCGGTTGGACTGAAACTGAGTAGTCTTCACTAAAAGAGGCATAACTTTTTACACAGTTGGAATTTTTATGCAAGGTTTCCACCATTAGAAATCTTACTTCTGGGGCTTAAATTTGGACACAATAATGACCTAAAAACAAGTTCATATAAAGGATTTATGCCCATTTGAAGTTGGGTCTGAAAAGTAGATTTTGTTGGCCGATCGCCCAAAAAAGTAGCAGATAAGTGGCAGATCAGCACAAAAGATGGCCGATCAGCCAAGAGTGACCCAAACTCAGATTTTTTGAAGATATTTCATCTCCAGCTGTTACACACAACCTCCAGCTGTCCCATATTTAGATATTTTCGACCAAAAGCTTTGAATTGCTATATATGAAGCCAAATATCTCATATTCAAAGGGAGAGAACTTCTTGAACAAGTTTGGGAGCTTCTCACACTAAATCTCTCTCTCTCTCTCTCTCTCTCTCTCTCTACAATTTCCAGAGAAAAATCTCTGCCTCTCTCTCTAGTTTCCTCTCTCTCTTGCTCTTTGGTGCATAGAAGTGCATAAAGGTAGAGTTTGGTGCATAGAAGTGCATAGAAGTAGAAAAATACTTCTATTTTGCCTAGGCATCCTTCATCAAGGTTGCATATCTATGGGCTGAGGTCCCTTGGAGCTTATTTTTGGACTGGTAGAAGGTCATTTGAGCCAAGAAAGAGGCCATTTTGCTGCTGTGCTCCAAAGGTAATCACTCACCCTTTTTAGCTTGTTTTGCATACTAGCTTTGCCATAGTTTTCAACTACTTTGGGGCTATTTTTTGGGGTGGTGTTAAACTACAAAAACCTCTGCTTTTCTTATGGTTTTCAATTCTAAAAGTCTTGGTTTGTGCCTTGGTTGGCTAGGGTAGGGGGTTGTCCTCCCTTTTGCTCTTTGGCTTATAAGGCCTTGTGAGCTAACTTTCAAACTTTTCAAACAACTTCTTTTTGGCCTTAGAACCACTTAAATCTAGAGGATTTTTAGTGGTAAAAAACCTGTTTTGAGGGCCCAAATAGGAGAGGGTGGTCCCCTCTCCTCTTGTCTTGCTTACTAGTGTTTATGGCCAACCAAATAATCATGTGTTTTTACTACTTTATGGATTTGTTTAGGCTCATTTTTGTGACTTATCAGACCTGCCATATCTCTGTTTTTGTCTGTCTTGGTCACCTCTTGCATGCTTGTTACACTTGTAGTGTAAATCCTCTTTGCTAGCCTTACAAAGTAGCATGCTTTTGTGGTTTGAATTAGCTTAGTTCAAGCATGTTTTTGGTGTTATTTTGACATGTTATAACTCTGATTTTGATTAGTGGACTCACTCCTTGCATGGTTTATACACTTGTAGTGTATTTCTCACAAAGTAGTCTTGTATGCTTCATGAAGTAGCATGCCTTTCTAGCATGATTTGATTCTATTTCAGCATATTTTTGGTGATTTTTGCCATGTCATACCTCTATTAAGGTTTGGTTTGGTTGGCCCTTCCATGCTCCGTGCACTTGTAGTGCAATTCCATGAATTAGCCTAATGTGTATCATGCTTCAACATGTCATTCTAGCATGATTTTCGCTTAACTCTAAAAAGATTTTGGTCATGTTTTAGCATGCTTAAGCTCTGATTTTTGTTGTTTTGATCATGCATGCCATGATTTGTGTAGCTATGGTTCATCCTAGCTTGTTAGCTTTGTGCATCAAGTGTTGACAACAAAAGTAAATACCCTACGGGTTTACTACTTTCCAAGTCAACACTTGGTTCAACAAAAGAAGAGTTCTAACTCTTTATACAAAATAAGCCCTTGGCTTGATTTACATGTAATACACAAAGAAATCAACAAAAAAGTCTTTCAACCCCTAAGCCCCCCAAGCTACATCCTTGGAGGTGGCATATCACTTGTACTTGAAAATGATGTCCCATATAGGGTGAGCCAATATCCAGTAGAGATATACTAAATCAATTATGAGCAATGACTAAAACATTAGCATTTGATAAATGATTAACACTTGTAAATCAACTTACAACACAATCCAGTTCCATGACAATTACATCTGTGTTTCATTCCACTTTCCTTTACTTATCCAATTTACATTCATAAATCTGGCTCAATGTCTAGCCAAACAATTTAAATGACACTACAACTCATATAAAGACACTTCTGTAATTCACAATTCACATGAGATTACAACTCATATTAAAACACTTCCATACTTCAATTATCTACGTTATGCAAACGTAATCAAGATATCGGGACTTTCACCCTAGACACTCCGGCCAACTTAGTTATCAATAGAGTCCATCCCCTATCTCCTCCCAAACAGGTTTGAGAGTCCATCCCCTATCTCCCCTCAAACCATGGAGTACATCCCCTATCTCCTCCCAAACAATATATATATATATATATATAATGTATTTAAACACTTATCATATACATTGATCAAGCAAAGCACATATTCAATGTGTTAATTTAACCGTCATATTCGATGACTTAATCATTTGATTAGTTTCAATTTTCCCTAATCAATATACAGTGTCTACAACAATTAAGACTATCCTCCACCAATAGCCCAAAGCAGTTATCTCTAAACAGATAATAAATGTATCAAACAGATAAATTATCAACATTTCCATAGGTGAGTGGTTAATTTATCCAACTCCACCATTCAATCTCATACTCTCCCAATTTCATGATTTTCATTTCAATTTCACTTTTTTCCAAATTAATTATTCAACATAATTAGGGCATGTTCCCCTTCTCTCTTTTCTCAAATACCAACCCTAAGGTTCAATTTCATCAATTTCCATTTTCTAAGGTCTCACATACACATAGAGTTTTTAAAGCACAAAACCCCTCTTTATATAATTTCAATACAAACCCTAGTTTCTCTCACAACCCCAAACACCACCATTTATACAAAATACATAACATCTATGTCAAAACCCATAGAAAGGAGTAGGTTATCCCTACCTCAAATGGAGAGACTCAAAGGAGAAGATGAAAAAAACTCGAGGTGCTCTAAACCCAATGATTTTCGGATAGAAATGAAGCCCACGCCAAGCTCCACACTTTTTACAAAGGGACAAGAGTATGAGACCACTAGAACTAGATGGATTTGTAAAGAGAAGGTATATAGTAGTGAGAGAAGCTCTCAAATTAGGTTTTTGGAAAGTTAGAGAGAGAGAGAGAGAGAGAGAGAGAGAGAGAGAGAGTGTGTGTGTGTGTGTGTGTGTGTGTGTGTGTGTGTAAAAAGTGATTTAAAATATCACAGTCGCGATCTAATATACGTATAGTCCGCTCGAGCGGAGAATAGGACGCTCGAGCGTAAGACACGAAAACTGGACCAGCTCGAGCGCAACGATACCCGCTCGAGCGCCAAGGCACAACAGCAAAACACCACCCGCTCGAGCGCAGAGATACCTGTTCGAGCGTAGAATACACTTCTCCAGTACTTTTATAAACTCCTAACACCCACTCGAGCGCAACATACCCGCTCGAACTCAAACCCGCTCGAGCGTGAGGAACTCCTCTCGATCGCGAAAAACACTTCTGCAGTATATTTGCAGACGCACAAAATGCTAAAAAGATGCGAACTCCGCTTGAGCCCAATAAGACCCGCTCGAGCGAATCATCAAAAATCTGGACAACAAGATTAGAGACCTAAACTCAACCAACCTGTTCAAAACATGCCCAAGACATTTCTAAACTCAAATTCAAAGAGTTAAAGGACGGGAATGAAACATATACAACACCAGACATCTACGGAACTGAGTCCGGAATACAATAACCAATGGAGGAAAAACGGGATCGCTATATATGGTGTTCTATATATAATTAAGCATAATTTATAGAATTTCCTTTCATTAACTTGGAGTTTTTTTTTTTTTTTTTTTTCTTCCAAATATTTCATAATTACTAGTGATAATTATATTTGGCATGCTGATCATTACTCCCATGTATATTTGATATGAAGAATTGACAGCACTACCACACATTATAAACAAAAATTGGATAAATTATATATAGTTATTTATTTTATTTTTTTCATTTTTTTATTCTAATTCTATCTATTATTGCTGGTGCATAACACTAGTATAAAAAAAAATAAATAAATAAATCTAATTACTTGTTACCTCTGGTATCTATCTATGTATGTCTTCTTCTTTTTTTATTTATTTATTTTTAGAATCAACCCTTTTATGAACATTAATTGGAAGAGATTTAAAACTTCGTGTGATTAATCAATATGATTTTTAAAATTAAAATTCTAACTTATTATCAAGTTCAACGCAATTTATGACATTCAAACTCAAAAAATATAGATTTCACTCAATTAACAATCAAACTCATGGCGAGAATCAAATAAATCCTAAAAGGTTGTCGTCTTCTTCTGATAGCAATTATATATAGTCAAATGTGTGGTGTTGCTTCAAAATATCACGTTCAATCCCAAACAACAGAGAAAAATTTCAAATACAATTTTTATTTATTTATTTATTTATAATTAATTTGTTTTTTGGGTCCTACTCATGACATGCAATTTTAATAGTCTCTAGTTTTTTTGGTTTTTTTTTTATTTTATTTTTATCAACAAAGAAAATCTTTATTAATGAAGAAAATCCTTACTAATCTTTAATAGTCTCTAGTCATTTTTATTTTTTTAAATGTTTTTTATTATTTAGGTAAATTGCTTTATGTTTTAAGTTTTTCTTAGTTTACTCTTAAAATTAAATTATTTTTCAAATTAGATAAAAAATATCATAATAATTGTCTCATAACATAAAAAATAGGGGCATTTATAGACAATACTTAATTTATGAACTTATACTCCATTAAATCCTAACTAAAATTTTTTGGACCTTCAAATTTCATTAAACTTTTAATAGTCGGAATTATCCTCCAAACAATGATTTATTATTTTTTTTATGGAGAGATTGGTCGGTTTTTGTTTAGGAGATAGAGATTTTTAGGAAAGTTTACAACTCTATCTCTGTCAATGAAAGATTTTGGAGAGAGAAAGATTGTTTGCATTAAATTTCCGAATTTTGTTGTCAAAAAAAATAAAATAACGGATATCAGCATGTCAAATTGCAAATCCACGAAGATTTTGAAAAGTAGCCAACCCACAAAATAGAGAAAAAAATTCAAATACATATTTTGTTTTTTTATTTATTTATAATTATTTTTTATTTTGGGTCCTACTCATGACATGCAATTTTAATAGTCTCTAGTTTTTTTTTTAATTTTTTTTTATCGGCAAAGAAAATCTTTATTAATCTTTAATAGTCTCTAGTTATTTTTATTTTTTTTGAAATGTTTCTTATTATTTAGGTAAATTACTTTCTGTTTTAAGTTTTTCTTAGTTTACTCTTAAAATTAATTTACTTTTCAAATTAGATAGAAAATATCTTAATAATTGTCTCATAACATAAAAAATAAGGGCATTTATCGACAAAACTTAATTTATGAACTTATAGTCCATTAAATCCTAACTAAAATTTTTTGGTCCTTCAAATTTCATTAAACTTTTAATAGTCAGAATTATCAACCGAACAATGATTTTTTTTTTTTTTTTTTTTTATGGCAAGATTGGGCGGTTTCTATTTAGGAGATAGAGGTTTTTAGGAAAGTTTACAACTCTATCTCTCTCAATGAAAGATTTTGGAGAGAGAAAGATTGTTTGTATTAAATTTCAGGATTTTGTTGTCAAACAAAATAAAATAACGGTTATCTGCATGCCAAATTGCCAATCCACGAAGATTTCGAAGAGTAGCCAATCCCACAAAACAGAGAAAAAAATTCAAATACAATTTTTATTTATTTATTTATAATTATTTGCGTCCTACTCATGACATGCAATTTTAACAATCTCTAGTTTTTTTTTTTGTTTTTTTTGTTTTTTAATTTTTATCAGCAAAGAAAATCTTTATTAATCTTTAATAGTCTCTAGTTATTTTTATTTTTTTAAATGTTTCTTATTATTTAGGTAAATTACTTTCTGTTTTAAGTGTTTCTTAGTTTACTCTTAAAATTAATTTATTTTTCAAATTAGATAGAAAATATCATAATAATTGTCTCATAACATAAAAAATAGGGGCATTTATAGACAAGACTTAATTTATGAACTTATACTCTATTAAATCCTAACTAAAATTTTTTAGACCGTCAAATTTCATTAAACT
Source organism: Camellia lanceoleosa (assembly GCA_025200525.1). Taxonomy (NCBI): domain Eukaryota; kingdom Viridiplantae; phylum Streptophyta; class Magnoliopsida; order Ericales; family Theaceae; genus Camellia; species Camellia lanceoleosa. The sequence continues at coordinate 85,609,169 of CM045769.1, forward strand.
TTTAATAGTCGGAATTATCCTCCAAACAATGATTTTTATTTTATTTTTTTATGGAGAGATTGGTCGGTTTCTGTGTGGGAGATAGAGGTTTTTAGGAAGGTTTACGACTCTATCTCTCTCAATGAAAGATTTTGGAGAGAGAAAGATTGTTTGCATTAAATTTCAAGATTTTGTTGTCAAAAAAATAAAATAACGGATATCTGCATGCCAAATTGCCAATCCACGAAGATTTCGAAGAGTAGCCAATCCCACAAAACAGGGAAAAAATTCAAATACAATTTTTATTTATTTATTTATTTTTAATTATTTGGTATTTTGAGTCCTACTCATGACATGCAATTTTAACAGTCTCTAGTTTATTTTATTTTATTTTATTTTTTTAATTTTTATAAGTAAAGAAAATCTTTATTAATCTTTAATAGTATCTAGTTATTTTTATTTTTTGAAATGTTTCTTATTATTTAGGTAAATTACTTTATGTTTTTAGTTTTTCTTAGTTTACTCTTAAAATTAATTTATTTTTCAAATTAGATAGAAAATATCATAATAATTGTCTCATAACATAAAAAATAGGGGCATTTATAGACAAGACTTAATTTATGAACTTATACTCCATTAAATCCTAACTAAAATTTTTTGGACCTTCAAATTTCATTGAACTTTTAATAGTCGAAATTATCCTCCAAACTGTAACGCCCCCAAAATAATACAATAAAGATAACTCATATGCGGAATAAATATGAGAAACAACATACTTTCATGTATCAGAGTTCACCGTTTAACAACCAGTTAAATGCCATGTAGACTTACATCTTTCCAAGTCATTGTTTGGTTACACAAATTGAGTCTCGCTCATTACATCTTAAGCCCTTGGCTTTACAAATAACAAACATACACACATAATACATAATTAAGAAGCTCTTGCTCCCCGAAAATACATCAATGTTATTGCCTTAGAAGAAACATCTCACATACACCTGAAAATGATATTCCCGTGTAGGGTGAGCCAATAGTCAGTAGAGATAATCTAACAGAATTTATGAGGTTTAACAAAGGCATAAATGTCACGTATAGAAACAATACCGATACAAAAGTATTCACAAGGCCTGCATATTCATATGCCACCAAGACCAATTTTATTTCATTTTCCTTCAAAGCATTTCCAGTTCATATATGCTACTCAATTCATGAATTAAATTCATTATCTTTCAACAACCAAAATGAGACTACATCTCAGTGGTTTTCCATTTATGCAAAACACACATAAACACTTCAAACTTGCCATTTTACGGATATTTCGTCCGAAGGAACTGGCACCCATTTATATATGAAATTTCGGGTTTTTCACCCAGGACACTCTAGCCAACTTGATTTAAATGGAGTCCATCCATTTTCTTCTCCAAACAAATATACATATGCAATGTATTTATAAACATAATCATATATGGAGTACATTCTCTTTCTCCTCCTAATAAACATACATATACAATGTATTTATAACATAGTCATATTCAATGACAACCAACATTTGATTAGTATTTAATCGCCTAATCCTCATGCAATTTCTACAACAATTATAGCTATCTTCCACCGATAGCCCAATACAATTATTTTCTAAAAAGATGTTCAATATCGAAATAAATAGTTTATTCAAAACTTCCACAAGTGAGATAATACATATCCAATATCACCATCTATAACCATAACCTTCAATTTAATATATTCAATGTTAATTCCAATTATTTATACAAAATAATCATTTTATCAAATTAGGAAAAAAAATTCTCTTCTTTCCAATATTAACTCAAACACCCAAAATCAACTATTTTGGTACACCAAGATCATATTTTCAATGTAGTGATCTCGGTTGCGATCCTTCTTTTATGTTTTGCCACTCGACCGCCTTGGGAGGTCGAGCGGCGCCCTTGACGGTCCAGGCGCGCCAGGGGTCGATCCGCTTCGGTCGACTTCTTTGAGGTTCAGGCGCCCCTCAAAACAAGAATGCAAAATACATTCGAAGTTGCTTGTCTGCTCGAACGGTTGTTTATGCGCTCGAGCGGAGAATGTTTAATTTCAGAAGTTTGACCTTTCTGCAAAAGTACTGGATAGTGTATTTGACGCTCAAGCGGAGTTTTTCACGCTCGAGCAGGTTTGAAGTGTTTATGGGTATTTTGCATAGTTGGAAAACCATTGAGTTATAGTCTCATTTTGGTTGTTGAAAGATAATGAATTTAACTCGTGAATTGAGTAGTACATATATGAACTTGAAATGAATTGAAGGAAAATGGAAATGAAGTTTGGTGTTAGTGGTATACGAATATGCAGGCCTTGTAAATGTTTTAGTATCGGTATTGGTTATGTACGTGGTATTTATACCTTTGTTAAACTTCATAAATTGTGTTAGATTATCTCTAGTAGGCTGTTGGCTCACCCTATACGGGAATATGATTTTCAGGTATAGGTAAGGTGTTTCCTCCAAGGCAATAAGGTGGATGGACTTTCGAGAAGCAAAAGTTTCTTATTTATGCTTTATGTGTGTATGTTTGTTATTTGTAAAACCAAGGGCTTAAGTTGTAATGAGCGAGACTCAATTTGTATAACCAAGCAATGACTTTGAAAGCTGTAAGCCTACATGGCATACAACTAGTTGTTAAACAGTGAACTCTGATATATGAAAGTATGTTGTTTCTTATATTTATTCCGCATATAAGTTATCTTTATTGTATTATTTTGGGGGCGTCACAACTTAGTATCAGAGCGTACAGTGTTTGAATACTTTGGGTACGTGAGAAGTGGTTAATACCACAATGGGTTTGTCTCGCTTGTTAGAGACTTATGTATGATGTTATGTGCTTATATGATAACATGTTTATTACTGAAAACATCTAAAATTATTCAAAAGTTACTCATCAAAATAATTTATATTTTTTAAAATGTTACTACCACATATTGTCTACAAAAAAAAAAAAGTATGAAAATCCTGTAATATTTCATATTTTCTATTTAAATTTTCTGTCATTTGCATTCCTAGCTCAAGACATATGGACCCACACATATATTTAATAACAATAAAAAAAATAATAAAATAAAATAAAATAAAAAAAAAAAACAAACAAACAAATGAACAGCATAATGGTCTTGGAAACTAAATTGAAACTATATACAAGAATATAACTGATAAAACATGTGTATCAATTAATTTATTTCAAGTATCCACAAAATGTTCCTGAATAGCTTCAATTTCAAGTTCTACAACTGTGACGCATGGTTAAATCCATTGCTATGACCATTTTTCTTTGCAGCACCATCAACTTTCCCAATCTCTACCACCACTTCATCATCATCATCCATGAACCTCTTCCACAACCAGTGCTGCTTCCACACCTTCTCCGTCATCTCCTCAATCGGCACGTTCTTCGTCTCCGGCAACAAAAAGAACACAAAGAAAGACATCACCAAAACCCAACCCGAAAAGAACAAGAAAATCCCAAACTTGAAGTGGCAGAGCATCGAAAGAAAAGCCTGCGCAATCACAAACGTGAACAGCAAGTTTACACATACCGTCACGCTCTGGCCTGCTGACCGGGTCTCGAGCGGGAACGTCTCGCTCGGGATAAGCCAGCCCAACGGGCCCCACGACCATGCGAAGCCTGACACAAAAGTGCACACCATGATGACTACAAACATTGCGTAGCCACTGTGGAGGTCGGTAGTGTGGTCCTTGACTTTCAAGCCTAGGATTACGGCTATGACTGATTGGGAGAGGAACATTTGAACTCCGGCTTCGAGGAGGAGGAAGCGGCGGCCGACTTTGTCCACTGAGTAGATTGATACGACGGTGGAGATGACGTTGACGGCCCCGGTGATGACCGCGGAGTAGAGGGAGGCGTCGTTTTTGAATCCAAGCGTATCGAAGAGAACCGGGGCGTAGAACATGATGGCATTGATGCCGGTAAATTGTTGGAAGATCTGTGGAAAGCATTGCATGAATTAGTATTGCAAATTTTAAATTGATTTGTTGCAATTGAGGTTCCCTTTTTATCTACCTATACCCTAGGTGAAAGATTTGTGACAGATTTAGAAACGAAAAGGAAAAAAGAAAAGGTGTGTGAAATTATGTGAAATATAGGTATATTTTTTTACATTTTATTTATCTTTTTCATTTCTCTTTCTAAATCCTTCTTCAAATTTCTCAACTAAATACAACGATAGTGTACACAAAGTCTGCTCACACGGTCAACTGTTTGGAACAGTTTCTAATCTTATTTAATTGTTTCAATTCATAATTGCTTATCTAATTGTTTTACTCGAGCACAAGTAACGTGTGCCAACACTACTAATGTTATGTTAAACAATGGATTGACATACTCTCAACTGCATAGTTTTTGAACTAGGAAACTAGTACAGAGAATTGTGAGAAGAACAAACCTGCAAGGCCACAGCGATGATGAGTTGGGGCCGATTCTTCCTCTTGAGGAGGTTTCTGAAGGGGTGCTTGACTTGTTTGGCTACACGGCTGGCCTCGACAAGCTCCAAGTACTCAGGTTCAACATTGTCAATGCCGCGTATCCTTTTGAGCACCGCTTTACCTTCATCAAGATGGCCACGCTCGATGAGGCTGTTGGGGGTGTCAACCACCAAGAGGGCTCCCACGGTTAGGAGGATAGCAGGAATTCCGGCCAAACCCAGTGAAACCCTCCAACCCCATCCTCCTTTGATCCTGTGGTTGAAAGGGAAACAAAAATTATAGTTTAGAAACACAGCAATGGAATGGACCAGAAAAAAACATTGTGCAATTGAGATTCATCTCAGAAGACAATTTATTTTCAATTGTGATTGGTGGCACTAAAATTAGGGGCACTAATGTCCCTAATTTCCATATAAGGTAAGAAAAAAATAAAAATAAAAAATAGTTACCAAAACAGGAAATTAGTACCATTAGTGCCAGGAAAATTAGTGCCACAAATCATTTTTCATTTATTTTTCTTATTACTGAACATACAAATAGTAAGTCACATTAAAAAAAAAAAAATACATGTAAAATCTGTGTTTTGTTCCTTGAGACCCAAAAAAAAAAATTTCTAATAAAATTCATTTATGTATAACAATTTTTTTATAAAAATATTATGTCTTTTTTTTTTTATATAACAATCTTTTTTTTTTATATATTTATTATGCCCTTTTTTTATATATAAAAATCTAATAAAAAAATTGATATACATAAATGAATTTTTATTAGATTTTTTTTTTCTCTATCTCCTTTTTAAATTGAAGTTTCTCACTTACTATGCAAGCCTGCATCTTATCTTGGGAAGGTTAAGTCATCTACATAAAAAGGTTTTTCTACTTGGTATTCCTTGCCACCTAACCCTTGGCTATACAAATAAAACACTTGTTGGGTAGTGGTAGAAGCCTGAAACATATGTAAGTCTGGGTTTACCTACCACCAACATATATAAGTCCCGTTTGGTGAAACTGTTAAAACAGCTTATAAATTATAACTTAACAGATTATAAATTATGACTTTAATCAGAAGTTGTTAATCTATTTGGTGTAACTGTTGGATTATAGATTTAAGTTGCTGAGTAGTGTTTGTTAAATAAGCTGTGAAATAACTTTTTCAATTAATTTTATTTTTTGTTCGTCTACATTTCTCATAAAAAAAATAATAATAATAATCTATAGTCCATTTGAGTCTTTTTCTATTTTTAAAAAAATAAAAAATAAAAAAATTTAAGAGTATAACCATAAATTAACATGTTCAAGCAGTTGATAATCGAAGCAGGGGTGAAGCGAACTTAATCAATCGATTTTTAAGTTAAAATAATTGTTAGAATCGTAATTGTTTGAAATAAGTTTAACAAAACAGTCCAAAATAACTTTTTCAAAGTTAAAAGCCATAAATTGACTCTGAAAAGCTGAAACAAACACCCCCATAAGTCTTGCTTGGTTATTTGGTACAAGTCATGTTCTGTATAGATATTTTTTTTAATCAGATGCAAAATTTGCTAAAGTAAATTTAAAAAAATAAAAATCATTACTAAGAAGTAAATAAAAAAATTAATTAATATTTTTTAATTATCAAATTTTAACTTTAAAAATAATTACACTAAAAATATCCATATATATGAAATCTTTGTTAAGTTAGATATTTCAAAACGTGGACCAGCCTGCCATGACTTTGAGGCACTGAAGAGGGACCCTTGTGTCACAGCCCAACCCTATTATTGGAGAATATGGCAGTTAGTGACACTGTATATGGATGCACATGTACAGTTAATGCCCAATCAATTTGAAGATCATACTCTATAAATACTTCTATTTTAAGGTATAAAACAAAACAATCAAAATTACAGGGGAAACAGAGATTAATCTGAATAATCTCTCCATTCCGTTTAATTAGTGCAACTTATCAATTTGCCAAGGGAATTTTTTGGAGACAAATTATACAAATGGTTCATATAATTTGTCTCATGTGTCCATTTGATTTATATAGTTTCAATTGTATCAATTTTGCTTTTAATTTTTTCATATTGTGTCAATCTAATGCGATTGAGAACATTCACTAACAAATTAGACACAAAAAAAAGAAAAAAGAAAAAGAAAAGCAAAATAGTTCATTTAAAAGGGGATAAACCATTTCAAATTGGATGTTTTACTTCTCAATCACTTTGAGAAGAGTAAATGAATAATTTTACTCCTTGATTTTAGTTTAATTTAAAATGTGCACTATCAATTCAACTAATCTGATACAATGTGTTAAATTTAAGGACAAAATAGATGCAATAAGAATTATAATGATTAAATTGACACAACTCCATTTATTTATTTTTATTTTGTGTTAGAATATGTAAAGCATTTTTGCATACAACTTATGATATAAAAATAATTTAAATAAATTGATGCCAAATTGAAAAAATTGATTATGATTTCTACTTGGGGGGGACCATTATTATGAAATGAAGGACTTACTTGGCAGTGCCGTAGTTAACAAGGTTGGCAAAGAGAATGCCAATGGTTACGTTAAGTTGGAATAAAATGTTAAGTCCTCCACGTATTCTTGTTGGTGCTATCTCTGATAGGAACAGTGGTACTGCCTATAAATAAATTCATTCAAAAATTTATTCAAAAAAAAAATACACTCATCAAATCTGAAATTTGACAAAAATGAAGGAACCAGCAAATCATCATCTACTATCAAAGCCCATAAAATCTGCAAAATGTACACATAAAATCTATATAAATCTGCATTGGACAACTAGGGAATAAAATACACTTTGCACTGCATTGAGGTGCTTTAATTTGTATATTATACAAAAATAAAGTTATGGTATGGCATACATGTACATGACATAACAATTTAATATATTTATACATAGTGCATCACATGTACAATGAATTATTGAAGGGCATGCTATCCTCTCAAATCTCTTTGTGCATATTTAAATAGGAATCTCAAAAGAAAAAGGAAAAAATGAGCAAAATGTATTCAAGCACAATTTCAATTTTTATTCAAATTTATGATTCAAACTTAACTTAAATTACTTACAACTGTCATTAAGATGACCCTAAGGCCATGTTTGTTTGGGTGGACATGAGCTTGGGATTGGATTAATAGTCCAATAAAATTATTAATCCAATGTTTGGTTAAACAATTAAAGTACGGACTAATTATTTTAAACTTGACTATTAGTTAAGATAGGATACATAATCCAATGAATTCGTAGTCCTAGGACAATTAGTCATGGGAATGCTAATCCAGTCCGCCCAAACAAACATGGCCTAAATGGAAATGACAAATTTTTTGTACATGATTGAGGCCATAATTGCACAAAAATGGAAAGTGGGATCAAAAAAATCAAAGTTAAATAGTGACAGCATATAGATTTTTCAAATAAAAAAATGATTTGAGAAGGAAGCATCTATATCAAACACAAAAGCATAAAGGCAAAGAGAAATTACTTTGATGTTCTTTTTTTTTCACAAAGGAAGATGAATAGAAATTGAATATAGAAAACTTTTCCTGAGAAAACCAAGTGAATTCTTGGACATGCACTTTTCCTGACAGATTTACGTTTACCAAGTGGGCTGAGATCTTCTCTACCGAGAAAATTGGTTCTCACTGTTTCATCAATTTTTCTATTATGTAATTTGATTTGTTTAAAATTTTAAAATTAATGAAAAATTAAATCGTGTCTATATATCAAATAATTCTTACTCATCATCAGATTTGAAAATAAGATCTCTCACTACAGCAAATCATATATTTTAGAAAATTGTTCGGGATTTCAAATATTTTATTGATATGAAATTCGTATGTGAGTCTTATGTGAGACATTTAGAATCCGTACCATTACTCTATATTTTAATTTTTAATTCAGATATCAAATAAATCTTACTTAACATGAAATTTGGAGCTTCGATCTCCCACCAAAATAAGTCAAATCTCTCAATTATTAATCAAAATATCAAATAACCTTACCTATCATGAAATTTGGAGAGCATCTAAATACATCAATCAAATTTCTCTCTACATCTATATGTACAATTGTTTCTTCATGAATCATAATGCATGGGGTAGATATAAAAAAAATAAAAAAAAAAAGTAAAAATAAAATGTGGGTCTATTAGTAACTCCCTGAAATTAGGTATGAAATGAAGTATCAATTAAGGGAAGTTCTAAACAATATTAAAAAATATTTCTTTATGCCCATCACATGCATTGATACCCCTTATAAGATAACTCTTGAAATGTTGGTGAGAGAGAAGCTTCATGGTATATTTAAAACCCCTCATTTCACCAACTAAACATTAGTCCACGACGTGACATTACAAAAATGCCCTCAACAAACATGCAATAACCAGCAAAAAAATTTGAAAATATAGTAGTCAAATTAGCTAACAAACCTGATTAGCAAAACCAACTCCACAGCCAAGCAAGATCCTTCCAACTATGAGCTTTGCAAGATTCTGAGCTGAGGCATTCAGTGCCACACCAAGTAGAAAGAAAATACCGGCGATCAACATGGTGAGCCTTCGTCCCAGCCTCCTCGTCGTGTAGGATGCGAAGAAAGTCGATGTCAAACCGGCTAAGTATAGTGATGATGTGAATAATTGTAGCCCTTGATTATCGTATTTGCAGTAATTGCTATCAAGATTTCCCTCTGTTTTCCTTCGATATACCACCGGGAAGAATTTCTTCAAGAAATCATTCATGGAAGTTACACCTCCTGTATTGTATAATGGAATTACAAATTAGATATCATCCATATTTAATTTCAACTTTTCACTCTTTACATGATTTTTATGAGACTTAACGGATTTATTGTTTTCCATTTATCATAGGAGGGGAGAGATAAAAAAAAAATAATTAGAGATAAGACTTTAGCTTTGAATAATTAAAAACAATGAATCATAACATTAGCTATAGAGGTGCATCACGCTTATTATTTTCCATTCCAAACATCATTTTTTTCACAAATATCTTTAAAATTCCCACACAAAAATAAAATAAAATAAAATAAAATAAATTATTATTAGGCCTGGTTTGAAAATTGACTTTTTCAATAATTTTTTAAAAAAATTAGTAATTTTTAAAAATTTAAATTTTTTTATGAAGTGACAACAAATTAATGGGTTTGAAAATCACCTATTTTTAATTGTATTGAAAAACGTGAATTATTGAGATGTTTTGATTTTTTTTTTAATAATTTTTTTTTTTTACTCTTTTACTGACTTTTGAGCTTTCTTATTTTTTTATTTTTACTTTTTATGTATTTTAACCAAAAAAAATTAAGTTGCCAAACGAACCTTAGAATAATTGAATTCTCAAAATTACCCTTATGCCACGGGACTAGGGTGATAGATATTTCGGTTCGTTAATTTCCTGTTTGGTTGGAACCGCACTTGATGGGAGGGAGCGAAGGAAAGAAGCATCTCTTCGTGGTCTCCTCACGTGCCTTTTTGGTATTTTTAATTTTAATTTTAAGGACTCATTTAGAAATAAGATATTTTAGTTATTTTTTTTTATAATAATTTTTATACTTTTTAATTAAAATATCGATAATAAAATATTTGCTCTTTTTTTTTCACCTACCAAAAACACTACTGTTTCTTAATAAAACTAATAAATTGACGCCAAAATTAAAAACTTTTGCCATATTTTCAGATCATTGTTAACTTATGTAACTCCACAAATTAATATAATTAATAGCAAATATTAAATACAACTTCAAAAGGCAGAGATGTAGATTATATAATTTGAAAAACATTATCCAAAATTAAATTTGACTATATTAGAATTAGAATAGGACCATAAGATTATATGAATCAAAATTGAATGATTTAGAGAAAGAAGGTACATAAGACTCTAACACTATATTTAAATACAGTATAATCAATACATACATATACATATACATATATATATATATATATATAATAAACAAATGTATAGATTTAGAAATCTCATTCATCTGACTCATGTTAATTTGATTCATGATTTATCGATTTAGGTAGAAATTTGAAAACAGAACGAGAAAATGAGGGTGAAATGTGACATATCACACATTTTTTTCCTTTTTGTTATCCTTTCTGAATCCATGTCCGAATCCATACAACTTTATTGATGAATAGAGAAGAAATTCTACCAAGAGGGATGAGAAATATATATTATATAGAAGAAGAAAAACATATAGATCTAGTAGTTTATTTGTGTATATCAACAAACAGTGTATAGAGATACATAAATACATAGAAAAACATATAAGTGGTGACGATGAAGAAATAATAGTAATAAAAACAAAATACATAGATATAGATTTAGAAGTTGTTTGGCATGAAGGATGTAAGTGTATAAGTGTATTATTTAGGTTAAATCACATTTTTAATTTTTTCACATTTATTTTATAAAAATTAAAAAATATATTTATTTAAATCATTCTAAATAATCTAGTAGTAGTAATAATAAAAGTGGTATGAAATGTAAGTAGTAGGTAGGAACCTGAAACGCCGACGTCGTAACCGAACATGAGACCTCCGGTGGCGGCCATAATGCAAGAGATGATGACTATGGGTGTGATCTTCGCCTCGAATTGTGTTCCTCCGCCTCCGGCCGACAATCCTCCCCCTGCCATAACTTTGTAGAGAGAGAGAGAGAGAGAGAGAGAGAGAGATATATGACAAGAGTTGATCTGTGTAGATGGGTATATATAGAGGGAGAGAGAGTTGGGGTTAGAAAATGGATGAGGTGGGAGTGTTGTGGGGATGACCACTGTGAATACATTTAATTATATAAGATTCATCACTTTTATTACATTATTGTAAATACATTTATGAATATAAAATGTAAGTTTTTAACATGGTTGGATTTCGTTTGGTCCCCACTATGCAATCAATTTATACAACAAAATCACTATGCAATCAATTTATACAACAAAATCAACCAGGAAAAAAATATCATCCAAAAAAGATTGCTTATTGATATGGTATCATTGTAATCTTTAAGCGTCGGTGTGTGGACTTATCTCAATGTAAGCGAAAGGACACAACACCGGGATAAGAGAAGAATGTACCAACCTCTAATATAAGAGATAGAGTCACAATCAGAATACAACGAAATCAGTTTTCAAATTTGAAAAATGAATTAATAGTCAAGCCTTTTAAAAATCGAGTTCGGCTCACTTGTGTAAAAGAAAGATATTTTTACACTCTATCACCCCCAAGTAATATAAGAAAAATTATTTAAAAAAATGTTATGTCATAAAATTTGCACACTCGTGTAAAAGAAAGATACTTTTTTACTCTACCACCACCCCTAGTGGTACAAGAAAAATTATTAAAAAAATGTTATGTCATAAAATTTGCAAGAGTTATACAGGTGCATACTTAAAATTTTAGTGATGTGGATCTTCCAAACTGTTTTATTAATGTAGTTTTTTAAATATTTAACATTTGCAAATATTGAGTTGAAAAAATAGTTGGAAATGAGAAAACTAAACCCGAACTTCCACCTCTTCACAAATAGGTATTTATACAATTTTTTGCAGTTCAAAAGTTTAAATGAATAATTTTAAAATTAAAAAAATAAAAATAATATTTAATAATAATTGAAGTGTAAAATATAAATATTCAAAAAATATAGTGTGTGAATCAAATTGATTTTAGATTTAGTTTTCAATCCACTAAATTTACAAACTTTACATTTTGGGCACATTTTAATTCATGTTTTTTTTTTAAACCATAATTTTAGAGAGCCACCATTCTCACTCCTTTTTATTCCAAATACACTTCCTTTTTTGTTCTTTACCCTTTCATAGAAAATATACTCCATGAAAAAATCAAAATTATAATGATATTAATTGACATTTATTTCATAATTTAATATTGGCATGACAAAGAAGGAAAGTTTAAAAAATTATCATTTTGAGTAGATCTGATTCTAATAAAGACTTTTGTTGTTCAATTTTTTTCTAAAGCTTCAAAATAGAAAAATATTTTGAGTTGAAATACGAGAACCATAAACGGTCAGTTTTTTTTTTTTTTTTTTCATAGGAAATTTTGTTTATATAATATTACTCTTAATAAAATTTAAAATTAAAAACTACAAATTTCGAGGTAATAAGGGTAAGGGTTTAATTAATAAGCCATTCAAATCTTATTTATTGAAAAGTACTCTAATTTTGAGAATAAAGATAAGTGTTACAAAACAGATATGCGTCACTTTTGACTTTTTAATTTATTTTATAGCATATTATCTCTCTATGTTTTAAGCAAGGATTTTTTCCTTGGATCTTCTTCTTAGCTCCCTATTTGGTGGGTTGTTGGGTTCATTTTTGGCTCAATTTCGATAATTTGAATTGTTCATATTTTAAAATTTGTCATGTATATCATACCTGTAAAAAAATTAAGTTGGACGGATATCGAAAATCACGTGAACTAAAAGTTTATTAAACAATAAAACTGTTTATTAAATTTTTTTAATAAACAATTTTTAATTCTTCCGATATCCGATTAACTTGATTTTTACAGGTATAATATACATGATAAATCCTAAAATATGAATGGTTTAGATCATCAAAATTAGGCCTAAAAATAGACCCAATAATCCACCAGATAGGAAACCAAAGAGAAGATCCTTGCTCCTACTTTTTTACACATTTTTTTTAAAAAAAATTAAAAAATTAATTTTTAACTTACTTTCTAAAACAAGCCTAGAGTGATATTTATGGTGCTCTTATTTACATGGCCTAGATGGATTTAAATTTCATAGTAAAATGTTGAATATAATGACACCATAACATCATGTGAGAATTAGGCTAGATATTTGCGGTTACACTTTTCTTTCTCTTGGGCTCATGTGACATGGACCTAACATCAGGTGGGTGATACTTTCATTTTTCCCATATTAGTGAATTTGCATTATCGAATTCAAATAAAAAAAAAAAAGTTGGCTGCCTCTTCCTCATCTCCCATTGGTATGATTTTGTTTTCAAAATTGACATGGGTAAGCCCATAAAGATTATAACCCACCATTTAGGGTCCAATACACAACTCAAATACTAAGGCCCAGCACTGCCGAAGCCCCATATAGCAATAAGAACTAATGACATTAAGACACATGTCAAGAAAAAGGCAAGCCACATAAGCAGACAAAGATCTGCAAAGTTATTGATACTGCACATCGCCATTAATGAAGCTCCTTACAGCATTTATTGCAATAACTCCTCCCCATTGGGACAGAACGCCTTCACCATGAACAAGGTAAGCTAGAGCATAGACTTTCGGCCAAGGTGACAGGTCGGAAGGGACAACGAAATGATTACCAGAGGATATAAACGGACGTCAAAGACAAGAAAAAAGTTTAACTTTCTATTTCTAATCCATCTCTACATACCACCTCTCTTTCTAACTTGTTCGTCAGAGGGTTCGTTGGGGCACTCCCCGTTCCCCGTTGAACTCTTGTGCAGGTTCCTCCATGAACTTGGTTATTCGGGCACAGGCTTGAGGAGCGTGGATCAGTCACCAGCTTCTACTCGAACAAATCAGATATCATCGCTGGCCGCCTCAGGAAAGGTTTTTGTTCCGTGCGCCAGTTATGCTCATTGTCGCCGGAGACCCTCTCCCAATAACCCCCTCCTACCACCTGTGAAGGTGGATGGTCACAACTAGATCCATGTCTTCCCATCCCAATGTTCCCGATCATCAAGCCGACCCTCCCAATCCAAATAACTCACCACAGTATTTCACCAAGCTCACCAACAGCATTAACCGCTTAGCCGAGCAAAACCAAGCCTTGATTGATACTCTACTCCAAAGAAACCTTCCTATGCAGATATTCCACCCAACTAAGAATGAGTCCCGAGCTATACTATCCTGTAGCCTAACCCACCCAACTTGGAAGGCTTGCAAGCTCCCCTCCCAAATATAAACCTGCCACACCGGGCCCCGCACCCATCGGTCCTGGTACCCACTCCCGAGGGAGAGGCCAGTAGCGTCCAGCCCCCGCTGCCCTCCGGTGGTGACAACATTCTTCTCTGGGATGCAAAACTCCGAGCCATGAAGCTCCAACTCCAAGAAGTCATGCAGAAGATACAGCATAAACCATCAACCACGGCCAACTCACCGTTCGTTGCCTCCATCCAGGACAAACCTCTAACCCCCAAGTTCAAAATGCCCACCATCGATTCTTTTGACGGTACAACGGACCCAGTCGATCACTTGGGGACCTACAGAACCCTCATGATCCTCCATGCATTCCCCGACGAAATCATGTGTCGGGCTTTCCCCGTAACACTCAAGGGGTCGGCTCGACTTTGGTTTAGTCAACTGCCAGCAGACTCTGTCTCCACTTTCCAACACCTCAGTGACTCCTTCCTCAGCTATTTCATTGGAGCCCAACGCCAGCGACGTCCAGCAACCCAACTCCTCAATATCCGTCAGACCGAGGGGGAGTCACTGCGTAGTTTCGTTACCCGCTTCAACACCGAAGCCTTGCAGGTAGTGAAAAATGATGACAAGGTCATCCTTACGGCGTTCATGGCCGGTCTACGGTCATCTGATTTCCTTTTCTCCCTCTCAAAAAACCCCCCGACCTCCACGGCAACCCTATTCTCCAAAGCCCAAAAATACATGAATGCCGAAGATTCCCTAGCCGCTCGACAAGACCCAATAGCTAAAAACCCGACTCCCAGAGAGAAGAGAAAAGACTCAGAAACCAGAAACACCCAGTACAATAACCAAACACCTCAGTATACCGACCGACCACCCCGAGCCGACCGGTCGGCACCAACCAGACCGCCCGGTTGGCTCGAACGGTACACACCCCTCAATTCCCCTATGGAACAACTCCTCAATCAGATCCAACGAGACTACCCCCTAAAATGGCCCCAACCATCCCGGTCTCCTTCCAATCGGCGAGACCAGTCCAAATACTGCCGCTTTCACCAGGACCACGGCCATAATACCGAGGAGTGTGTTAACCTCAAAGATCAGGTCGAGGGCTTGATACGTCAGGGACGTCTTAGCCGATTCACGGACACCCGCCCCCAGCAAAGACAAATGACTGAGCCCAACAGAAACAATCGTCGGCGCACCTCTCCCTGGCAACTAGCCCAACCTAACCAAGGCCACGATCACCCTCCACAGCAACCTCGGGCACAAGGTAATCCCGCTCCACCTGTTGGAGAAATCAAAGTTATTTCTGGCGAGCTTACTTGTGGAGGACCATCCCGCTCGGCTCAGTGGGCAAAACTCAAGAAAATAAGGCAAGGCTCAGACAAAGAAGTTGCCACATTAGACCGACCCTCCAAACAGCCCAAGTAGTGGACGGAGCCTATCACTTTTACGGACGCCGACTGCACAGGCATCCGTTACCCCCATGACGACCCTTTCGTCATTTCTACCCTCCTCTCCAACTACAAAGTCAGACGGGTTCTTGTCGACAATGGCAGTTCTTCCGACATCATTTTCTTAAATTGTTTTCGCCAGCTCAAGATCGGGGAAGAAAGTCTGTCCCCTCTCCAAACCCCATTGGTCGGTTTTACTGGTGATCGGGTGACCTCCATCGGCTCCATCGATCTTCGCATCACAATTGGAGAATACCCCAGGCAGACCACAAAGCTGCTCACCTTCCTCGTCGTCGACTGCCCCTCTGCTTACAACATTATCCTTGGCCGCACAGCCCTAAACGCTTTCCAAGTTATCACCTCCACCTTCCATCTTGCCATCAAGTTCTCTACCGATCTTGGGGTCGACACAGTCAGAGGAGAGCAGACTGTGGCCAGAGAATGTTATGTCACCTCACTTAAAGAAGTCAAGCTTAAGGAGGCTATGACCATTGAAGGACTCGATGTTAGGGACGAGGATGAGCTGGTCAGAGGGGAACCAATGGAAGAGCTTATCGAAGTCTCCATCAACCCCACCAACCCGGCAAAAACTACCAAGATCGGCAGCCAACTATCCTCCCAGGCCAAGGCCAACCTCACTGCCCTCCTGATTGAGCACAATGACGTATTTGCCTGGACCCACTCTGACATGCCCGGTATTGACCCCTCCTTCATCACCCATCGTCTCAGCATTGAGCCCCATTTCCGACCCATCCGCCAAAAACAACGCATCTTTCACCCGGAGCATAATAACCTTATTGCTTCTGAAGTAGATAAGCTCCTTGAGGCACAGTTTATCACAAATGTGGACTACCCCAGATGGCTGTCGAATGTGGTTTTGGTTCGTAAAAACAATGGTAAATGACGACTCTGTGTCGACTATTCCGATCTCAACCGAACTTGCTCCAAGGACAGCTATCCCCTTCATCGCATAGATCTACTAGTTGACGCCACGGCAGGCCATCAAATGCTCAGTTTCATGGATGCCTTCTCGGGATACAACCAAATTCTGATGCACCCGTCTGACTAGGAACACACCTCCTTCATCACCGACCGGGGAACCTACCATTACCGTGTGATGCCATTTGGGTTGAAAAATGCTAGAGCCACTTACCAACGGTTGGTCAATGCTGTCTTTCATCATCAGATAGGCCGGAACATGGAGGTATATGTTGACGACATGCTGGTCAAAAGCAAGCTCTCCACTGATCATCTGGTCGACCTGCGAGAGACCTTTGACATCCTACGGAAGCACCAAATGAAGCTCAATCTGGAGAAATGCGCCTTCGGCGTAGGATCTGGGAAGTTCTTGGGTTTCATGGTCAGTCAACGGGGCATCGAAGCTAACCCCGAAAAGATCAAGGCCTTAATTGAAATGCAGTCACCCAGAACAGTTAAGGAGGTTTAGCAACTTACTGGCCGAGTTGCCGCCCTCAACCGCTTCATTTCCCGTGCAACAGACAAGTGCCTCCCCTTCTTCAAAGTTCTTCGACAAACTTTTGAGTGGACAGTAGAATCCGAAGAGGCCTTTTAGCAATTGAAACAGTGCATGGCCAACCCCCTCTTACTTTCTCAGGCAATCATGGGCGAACCCCTCTTTCTCTATTTGGCCATGTCAAACACCACAGTTAGTACAGCACTCATCAAGGAAGACAGCTCTGTCCAACGACCGGTCTACTATATCAGTCAAGCTCCCAGTGGAGCAGAACAGAACTACCCATTGCTTGAAAAAATGGCCTTAGCCTTGGTCATAGCCTCAAGACGACTCCGACCTTACTTCCAGGCCCACTCCATTGTCAGCCTTACTGACCAACCGTTTAAGAAAATCATGCAACAACCAAAGTTGTCCAGCCGACTTATGCAATGGTCAGTCGAGCTCAGCCAGTTTGATATCTCCTACAGACCTCGAACGGCGATCAAAGGCTAGGCTATCGCCGATTTTATCCTGGAATTCACTAATCCCATTCCAACCACGGCCCCACCACCTCCTCAACCCCAGATTAAGGCAGAAGACCCCCATTCTTAGACCCTCAACGTCAACGGATCATCCCGCAAAGAAGGCAGTGGGGATGGTCTCATCCTCACCGCCCCCAAGGGTGGTTATTTCAAGTGTGCTCTCCGGTTCTTGTTCGATGCAAGCAATAATGAGACCGAATATGAGGCATTAATAGCGGGTCTCCGCCTAGCCAGAGACATTAGTGTTAGCCATATCCGGGTGTTCAGTGATTCCCAGCTTATTGTCGGACAAATTATAAGGAATTCGATGCCAAGGAAGACACAATGCGGGCTTACAAGAATATTACACTCTCTCTTGCCCGCATCTTCAATACTTTCCATATTAAGCACATTCCCCGGGCGGAAAACTCCAAGGCAGATGAGATGGCTCAATTAGCTTCTGCAAACCAATCAGACCTCAACCACGGTGTCCGCCTCGAGTACCTGACCCACCCTGCCATTTCCCCCAACCAACAGGAAGTCCACTTCCTCCAAAATGAACCTATCCCATGGGCGTCCGACATCTTTTTATTTTTGACAACGGGGGAACTGCCAGATGACAAACAGCAGGCTGCCAAAGTTAGGGCCCGGTCGTTTAATTACATTCTTGTCAGTGGTCTCTTGTACAAACGTGGCTTTTCACGCACATACCTGAGATGCCTCAATCCTGCTCAAGCGACCTACGTGATGAGAGAAGTCCGTGAGGGTGTATGTGGCAATCATTCGGGTGGCAGGTCCCTAGCCCACAAAATACTTCACACTGGTTATTTCTGGCCTACTCTCAATCAAGATGTGACAGACTTCGTGCTTAAGTGTGATAAGTGCCAGCGTTTTGCCAATATCCCCCATGCTCCACCTATAGAATTGATCACACTTTGCAGTCCCTACCCATTCGCCAAATGGGGGATCGACCTAGTTGGCCCATTGCCCACTGGCCGAGGCCAAACCAAATTCGCTATTGTCGCCATTGATTACTTCACTAAATAGGTGGAGGCAAAACCCTTTGCCGCAATTACTGAGCGGAACACAACCAGATTCATCTGGCAGTCGATCGTATGCAGATTTGGCATCCCTCAAGCCATTGTCTCCAACAACGGCAAACAATTCGACAATGCCAAGTTCAGGAAATTGCATGTAACTTCAAATCTGCCATGTTTCTTCCCGTGCCATCCCCAAGCCAATGGCCAAGTTGAGGTCACCAACCGTTCTCTTCTCAAGATTATCAAAACTAAGCTGGAAGCTGCTAAGGGACTCTAGGCTGAGGAATTACCGAATGTACTCTGGGCCTACCGCACTACCACTCGAACCCCCACTGGGGAGACCCCTTTTCACTTAACATACAGCGCTGAGGCGGTCATCCCAGTGGAAATCGATCTGCCTACCCCAAAAATCCTACATCCTAATCCAGAACTAACTAAGGAGCTACGTCGAGCAGACCTAGACCTAATCAAAGAGCTCTGAGAAACCACTGCTGTCAGACGGGCCTCATACCAACAGAAGATGAGAACATTACAACCGCAAAGTCTGTCCGAGGGAGTTCGTCGTGGGGGACCTTGTTTTGCGCAAAGTAACCCTCGCCACCAAGAATCTGGCTGAGGGCAAACTGGCAACCAAATGGGAAGGACCTTACGTTGTTAAAGCTAAACCTCGTCTGGGCACTTACCGACTTCAAGACATGGAGGGCCGAGATCTCTCCTACCCATGGAACGCCGAGCACTTGAAGCACTATTTTCAATAAAAGTTCAATTTTTGTATCAATCTTTTGCTGTATTTCCTTTTCGGCAGTCTACGCACCTGGATGTTCTTATTTTCTTCTCATATGATGTAAATCTCTGATCAAATGGGCTACACTTTAATGACAATAAGCTTATATCTTAGTTATCTGTGTGATATTTCAATAACACTTTGATTGCAGCCTTTGCCAGACCAAGCATGAAAAGCCTCAACCAGACTGAGTGTCACGACCCAAACCCGGCCCTATGGGTTTAGCATCAGAATCGCCAAGAATCGAGATTACCAAGGCTCACAATAAAGAATACGCTAAAAAAGAGTATGTGGCGCGGAAGCCAATACAAGAAATAACTAGTGTCCATTGAAATGAGTGAAAATCAGATGCCAAAAACATTTTTCATGCATTCATACAAGATCTGATCTATATACAATATATACAAATATATGCAGACGGAACCTAATCCTCGATAACAAAAGCGGTAAAACAAAGAGATATACAGAGTACAAAAACAGAAGGCTGATGGGGATACAAAACACCCCAAGCCATAGCATGGCAACTCGGAACCTCGCAGTGAGGCACATAGGTCGCTTGACAAAAGCGGGACCAACCCACGCTCCTAGCTCGGTGCTGAGAACCTACATATATATATAAGCAGTGAGCTAAAGCCCGATGAATAACGTAATGCGTAAAGGGTTATGAATGAATGTCTTCTGATAATGAAATCAGTTCATTAAACAAGATTTGGTCTTTCAAGATTTGATCAATCACCATATGTGGTACATCCATTAGCCTATAAACAAGAGGGTCCAAAAGGACCGGGTCTTAACAGACCAAACAAGAATGATGGCCATCAATCAAGAATGCATGGTTCCACAAGGAACCGACAGAGCTCTGTAACGAGAAATGAAAGTGCTAAGGATGCCACAATGATTCGAGTAATACAGACATACATTCATTCAAGAAACAATATCTCAATAAACAATTGATTCGAAGATTCAAAAGATAACCATTTTGAACATATCTTTACACAATTGTTACTCACAGAGTTCGGGCTAATAGCGGTAGAGCGCGTCCCCAAGAGCCAACCCTAAGCGGTTAACAAATAGAACACACACTAAGTTTCACAATGGAAGGATGATAATTAAATCCTACATTTCCTTGGTGTGGTTCTATGTCTAAATCCTCATTAAGATGCCTTAAACTAGGCCTAAGAATGCCTAGGATGTGATGAGGATGCAAGAATACAGTTGGAAGGCATTTTCAAAAGTTCTTTGAAAGGGGTCTCGCTCGGCGAGCCTTCCTTTCGGCGAGGTTGCAAAATCAAAGGCTTCGAGCGAACAACCCTCCGCTCGAGGGGTCTGATGAAACAGTAAAAGTACTGGATGCCCGATTTTTACGCCCGAGCCACCAACCCTCCGCTCGAGCGTGGCTCAGAGGAAACGTTGGTCGCTCGAGCGAGGAATCCTTCGCTCGAGCGAAGAAGCCAAATCTGGAATTTCCAGATTTGCCTTCCAAGCTCAAACCAAGCATTCTCAACTCAATTCTCGACCTCTTGGGCCCAAATTCCGGGAAATACATCCCAAAACAATGTATAACAAGTTTCAAAAGCCAATTTATGAATTCAAGCCCCAAAGGTGAGTCAATTAAATCCAAAATTCAAACCCATTTTCAAGGACAATCTTCAAACATGACATGCATGGGTTAAAACCATTTCAAAGCTTCAACTCTTGCTCCAAAGAGCTCAATCTTTTCAAAACAAGATGAAAACATGGATTTAAACATGATTATGAACATGCATGTGGCATTTGACCATGGAATCAACTCAAAACTCATCAATTCAAGCATGCATGCATGATATATGCTAGAATCCCACATATTTGAACTAAATCATGACTTAGTTCTACAATGAAGCATGAATCATGCAAGAACTTGTTCAATGTCAACAATAAGAAGATGAATTCCTTACCTAAGTCTTGTATTCAAGGTTTAGGAGCTCAAAATACATCAATCTTCAATTTCCCTAAGTTCTCAAGCAATTCACAAGGTTGGAGTCAAAATCTCCTCAATTCTCTCCTCTCTCTCTAAATTCGGTTGTATGCAAGAAATGGGAGAAGAAATGTTTTGATTAAGTGTATAAGGCTCAAAGATGAATAAACAAAGGCCCCACTCACAATGGCAAAATGGTAATTACGTCAAACTCTTTAATTGGCTTTATTTAATCTAGTTTAATCATACAGAATCGGTTTTCAGATAATTACACTATAAAATCACATTAATTATGATGATTATAAAACATCAGTCAATTTCGGATTTGGCCGCCGATAAGGCCTTCAATTTGCAGTTTAAACACATGAATTCAAACAGATAATCAATCGATCAAACAGATGCAATATACAATTCAATAGATAAACTTATTCAATTTTAGTTTCGATTTCAATCAGTCCATTCAGTACTTCAGTTAATTCAATTATCAGTCTTTATCAGTTCAGTTTAACAGTAACCAGTAGCTAATTCAGTAGTTTATCGGTAATCTGTACGAGGGTTGTTACACTGAGTCACTTAAAGCCTCAGCCAGACTGAGCATGAAGAGCTCAGCTAGACTGAGTCACTTAAAGCCTCAGCCAGACTGAGCACGAAAAGTCTCAACCAGACTGTGCATAAAGAGCCCAGCCAGACTGAGTCACTTAAAGCCTCAGCCAGACTGAGCACGAAAAGCCTCAACCAGACTGAACATGAAGAGCTCAGCCAGACTGAGTCACTTAAAGCCTTTGTCAAACTGAGCATGAAGAGCTTAGCCTGACTGAGTCACTTAAAGCCTCTGCCAAACTGAGCATGAAGAGCTCAGCCAGACTGAGTCTCTTAAAGCCTCAGCCGGACTGAGCATGACAAGCCTCAGCCAGATTGAGCATGAAAAGCTCAGCCAGACTGAGTTACTTGAAGGGACAGCCCGACCGAGTTAATCATGGCTCAACCCAAACTGAGCACGAATGAAGAGCTCGGCCAAGGCCATTCTTGCAACTTCATGATTGTGGCATAGCTGCCATACTTAGTCAAATTCCAGGTCCATGTTTTTACGCCTCTTAACACCCTTCACATTTTTTAAGTCTCACCTCCCAACCCAACCTTTCATTCATCAACAACCTTACAACGTGGTTTAAAATTTCATTCTGGGACCCTTACTGGGTCGTGATTTGAAAACTTCACATTTTTGACATTCTTACATTTTAAACCTTGCTTTGCATCCCTTTACAAGTCAGATTATTTCCTTACTTATCAACTTTTACAAGTCAAGCCTTATTTCAATAACCATTCTCATTCATTTTAGACTTACAAAAATAAAGACAACAGTGTGACAAACACAACTCATAATTTTATTTATTTACAAACTTATACATAAGTTTATTACAGCAATTTCGAAAAAAAAAAAAAAAAAAAGAACAACAACAACAACAACAACAAAAAGCAAAACAACCAAAACTCTGACTAGAAATTTTGTTCACTCCAATCATTCCTCTTCACTGGAGACGAGGTCTTCTTCATTCACACCTTCGTCTAAGGGGCTCTGGGCTACGTCGTCTTCCTCTATTCTAATAGTGTTGAAGTCCAAGTTTGGGAACAGCTCGTCTGCTTTGCGTTTGAACATCTTCCACCCGCTGTCCCAAAACTCGGCCATCTCATGTTTATAGAAGTCTGACCGCTGGAAACTTTAGATCACTTCTTCTTCACTCCTGCTCCTAGCGGTCACTCCCGACGGGCCAGCCCCCCCAGACCCCTCCCTTGCCAAGTTGCTGGTGATCGCGGCATCGATAGCCATCTGAAAGTCAGCAGACCCCTTGAACTGTTCTACTGCCGCGACGCATAAATCGGGGTATGCTGCCCTCTCAGAGGTTGACTTGATCTTTTCTTCCTCCAATTCTTTCTCCAACCTCGCCTTCTTTGCTGCTGCCTTGACACGCTCGTCTGCCAGATCCCGCTCTAACTCAGCGATCTTCAGGTTTGCTTTTTTCTTTTCTTTAACCCACTGAGCGCGCAGATCTTCATTGCTGGTCATAGCTTCTTCAAATCGACCGTTTGCGACAGTTCAGGCGTTTTGCGCCTCTTCCAGCCAAATGGAACTCGAGCGACACCACCTTGTGGCATTCTGTCTCCAGCTCCAACTTGGTCGTGAGCAGCTCAGCATTGGCTCGTTCGGCTAAATAGCCCTGCACCATCGCCAACACTTGCATCTTCTTGGCCTTCTGGGTCTCTTCCAACCCTCTAGCGCACACACTTCGCGCGGTCTTCTTCCATCCAGCAGTTTTTTTCTTCAAACTTTCATGTTGGGCCTTCTCTTCCTCCAACTTTACCTTCAGTGGCCCTACTTTGCCTTTGGTAGCTACCGCCTTTCTCAATAGGGCTCCTGTTAAGGCAGTGGCCTCTATTTGGGCAGAACACAGACTCCTTAGCAGCTCAGCCTCAGTCAAACTGGCCACCAAGCGCACGGTCGCTTCTTTCACTACCCCCAAAAGGCGATCTGCAGTTGTCCTGGCTGGGCCTTCTCCTCCCTCTAGTTGCCCATACACTGTGGCGCATGGTAGATGGCAGTCTTCAGCTTGACCCCCTCTCCTTGGGGCACAGGAACCCCCTTGGGCTGCTGCTCCACCCCCTCCTCAGGGCCAGCTGACCCACTTTCTACTTGCATCTTAGAGCCCATGGCACTCATGGGCTCTTCTCCCCTTGGGCCTCTTGACCAGTCACCGCACTTTCCATCCCCCTTGCTTCCTCTAACCCCACTTCGGGGGTCTTCTCCGCCGTCACCTCCTTTCTCCTCTTCATGGCGGGCTCCTCCGCGCTCTCCTTTACCCTCTTTCTCTTCTTCAAAGTCTCCATCTCCTTCAAAGGATCCACTGGAGGCGGTCAGGCTCAAAGCCCCCCAGATCCTTCTCCCCAAGTGGCTTAGGGCGCGGTCGGATTCGGAGCAGGCCCAAGTTGTGCCTCTTTATACTTGTCCACTCAGGCGAATCCTTTCCTCCTCCTCCTCCTCCTCCTCTGCCTTCCTCTGCGCCTCTAGCTCCTCCCTTACTGGGTCCTCCCCCAATGGTTGCGATCCCAATTTCAGGGCGAACAACGTCGAAGGCATGACCAGCTCATCCCACCTCAGCCCTTTCTCTTCCCTTCATTCCCTTACCTTCTTTACTCGGTCTTCAGCCTCTCCGCCTAACTTAGGTTTGACTGATTTGGTAGAGACCTTCCATGTGGTATGCGCCCTAGCCCTACCGTTCTCCGTCACAAAGAACCATCTCGGTCTCTACTCCTTCACCGACGATGGAAGACCTGCCACCAAACCTCTCCCCACCACCACTTGCAACATCACCCAGGTCTCCTGCTGATCGGAGGCCTTGTAACAAGAGAACAACTCCTCTACTGTCATCGCCGTGCCTCCAGTCGTCTACGGCCAAGCACTCGCGTACGCCATTATTATCTTCCAAGCATTCGGCATCAGTTGCCCTAGCGCCGCCTCTAGCTTGCTTAACACATCCACCACAACCTGAGGGAGGGGTAGCCTCAACCCTCCTCGCAATGCTTCTTCGTAGAGGCTAAATTCATAGCCGCACATCTAATGCCCTTTCCGTGGTTGTGGGAAATCTTAGCCCTATCTTCGAGGGTATTCGGTACTTCTTCTTTATTCCCTCCAACACCTCTGCTGTCAGCACGGATCTATCTGGTTTGGTGTGCCAGTGGTCTAGCTCCACCTGACTGATAGGCCTCGCAGCCGAGATTATTGTCCTAGGGCGAGCCCGTATCGCTTGACTCGCTCCCTCCCCTTCTCTACACTCCGTACAGTATTGTTCTGCCAAACCCACCGCATCATCGTCGCCTAGTGGATCAACCCTTGCGTTTGTTGCTTCCGCTTGGGCCATCTCTCTTGTGTGTCTGCGAATAACTTCGGATGCGGGCGCAAGAAAATTCACAAAGTGTTGCAGGGATGTATCGCTAGCAACGAAGGAGTATACACTTGGAATGTTTTGATTTTTTGCAAAAAGGTAGGTAAAGCGAATAATACCAAAGGCCCAAGGCTTGCCTGTATTCCAAGGGTCACAATTAATTTTTGCCAGTTTGAAAAATTTTCAAAAATTCGCCAAAACTGTCTTTTCAACACCCTATAATGACCTATCGTTTCGCTTCTTGCCCACCGCCTAAACTCCCCCACTACGAGATTCGGCAACGTGTACGACCACGATCCACTGCCCCTTTTCCCTTTCCTGTCTATTCCACTTCACTTCAAACACGTGCCATCCCGCCTCTCGACCCCCGTGCTACATCACCTACCCATCACGGTCGGCCCTCCTCATGATCGGTCCCTCCACTCGGCCACCCTTCGCGGTCGGCCCTTTTCATGATCGGTCCCTCCACTCGGCTACCCTTCGCGGTCGGCCCTCCTCATGATCGGTCCCTCCACTCGGCCACCCTTCGCAATCGGCCCTCCTCATGATCGATCCTTCCACTCAGCCGCCCTTCGAGGTCAGCCCTCCTTATGGTTGGTCACTCCTCTCGATCGACCTTCACCCTGCCGGTCTCTCATAACCCTCATTTTTTTAATTATTCCCTTCGTTGGACTAAAGCTGCACTTGGGAATTGGGAACTACTGACATGGGTAAGCCCATAAAGATTATAGCCCACCATTTAAGGCCCAATACACAACTCAAATACTAAGGCCCAGTGCTGCCGAAGTTCCACATAGCAATAAGAACCGATGACATCAAGACACATGTCAAGAGAAGGGCAAGCCACATAAACAGACAAAGATCTGCAAAGTTATTGCCACTACACATCGCCATTAATGAAGCCCCTTACAGCATTTATTGCGATAACCCCTCTCCGTCGGGACAGAATGCCTTCACCATGAACAAGGTAAGCTAGAGCATAGACTTTCGGCCAAGGTGACAGGTTGGAAGGGACAACGAAATGATTACCAGAGGATATAAGCAGACGTCGAAGACAAAAAAAAAAAGGTTAAGCTTTCTATCTCTAATCCATCTCTACATACCACCTCTCTTTCTAACTTGTTCGTTGGAGGGTTCGCTGGGGGACTCCCCGTTCCCCATTGAACTCTTGTGCAGGTTCCTCCGTGGACTTGGTCATTCGGGCACAAGCTTGAAGAGCGTGGATCAGTCCGACCCGTTCCACCTGAAACAAACTATATCATAAAAAATCATGTTCCTTAAAAATTGGAAAATGGTTTCACAACTTTCTCTTTGGTCTAACCCATCATAATTCATTACTTTATGTTGTAATTGGATTACAAATCTCTGCACTTATTGATGGAAAAAGAAATAGGAAATAGAAAAGTGTATAAAGTAGAAGCCCATTTTTTTTTTAATGTAAATCTAATTTCAAGGAATCACATTTATATTTTAGGTTCCGTTTGTTTTAACGTAAAATATTTTATATAAAAAAATATTTTTTTTTGTAAATTAATTTTATATAAAAAAAAAATTCTTTTTTTGATTGATACTTGAAACAAAAACATTCTATTACCTAAAAGATAAATTTTGAAAAGGTAAATGAGAGTCAACTTTGTAAAAATTGACTTATGAAATTTTAAAAGGTAAGTCATTTTTGGAATAATAATACAAAAATATTTACCTTAAAAAATGTTTTATTTGCTTTTTATTCAACCAAACAATGGAAAATGAGTAAAGTATTTTTGATAGAAATATTCTACGTCAAAACAAACGGAGTCTTAATGTTATTTAGTTGCTTGGGTTGACTAAAAATTTTATATGAAAAAATAATATTTTTAAATAGGATTATTTACATGGAAACTCCCTAAACTATTGAAAAGTATCACTTTAACCCCCTGAACTATACAAACATACAAATAAATCCCCTAAATTATTGAAAAATATCGCTTTGCTCCCTAAATTATAAAGCATACAAATGGACCCCCTAAACTATTGACATATTTCATTTTGACCCCTTCCATAAAGGGTCCAATTGGTACGTTTTTGTAGTTTATGGGGTCTATTTGTATATTTTTATAGTTTATGGGGTCAAAAAAATACTTCTCAATAGTTTAAGGGGTTAATTTGCACGTTTTTATAGTTTGAGAGGTTAAAATGATATTTCTCAATAGTTCAGAGGTCTTTGTGTAAATAACTCTTTTAAATATTGTGAATTAATATTTAATTTTTTTTTTTTTTTTTTAACTCAATGGAAGAGTTGCCTTGCCTTCTTTATGTTTGAACTTTACTTTGTGCTGATAGCAGTTGTGCCTTTTAATCCCTTTTATCTCATCAAAAGATCTCTAAAATTATCATTTTGCACTCAACCATCAAAGTTCTCCAAATAACTTGAGGCCAATAATAGATATGCATCATGGTGTCAACTGTCAAAAAGTTAAATCAATATTTCAATAATGTATCAACAGCTAAGAAAAATCTTTACATGAAACCTAATTAATTGCACTTCATTTATATATATATATATATATTCAAAACAAGAACTATGAAATTTCCTATGTTGTCATTTTCATAGTGAATTTTGGTCATGTTTGATTCAAAAGACTAATAGTGAAGTATTAATAATCCTATTAATACTAATAATTCAGGTTATGTTTGATTCAAAAGACTAATAGTGTAGTATTCACTATCCAATTGGATTAATATCCATTGGATTAATAATCCCACCCCATCCCCATTACTAATAATTCTACAAATTTGTTGGATTAATTATCTATTGGATTAATAATCCTAAACCAAAATGTTAAAACAAACATGGGATAATTGGGCCCACAGATTAATAATCTCAATCCCATGCTCTAATCCACTCAATCAAACATAATGAATAATTTATTCTATTAATCCAATTAGATAGTGAATACTACACTATATTAATAGGATTATTAATACCTCACTATTAAGCTTGTGAATCAAACATGGCCTTTAAGACTTCAAATGTAGTGGCTCCCTAAACTTGTGCTAAAAGATTACCATCTCATCAGACACATTTTTTAACCAATTCAAACCGATTTTTCAAAATCTTACATACAGTTCTTGCATTCCAAATATCTTCTTATCTTCTTCTTTTTTTTTTTTCCCCTTCACATGAAAGCAATGTCAATATTTATTACTAAGACATTCAAATGCAATTTGTTAGAGGCAGGCCCGGCCCTGAGAGTAGGTCAAAGAGGCCTGCGTCTTGAGCCCCCAGATTTGAATTGAAAATAAGGCCTCAAAATATGATTTTATGTTTTAGATATTAAAAAAAAAAAAAATCCAAAAACTATAAGCCCAATTGTATATGGGGCCTAAAAAAACAAAGTATATCATGACAGATTAGAGGCCCAACTGACATGGGCCCAAAAACAAGAAACATATTTTAATTTATAATATCCACCGAGACTAAGAATGTGGGTCACTGAAAGAAAATAAACATTAGAAAATTAGAAAATTTCTAGAAGTATATTATAAAATTTTTGAAAATTTCTGGAAGTATATTAGAAAATTTCTGGAAGTATAAACATTAGAAAATTTCTGAAAATTAGAAAATGAGAAAATTTGTAGATTTGTGATTATATAGAGTAGTCATGCCTCTTAGGAAGTATATTTTTGGATGTGAAAAAAGAAAAAAAAAACAAAAATTAGAAAATTTTATTTAATCTCAATCGGGAGCGCTTGATAAATTTTTTGGTAGCAAGAAACAAATAGAAAGTTCATTTATGAAGAAGTTGTAAGTAAATTTTTTTATAATTATAAATAAATAAAAAGTTATTGTAACTTATTATTTTATTCATTAACTTATTCTTTTTTAATGTAAAAAAGATTTCATTTTTAAAGGTCGTCTTGAGCCCCTAAATCTTAGGGCGGGGGGCATTTCCCTAAATAAGCCTAAACAGTAAGCAAATTCCCAAACTAAGCCTATTTTTGAAAGATTTCCCAAAATAGGCTAAATCGCGGTTCCAAATCGCGAGTTCAACACTTTTGCCCCGGAGTTGCCAAATCTTGAACTCACATTACAAAGTCTTGAGTTTGCTTAAGAACTTCATGATTTACAAACCGCGAGTTTAATTAAATTTCTTCCCCTCTGATTCGAAGCACGACTTTAATTATCATCCCAAAAAAATTTGTTCTGAACTCGCCTTTTGTAACAGCGATTTCATCAAAAAAAAATTTTCTACTGAACTCGCTTTCTGTAAACGCGATTTCATCAAAAAAAATTTTCCTTCTGAACTCGCCTTTTCTAACAGCGAGTTCAACAAAAAAAATTTTTGTTCTGAAATCGCCTTTTCTAACCGCGAGTTCAAAAAAAAAAACTTTCCTTCTGAATTCGCAGTTTCTAACCGCGAGTTTAAGTGAATTTTTATTTTTAACCTAAATTTTTCTGTTTTACTTTGTTTGTAGTGAATTTTTATTTTTAACATAAATTTGTTTTTTTTTTTTCTCTTTTGTTATTGTTTTGGTGATAATGTATTTCAGAATAAATTTTTGGGTTAAAATTGTTTTACTAAAACCGTTCTCATGTTAATTTATTTTTTCTTTTATTTTGGGTTAGAATGTGTAATTCAGCATTTTTTTTTGGTTTTGACTAAAGTAAATTTATTTTGTTTTTCTTGTATTTGTTTTGGGTTAGAAGGTGATAATATAAATCATAAATTTCTTTTCGCTTTACTAAAACCATTTTCATGTAAAGTTTTTTATTTTTTATTTCTTTTCTGTTGTATTTGTTTTAGGTTAGAATGTGTTATTCAGAAATTTATTTTGGCTTTACTAAAGCCGTTTTCTTGTAAATAATAATTTTTTTTTCTGTTGTCTTTGTTTTGGGTTAGAAGGTGATAATGTAATTCATAAATTTCTTTTAAACTTTACTAAAGCCATTTTCATGTAAAGTTTTTTAATTTTTATTGTTTCTGTTGTCTTTGTTTTGGGTTAGAATGTGTTATTCAGAAATTTGTTTTGACTTTACTAAAGCCGTTTTCATTTAAATAATATTTTTTTTTCTGTTGTCTTTGTTTCAGGTTACAAGGTGATAATGTAATTCATAAAACCTTGAGGAAAAAACACATAAGTAGTACAGACATAAGTCTCGGACAATAATACATTGTGGACACCATGAACTTAACACATGAACTTAACACACAATACGTAGATAAACATAAAAGTTGGACAGACAAATATTAGGCAGACAATCTGACAAACTCATTATGGAAACACTTACTCTAACACAGACATTACATATGAATGCATGACCTAATATTGCCGAAGTGTAGACATTAACACCTAATTCGCGCTTAAATCGGTAGGTGGCTCAGAGTCTGAACAATCCGAAAGCTCAGCGTCAGAGAGAAACTGAGGATCCTCCATGATAGCCTTGATAGCCGCATCATTTGGTTCTGTTTTGTTCTTCTGGGCATCCTTCTTAACTATGAGTAGCTACATATCGCGGGCCAACCTACGACCCATTTGAGAAATCTCACGTTGTAGTCTTTGACATAGTCGATCAACATTATCAGGATCTTCCTTTTGGATCTCAACAGAACGTGCTTTTGGCACCTTCAGTCGTCTTTCTCGACATAACCTTTCATTTTCCACTCGCTCTATAAATAGTGCGGGCCACTTCAGAAGTCTAGCGTTTGCATAACCATATCCTGTTTGATTACAACAAGGATCCTCCACCAAACCACATGGATCTCGATAGTACTTGGGCATGACAAAATGTCGCTTCCCGAACCTATCATGATAAGCACAAGAGGCATCTAACAAAGGAAATGGTGTTTCATCTTCAGCATCGCCACTTCCCCTTCCCCCTCCTCGTCGTGAACTTTCACCCCTTTGCAAGTTCCTACCACCTCTGCGATTCCCACCACTCCCTCCCATGAACCATGTAGCCATGCTAATTTTGTAAAGCAAATAAATGATAATTTCGTAGGGCGAAATGAGTTGTAAGGTTGTGTCTTCACCTTTACTCGTTTATATAGTTGGTTATGAACGACTTTAGAAAGATGCCTCTACATGACAATCCCACATAAATGAACAATGTATGAGTTGTCAGTACATTGAAAAAACAGAGAAAAGCAAATACTCTGATAGAAGTCACGTGACTTTATGAATTCACAGTTGCCATGTGACTTTCTGAATTCACAAATCAGTGAATTCACTGTTGCCATGTGACTTTCTGAATTGAGAATCCGACATATATTAATAAGAAATGAGTTGTCATTGTAATAAAAAAATCGATTATAAAATCGAGAAAACCAAAGTCTGTGCACCAAGTCACATGTCTTGACAATCCATCTGCATATACCGACAAAATAAGGGCATGCTCACTGACGGTAAATCAGTGAATTCACTGTTGCCATGTGACTTTCTGAATTGAGATTCCCACATATATCAAATTGGTGTTGAGTTGTCATTGTAATTAAAAAATTGAGCAACAAATTGAGAAAACCAAAGTCTGTGCACCAAGTCACATGACTTGACAATCCATGTGCATATACCGACAAAATAAGGGCATGCTCATCGATCAGAATCGCTGAATTCACTGTTGCCATGTGACTTTCGAATTGAGAATCCATATATTAATAAGAAATGAGTTGTCATTA
Organism: Camellia lanceoleosa; assembly: GCA_025200525.1. Lineage (NCBI taxonomy): Eukaryota > Viridiplantae > Streptophyta > Magnoliopsida > Ericales > Theaceae > Camellia > Camellia lanceoleosa. The sequence continues at coordinate 85,641,360 of CM045769.1, forward strand.
TAATAAAAAATCGATTACAAAATCGAGAAAACCAAAGTCTGTGCACCAAGTCACATGTCTTGACAATCCATCTGCATATACCGACAAAATAAGGGCATGCTCATCGACTGAATTCACATTGCCATGTGACTTTCGAATTGAGATTCCCACATATATCAAATTGGTGTTGAGTTGTCATTGTAATTAAAAAATTGAGCAACAAATTGAGAAAACCAAAAGTCAGGCACCAAGTCACATGACTTGACAATCCATGTGCATATCTGAGCAAAATAAGGGCATGCTCATCGATAAATCGGTGAATTCACTGTTGCCATGTGACTTTACGAATTGAGAATCCACATATATTAATAAGAAATGAGTTGTCATTGTAATAAAAAATCGATTACAAAATCGAGAAAACCAAAGTCGTGCACCAAGTCACATGTCTTGACAATCCATCTGCATATACCGACAAAATAAGGGCATGCTCATCGACGTAAATCGGTGAATTCCATTGCCATGTGACTTTCGAATTGAGATTCCCACATATATCAAATTGGTGTTGAGTTGTCATTGTAATTAAAAAATTGAGCAACAAATTGAGAAAACCAAAGTCCAGGCACCAAGTCACATGACTTGACAATCCATCTGCATATACCGACAAAATAAGGGCATGCTCACATGAAGTAAATCGATGAATTCACTTTGTTGACATGTGACTTTCAATTGAGAATCCCACATATATATAATAAGAAATGAGTTGTCATTGTAATAAAAAATCGATTACAAAATGGAGAAAACCAAAGTCGTGCACCAAGTCACATGTCTTGACAATCCATCTGCATATACCGACAAAATAAGGGCATGCTCACGACGATGTAAATCGCTGAATTCACTTGTTGCCATGTGACTTTACGAATTGAGATTCCCACATATATCAAATTGGTGTTGAGTTGTCATTGTAATTAAAAAATTGAGCAACAAATTGAGAAAACCAAAGTCTGTGCACCAAGTCACATGACTTGACAATCCATCTGCGTATACCGACAAAATAAGGGCATGCTCACTGTAAGGTAAATCAGTGAATTCACTGTTGCCATGTGACTTTCTGAATTGAGAATCCCACATACATGAAATTGGTGTTGAGGTAAATCTGTTTGTGTATAATTAATTGTAAATAGTGATTTTGATAAGCAAATCAAGTAAAACCAATAGGGTTTTAAATTTAGTTCCCAACTGGACGAACCACTTGGCTTTGAACTTGTTTGTCTAGCCCCCCAAGTTTAGTTATCTGTCAACCCCCCATTCCTTAACAGAGTCATCATTTTGACTGGACTTCCAGGAATTGGAAGGTGACCCTTTCTTCTTTCCCGATGGAAATTGAAATTCTTTATGTACAAGATCCCTATTTCACAAGCCGATTAAGGAAGCTTTTCACCGAGCTACATTACATTTTATGTGTTGTTCAAAGCGGTTGTTCGTTTGTATGAACTTTATTTAGTTCCCCAACTGGACCAACCATTGGCTTTGAGCTTGTTTGTCCAACCCCCCCAAGTTTAGGTATATGTCAACCCCATTCGTTAACGAGTCATCATCTTGACCGACTTCGAGAATTGAAGGCGACCCTTTCTTCTTTCTCGAGCTACAATTACATTTTATGTGTTTTAAGTATTCACATAATTCAACATACATTAATCCATTCGTTAATCCAGAACATTCCTTAAAACAAAGCAATTCAACAAAGAAAGTTATGAACTAATAAATGTGCAGTTATAAATGTAGTTATTTCATAAACTTCAAGTTCATAAAACAAATACTTGAAATACATCCGTACGTTAGATGAACAACAACATTGTGTCACACTCATGTAACGAAGATATGAGACAACATACAAACATATATGAAAGATAAAGGTGTTTGATTTCTCATTCCTCATCTGACATGTAGTAGTCAGAGAGATATTTTTCATTATTTAAGACATTATTTCGCTCAATCACTGTGAAATCTCTGTTGCTTGCTTCTGCCATTTCGGTGGCTAACTGAAGCATGAAATGTCGACATCTCCGCATCAACATTCTGTTGTTCTCCTTCTTAATTCTGGTAACTGCTTTTTCATAGTCACTCACATTTCGTCTAGCCATGGTCAATGAACGACGATGAGGTACCGGTGCCCCAAAATTACGTAGATCATTAAACAATCCTTCTTGCTCCGTTACCCTGAACGCCCACTCTCGGATACGGATAATAATCCTTCGGACTCGAGTACTTTTCGCTCTTGTAGTCATAAGTAAATGGAGGTAGCAGCCACACTTTTGGATTTCTTTGCTGGCGTGAACTTCCTGCACCTCTTGAAGACATTGTTCATAAAATAAACAAACAAATAATAAATAGTAATTGTAGATATATTACTATTGTTATGACTTGAACAAACATCATACTGGGGGTGTCGCTATTTATAGACATCATACTGAGGGTTAAGTAGAGATGATCTAGTGACCATAACGCATCTTTGAGGCCTTTGTGGAACAAGTGATACCCGTGATATTATTTTTTAGCTTTTCATTTCATGCAATACTCAGTACGCGTGACTTTGTGTACCTTTGATGTAGTCACGGACGTGTTTGTCAGATAAAATCATAATTGTAGGCCAAATGATGACAATGCAATCCCTTCATATTGGAGCAGTGAGTTGTCAAATAAAACAACATGCAGTGAGTTGTCACATCGCTACATGAAACTATTTTTTCATACTTACTTTTGCTATACAGTAAGTAGTCATTTGGAATTGACGATTTTAGTACAAAGTGGTGTTTTTAAAAAATTATAATTTAAATGCTTAAATTTTTAATAGGTTTTAAAGTAATATTCTTCATCTCATTTTCTCCTCTTTGCATTTTTTACTTTATTCGGTAAATTACACTTTACTCCTTTAGTCCATGACATAATTGTTTATCAACACTATTGCCATGTGATCGTATTGATGTGACTTACATGAATTCTGAAATGTGAAAAAAAAAAAATAAAGCATTTACTTGCGCTGCAGAAAGTCACATGCATCATTATTGATGTGAGGAAAAAATTGATAAACTATATAAGCATGGCAAAGTCAGAAAGTCACATGCATTACTGCATCACTGCATAAAGTGGCTTGCATCACTGCATCACTGCACAAAGTCAGATGCATCACTGCATCGCTGCACAAAGTGACATAGCATCTGAGGAAAAAACAAAGCAGCCAAATTATTACACCGGTTCAAGTAATTGGTGAGCATCACTGACAAATATTGGACGTATCACTGCGCCTAGCTACATTTTATTATCGTACCATACCTACTGTGCCCTTGTGAATTATGCAATCCATTAACATTTTGAGGGGGTGTCATAACAAAATAACAACTAATTAATAAATATGTCAATACACGTAAAAAGTAAACAAATTTCTGAAATATATTTCACAAAATTACAAATATTTTAAAGATTTTTAAATTGTAATTTCACATTTATTTTTTAAAAAAAATTGCAGGCACAGAAATTTGACTAATTAAGACGTTTAGTCGGTTAATCAGCTTGGTTTTTATTTTATTATTTTTTTTAGGTTTTTACTTTTTGTTTTGGAATAACAATAAATTATGCAATTCATAAAAGTCGAAGTGACAACTCCTATCAAATTGATGGATGGTTGTTCAGGTCATAAAAGTTGACGTGACAACTCTGATGCATAGTTCTTTACAATACTTTCATACATACAACTACCATGTGTATATCTGGTATAAATATCGCATCATACCACAACAAAAGTTTCTGACTATTTGAGCAATATCATCATGAAATATACGGTGGTTGATCTATATTCAGCAATAGGTCGCTATTGGGTTGCAGATGGAGATGAATTTGAATACCCAATGAATCCAAATTTGCGTTACTCACGTGCCACCGTCAATACCATGAGAGCTGAGTGGGAATTTCGCAAAACTCGAGCAAACGTTCTCGTTGAGCTATGTCGTGAAGTTAATCTTAAATTTCCTCGTCGGTTAGCCATGCGTATGCCAACTGACACTCCCCAGTTGTTGCAAAGGGCATTGCATCGTATCCGCGACGAGGTTAATCGCATGACCCAACGTTTGCAAAGGTCCGAACTAATGAAGACCGCAAATGAGCGTGCCGAAGATGGGTTAATGGATGATGCACACCAGTACTACGCCTGGAGCATGGATGTTATGTATGAATCTGATATTGAGATGTCAGATGATGATGATAATGAATGAAATTGTTTGGATGAACGCCCAAACCATTTCTGTATTTCATGCAATTTGTAATGCTTATCCACCACTTATCAATGAAGGGAGATATTTCAATTGTTTTCGGATATTTCTTGTCATTCAACCTTTGCTTTCTCTCCGTTATTGTTATTTTGAAGAACGCTACTTGAACTAGACTTTCATTATTTCATGCATTATTGATGTGGAATCTAATAATGATACTTAATGAAGTATATGTTCATATAACAAATAGTTCAAATACTTGTTTGGTTATCATTAGTTTGTACATGAAAAGAAGACAGTGAATGCAATCATTCAGAAAAGTGAAATCATCAAAACAAGTAAGAAAAACAAAATCGTAAAATTATATTTTCCGAATAAATAACATACATTTACATCATCTGTACAAGTTTGATATACAAAAACTATAACAAAAAGTATAAATAAAATAAACTATACACTCTACATCACACCCGCTAATGCCCTAACCTGCCCCCAGTCCCACAACCCCGACCGTGGACCTCCCTCCTCGGTCTCCTGCGGTAGACTCTCTGAATATCTGGCTCCCCCAATCGAATCGCATCTGTGGAGCACTGTGTTGTGACCCCCCTCTCGCATGTCTTTGCCTGATCCTGTCATGGCAGAAGATCGGATCTTCTTGTGGTGTGAAACTCCAAGATCTGGTGCAATCAGATCACGATCTGCGGTGGCGCCGACCTCCGCCCCTGCCCGCGCCACGCCCTCTGCCGCGACGTCCGCCACGACCAAAACCTCGACCTCTCCCGCGCCCTCTAGGAGGGGGCTCAATATGGCCCTCAGCATCAACGTGGGAGATGCCAGTGAGAACTGCATCATGTGTACTCATGGTCGCGGTGGGCTATGCGGTTGTGGTAATGCGGGTGGGTGGGGTAAACGTCATGCATGTATGGGGCGGTGTCAATCGGTCGAGCATATAAGGTATGCCGTATCTTTGGGTATGAAATACGTCGAGGGAATCTGCAGATATCAATGGGGTAGTATGTGGTGGGGTGACTTATGTTGAAGGAAGGCGATGTGGCGGTATTTGAAATGGAAGGCGTGGGCGTGGGCCGATGCTAAGAGTGTGTACACCGTAGTGGCGAAATGCAAACGATCTCCCCGATGGGCAAAATTTGGAATGCTGGTACAATACCTCCCGGATCTCTGCAACGGCCCCCAAGGCATGCTGTCCGTCACGTCCCAAATGGGCATCCGCAGCCAAGTGAAACACCCTCCCGATCCGGCCACGAGCAGACATGCGAGCGTATTATTAGGCTACGGATTCATTGAAAGTAAAGCAAGTATGATTTTAATAATTATCGACACATAATATGATACTCACCAATGCCTCAAGATAAGGGCCAACTCACGATATCCGGACTTCGAACCGTGGCTCGGATTCCCGACTAGTAGATGTGTATGTCGCCGATACCACAACATGTAAGGGTCGGAAGAGGAGCACCTCATCGGCGTAGTCGGCTGTACAATCTTGTCCGCGGCCATCCCACAATATGTATGGCATATAAAGCAGATGCTGTCGGTGCCGGCCACACCTATCGATGGCGATGCAAGCGCCACTCGATGTCGAATCGTCCGGCGCAGGCACCCGACCAAGCGGCGGAGGACACGATGGGGAGATGCCACTCAACCACGTCAAAACAAATAAGTGGCACTCGCCATCCATATCTCGACCCGATCGGCGATAGTCGGGGGCGTGTCGAGGACCCGACATAAAGTGCCGGATAAACTACAATGACGACAAATAAATTAAATTTTGCTCCTGAACTCAAAACATATATAATGAATAAGACAACTAAAACGCAATCAAAAAATTTCATACCTCTCCCTCAATCATCCGGTCCAGCTGGTCTCTATAAACTACCACTACGTGGGTCGAGACGACCTCGTGGCTCATGTCAACCCTCCACCGGCTACCTCGCGGTCCGGTGGGCATCTGCATGTCCCCCTCACCCATAGGAAGCTCACCAGGACCAACCTCTTGCCGCCTAGACGGGGCAATGCGAATCAATCTCTCCCATGCCCAAATCTGCAATTTGAACACAATTACAATACTGATATATGACATACAATATTAATTGACATCTAATAAAATTGTTACTAACCTGTAGCAACACAAGTGGTCCTCCAATCTCCCTCGTACCCACCTGCGCTGCTCGACATAGCATCCTATACAACCATGCCAGAGCCGCGCTACCCCAGCTGTACTGCCCAATCTCCTCAATGTCTCTCAGCAATGGCAAGTACATCAGCTTGACTAGGTTCTGTGACTTATCAGGGAGAAGTACCCCCCCAATAAGCCACAGAATATATGCTCGGGTATGCTGCTGTACCAACTCATCTGGAGCATGATCTGGAAGATGAGCAAAGTGCTCCGCCAACCACCTGACCCTCAGTCTACCTGCTGTAAATCTGGCGGTGTGGGTGCTACTCCCAATAGCTCGGACATAGGGCTATCCTTTGCTCCGTCGCGATAGATGGGTCAACTCAGATGCTTCGGCCATCAATCCGAAGACCATATAGATGAATCGTCTGCAACGTGACGATGGCCTCCCCGTCGGAAATGGAATGTATGAGTCTCTGTGCGCCACCTCTCGACGAGAGCAGTGATGAGCTGGTGGTCCAGTCGAATGTGCCCGACACGATACACACCATAGAATCCCACGCGTAATAGATACTGCAAGACTCTATCGTCCAACGGATGGTCCCACAATCCACCATCGCTGACGGCATGTCAACAACTTTGCGTGCCTCATCACGCACAAAAAAATTATCGGTTTAAATACTAACATTATCCCCAAATATACAACAAAATGCAAGGTATTTTAATTGTAGGCGTAAAGTCCAACAAAGCGTTATTGCATCTGGAGGATCCCACATCTTGTCGGCCGATGTGCCTGTCAGCAGTGGAACCTCCTCGAGTAGATGTGCCATGAAGCACATGTTAACGATGTAAAATACAATGAAGTAAATGTTATGGGTTCGAGAAAAGATAAATTTATGTGCCACTTACACGAAGGCAATTCCAAATTAATGATTACATTTATGGCATATTTGACAAAACTTAAATATTCATTTTGTAATGCTACAAGTTTGAAGAAATTATAAATTTTGCAAAATACATATAAAATTTTGTAATTGTGAACAATGAGTAAAATTTTAATTTATAATAGGTTAATTTTGTTAATAGGTTAATTTTTTTAAATTCCAATTTTGTAATTTTTTTAATTTATATAGCATTCGATATTAAATATATTCAAAAATATCGGAATCCATTTGAAATGATACAAGAACTACGCGATTAAGTATAGAAGCTTGTAATACACATTTCGAATCAAGTAGACGGTGAAAAACTAGTACACATTTTCAATAAATTATACAAGTTTGCATAAATTACACACATTTGTAATTTTGCATTACACATTTTTCAATCAAGTACACATTTTGTAATACACATTCAAAATAGATAGGTAAAGAAAGAATTGAAAAAAAAAAATTAAATAATCTATTACAAATGACGAATTTCAAATTGATATATTACAACATGTAAGTATTACAGTCTTCATCGACCAAGTCGCGGACATGTTACTTTGTCATGACTGTCTGGTGGCACTCAACTTTACAATTTGTCAAGCGCTGTCGATATATCCATCTCATTGAATCTGAGCCATAGATGTATCGACCCGTTTACTTCTCATGAGCGAAGGTCATTAGGCAATAAGGTCCTGCGGATCATCCCAATAATCTTGATGCGGTATTGGATTGAATTTAGTTTCCCAAACTCTCATGTATCTGAGGAAGCCTATATCTTTGGATCAACGTCTTTGGAATGGATTGTCACCGCATTCGGACATTACAGTGAGCATATGGGAACATGGATAGTGTCTTATCTCATATTTTCCTGGCGCGTGGGTTGATTCATCCGCACAACCTGTCTATTGCGACCTCGTCCACGGCGAAAAGATGTTTGCACCTCAAATACACGGCGGGGCCTATAAGACAATATTGATACAAAGTAATGAAGTTCATGTTTTTAGGTAGAATTAACTTTACAACATAATAATAATTTGTTCACATTACAAACTAACCTGTCATACGATATCAACGTGAAACTATTTCCCCTTGCGATACCTTCCTCCATAGTTCTTTGCATCTCTCTAGGGTATTGGAACTCATTGCGTACATCAGTTTCAGCTTGGGCTCCCATCTCGTCAAAATATTTGACGAGTCGTCGAAATGTAAATTCAACCATAGCTGAAATAGGTAAGTTCCTTGCACCTTTCAAGACGCTATTGAAGCACTCTGCATCATTACTGGTCAATACCCCCCAGCGATATCCACCGTCATATGCAAGGGCCCAATCCTCAGGATTCATCTTGCGGACCCAAATGATGGCTTCTTGGTTAATAGCACATGATCTGCTCTAAGTAACCATTACACTTTAAATCGTTGATCGGCCTCCACGCTTTCCACGAAGTTGTTTGAGCTCCTTATTTACGAGCGTGTGTTAAAGTTCTCGCAAACATGTCGAAGGCGGTCGATGATATCCAACAAATTGGGCGAAGGATTGACCAATGCCGCCTCACGGACTAAAATACTCTCGGCTCGTCGAGATATCAAAGTCACTCACTGTCGGTCCATGACAATATGTTCCTTGATATTTTGAATAAAGAACGACCAGACTCCAAACTCTCCTGTCGACAACAAATAATGCAAGCGGTAATATTTTGCTATTGGCGGTGACAATCGTTGCTACCGATAACACACCGGTGTATTTACCGTATAAGAATGTACCATCTATAGTTATCACGGGCCTACAATATCTAAAGCCATCGGTGGCGGGTTTGAAAGACGAAAACAAAAGTGGAAGAGCGGGCATAATGGTTGTATGCCGGTATATCTGTGCTTCCATGTCACGATGGTGCGAGATTAGATGTACGTAATGCATGCATGAATTTAGGCAATCTGTCTATATGATTCATCCCAATCACCGAATACCATTTTAATTGCCTTTGCCCTTGCATGCCACGCCTTCTTGTATGATACACTATAGTTCATGGTCTTTTTTATATCTTCGATGACATTCTTAATTGGCATATCAGGTTCATTCTGCATACAACAATCAAATTTGAGTTGGATTATCTGGATGTGAACACTATACACAAACAAATATGTATATATATGTAAACATTTATTTGTTATACTAACGCAACTTGTCCCAAAAATGAGAAGCAATGTAATCGAGCTAATATTAGTGTGGTCCCTGTTCATTCGTGGGTATAAACAATGGTGAGGACCCCTGTACTGCTTAATTTCAAAAAGACCATGTTTCCTACTAAGAGATGCACGCAACCACCAACTGCAGTCGTGCTTGCAAGAAGACACCCACAGGTCTCGCTTGGAGGTTACGACCTTATACTCTCGATTATTTGTTGCATGGTACAATTTCACAGCATGTAGAAGTTGCTTCTTATCAACAAAAACCATTCCTCTGTCCAACTGTGGATTTTCAGCGCTCCAGATCCGGTTACGGGGAACGACATCACGGGTACTAATGTCAAAATCACCACCCATGTGAATGTTGTCATAGAAAGGGATTTCAACTCTAGGTGGAATGGGGGCATTTTCAACGTCAACAGAGCTGGGCATCATATTCTTCATCATCATCATCATCCGATCCGCCTAATACATTTTCTTCATCACACATTTCATTGTCATCATCGTTTAGGCGACATCGGGACCGTACATATCCTTTGTCGACAAAGCGCACCTCGTTCCTTTGTTTGACCATATTACCGGAACTTCAACCGGGTGGTATGATGGGTGCATGTGGGCACATCTTGTGTGTTATTGTCAAATTCATAACCATATCCACCATGTGAACTTGATTCTACACCATGGCCTGAAATGACTGTTGTGTGTAACCCAAAGGATAACATTGATCTGAGTCATACATAGGAGACTAAGCATTTGTTGTGTCAATCCCATGCGTCGAGAATGTAGTGAACGGACGAGAATCCATCTGTGTCATGTTCGGGATATTCTGACAATCTCTTTCTCAATGTAGACTTCCAAACAATTTGGCGCTTGAAAATTTGCACGATACTTAATCGGTGTTCAACGCCTCATCGTCATTAATCGGTAATATCTTGTATTTCTTTGTGTTGTTGCCCTTTGGCGATAAGGATATCTTCATTTGAAGGTTAATCGGACTCTTACCTGTAGCTTGCCACCTTTGACGTAAACATCTCCTCTAAATTGCTAAGCGTGGTGCCAATTTGCACCACATATATCCTTCATTTCAGCATCATATGATACGCCTTCATCGGGATCCCGAATTATGTTTCCCCCCCAGTAGAAAATAATTGGAACAGTGTCCATATACTTGCTTCAATTAAGACAAAAAAACATTAAAATAGCAACAATATACTTATATCTCCTTGTACTTGTAAAATAATTATATGAAATTCTACTCATTCAATTACAATTACTTGTGACGCAAAAACCTTATTTAAGTAATCATCAATTATAATCCAACAATCATTATTGATTTTTTAATTAAGATATGAGTTAAAATAATGATAATGCTTTAGATTTTTTAACTTTTTAAGAAAAACATCTTACAACACATACAGTCTTGTTTCTTGTTTCTTGTTTTCCACAACTCTTGACAACAAAAAATAAAGTTAAATTACACTCAAAAGATTTAGAAAAAATAAAAATTAGCATCTTATTTTTGATATAATTATACTTCTTTTTAAATATGTTTAAGGAGATTAAAACTAATGCAAATGACAAGTAAATACTGAAATAAATATCAAGAGTGGGAAACACATATCAGTGGATGAAAAAGCTGTGAAAAAGATCAAAATATCACTGAGTGCATGCTTTGAGTTTGGGTATTCTGATGCTATGGATCAGTGGGTGAAAAACCTACGGAAAAGAATAAAAAAATCAAGAGTGCATGCTGTTCAACAATGCTGGGTAGTCTGAATTTTCATGATTAACGACATCGTTTTGAGACATTCGAGCCACACAAATTTGAGCTACCAAGCATTTTTCTTAGATGTTTTTGCTTTGGGTTGTGTGGAACAGAAGAGTGCGATCTGACATGGGGGCTTTTTGCCGTGGGTTACGTGGGTTGATTTCTGGGATTCATGTATTTTATTTGTTGAGGTCAGTTCTTAAATTTTTTTTTTTTCTTGATTTTGTCTTCTATTTTTGTTTTAAGAAAAAAAAAAATTTGGCCGGGCAAGGGATTGGTTTTAGGGATGGGGGTAACAATGGTAGAGGTAATTTGTATTTTGAATCTCTACATATATGTTATCTTCCTGTATTTTTAATTTAATACTGTTAATGAAATTTTTCTTAGCTGATAAAATATATATATATATATTGAAATAAATAAATATAAATATACATTTTAGTTAAAAATAGATGGTAATATTATTTTTTCATTCATATAAGTAACGAATTTTTGATGAAAAATGAACTAATTGTTATGTGAATTAAAATCTCAAGGGAATCTATTGTTATTATGTCAAAAGTATGGGATTAATTATATTTTCTTCAACAAAAAAATAATAATAATAATTTACCCTTAAAAAAATTGTTTTGATTTTTATATATTTTTTAGTGCAACATGGTTTAGCTACTCTATGCTGTACTCTAATGCCACTACTACCAATCTTCTTTTCTTTTTCCCCTTTCAGTACTGACCTATTGTGCTTAATGATCTAAATCAATATTTCTCTTTCTCATTTTTTTTTTCATTTTATAAATAAAAAATTTTCATTTGACTGTAGGATAACTCAAAAAATTTCAAAACTTATCGAGAATGACTCATTTTTTCAAACATAATTCCTAAATAATTATTTTGTTTTTTTTATATCAAATGTTTTCATAATAGCATTTTCCATGACGACTTGAATTTTTATATCAATTTTATAAAGGGTCACCCATAGAAATAAATTTGACGACTTGAATTTTTATAGCATTTTCATCATATCAAATGTTTATATCAATTTTTTTGTGAATCACTTTTAAGAAGTCATTTATTTATATCAAATTTATAAAAGGGAATGTCATGAAATTTAAGGAGGAAAGGGAATGTCATAAAAGGGAATGTCATTTATTTATATCAAATTTATAAAGGGTCACCCATAGAAAATATTAACAATAAATATATATATATATATATATAATATTTAAAAATAAATATATAAAATATTATATATATAATATTAACAATAAATATATATATATATAATATTAAAAAAAATTTAGTAAGAAAACGAAATATCTGACTTTTCTATTTTGCCATATCCCTATCTCCAAGAAATATATATATATATATATATTTGCTCCTGGCCAAAATGATGAGAAAACTTTCATAGCAATTTCTGATCACAAATTTTGTTCCTTACTTTTCAATTTCTTATTCTTACTTAACAAACTGAAATTTCGAATAAAATTATTTTGCTTACTTTATTAATTTTAATTTATTACTACTCCGCATCACCTAATTAATAATAATTTTTACAGCCAAATTAACGTTTCTCTTTCTTATGTAATTAATTAACAGCATTAAAATTATTGTAAATATTTAGCTGCATAGGACAAAGGTAATTTATTGGAATGACAATAAAAGGAAATTGCACGATTATTCCTTAAATACGTTTTCATTCAAAAGAAACGAAAATATGTTTTGATTATTCCTTAAATTTGTTTTGATTCAAAATTTGTTTTGATACAAGAAAATTATTATTATTACAGATAATTAAACACATTCAACATTCAACAAATTATGAATTCAACAAATATGTTTTGATTCAAATTCAACAAATTCAACATTCACAAACTACCTATACTTAAAATATATTTTCGTTCACAAATTCAACATTCAACACATATAATTAAAATTCAACATTCACATTCAACATTCAACAAATATAACTAAAATTCAACATTCACATTCACATTCAACATTCAACAAATTACCTATATTTAAAAAATTTCACAAAAATCAACCATAACCCTAATTTTTTCACAAACATAAACCCTAACCCTAACCCCACATTCGTGAACCCTAATCCTAATTTATTCACAAATATAAATCCTAACCCTAACCCCACATACATGAACCCTATCCCTAATTTATTCACATTTTCACAAACACAAATATATTCACAAATATAAACTGTAATGGTAATTTATTCGCACTAAGATGAGAGAAGGCATACCAACGAGAGCAGGGAGCTCGAGAGAGAGAGAGAGACAGAGCAGTGAGCTTGAGAGAGAGACAGAGCGGGAGCTCGAGAGAGGGAGCTCGAGAGAGAGAACAGAGAGAGCTCGCGAGAGAGAGAGACAGAACAGAGAGGAGGAAGAGGGAGAACAGAAATCGTGAATACAAAACACGGGGCTGGGGTTTATATTGTGTTTTAAAATCGTGGTTCACAACCACGATTTCATTTAACTTGCCCAAAATCGTGGTTACAAAATGCGAGTTCAGCACAAAAAATTTTCTGATAAACTCGTGCTTACAAACAGCGAGTTCAGAACAAACTGAACTCGTGGTTACAAACAGCGACTTCAAGCAAAAATGAACTCGTGGTTCTGAAACGCGAGTTCAGAACAAATTTTTTTTGGGATGAAAATTAATTAAAGTCGTGGGGGGGAAAAAATTTAATTAAACTCGCGGTTTGTAACCGCGAGTTCTTAAGTAAACTCGCACTTTGTAACAGCGAGTTCAAGATTTGGCAACTCCGGGGCAAAAGTGTTGAACTCGCGATTTGGAACCGCGATTTAGCCTATTCTGAGAAATCTTTGAAAAATAGGCTTAGTTTAAAATTTTCCTTACTGTTTAGGCTTATTTAGGGAAATGCCCCTTAGGGCGGCCCTGCTTAGGTGTAAGTTAAGTTGGCGCTCTAACTGTTTGATGATGGCGAGAAAACCAAGTATACATTTCCATAAACTCGTTTGTACATTAATTAACATTTTTTCGATAACATAAAACGAAAAATAGTAGTCTAGTAGAGAGAACCTAGCAAGGAATTGTTGATTAGTCTAATAGGTTGAAAGCTAATATCTTTATCAATTTATTTTTTAAGTGCCCATCATACTAACATGTATATTGTTAATATTTTTCTGTAGTTTAATGCTGTATATTGTTTAATAATTTTGGTTTTCTTTTTTTTTTTTTTTTTTAAACCATTTTTTGAGCCAACCATCATATAAATATGCAGTGCGGTGTACCCAATAACAAAATTTGAAGTCATGTCATTTTTAGCATCACTGTACAATTAGTCAAAATACAATGTTTAATTATATTGTATTATGCACATACTTTGCAATTAAAATAACACTGGTTATTATCATCGTTGTGGTTATTGATTGCTATTGCTATTTATTATTATTTTTTTCAGTGTATTTTTTTTTTTTTTTGATCGGTAAAAAAGAACTTTATTGATGGAATAAAACAAGTACATAGTACTAAGCGAATTACATCAATAAAGAAAAAAGGGAGGTGCAAAGGCATCACAATGGACTAAATTATCCCAACGAGGTTGGCACCATCTAGCTCATCCTATCATTTGCTAACAGCCCCAAAGTTGGTGAGAGACCAACGAGAAACGATCAAGATATCACAGCAAACAAACAAAAAGGACACTGCAAACAACCAAGCCCAGCATTATACCATATCAGATCAGCATCCATACTGATTCACCATATCAGTTCAGCATTACACCACTTAGCAGAGCAGACACAAAGGCCATAACACATAACATTCCACCTCTCTCTATTAGCAACACTATATAGAGAACTCCTTATGCAACCAACAGATCTTTTGTTCTACCTGAAACAAAACCAGGACACACACACCAATTCAAACCATCACATTCCTTGAGTTTCCATAAGAAGGCCTACTGCAGGACACAACAGCCATCCATACCCATCCACCTGCAGAACCACTCCCCAACTTACCCAAGACAGAGGCACACAGCAACCAACCAACCAAACCAGACAGAGCACCATCAAACCAGCATCACATTCCTTAAGTTACATTCATTCCTTAAGTTGCCAGTAGTAGGCCTGGTAGCACAAAATCCCCAAAACAGCACCAGAGGCATAACATAACAAAACAGCAATCCTGAGCTCACAGGCAGCAGATGACAGCAGACAGGGCTAGAGCAAAGCTATACACAGCAGCCACCAGCCATTCAAACTGAACACAGCAGTGTACTTATCGTTACGTGATTATAATAAGTCCTTTTATTTTAAATAATAACTATAATTGCATTAATAATGAATATTACATTTGCATCACTTTTTAAAATACAAATAATTTATGTTCTTGATTGATCATATACAAGTGCCGCCAAATAGAATTGCCATCTGTTGACACTAAAAAATAATTATTTATCGATTATAGCTCGTTGATTATGGCTAAGTCTCAATTAATTGATTGCGACTTGTCAATTGTGACAAAATCTAATTTCATTGATTGTGGCATGTCGATTTTGGTCTGTCAATTTAAATCATCACCATCTTCAAAAATTTACTATGGCCATAATTATATTTTATTATTATTATTGCTAACAGTGTTCCTAAGCTTGCGTGGGAGGAAAATGACAACGTAGATGGCTCTGGAACAACATGGGGCTTGGAAACTGAAGGAGGTGATTTAAAGCATAGTGAGTCATAATACCAAGGAAAGAAAAGTGAATCATGGGACAGCACTTCTTGGTGACAA
The DNA here is from genome assembly GCA_025200525.1 of Camellia lanceoleosa. NCBI lineage: Eukaryota > Viridiplantae > Streptophyta > Magnoliopsida > Ericales > Theaceae > Camellia > Camellia lanceoleosa. The sequence continues at coordinate 85,657,386 of CM045769.1, forward strand.
GTTGAAAGATGAACATGTGTGACTTTATGCTAAGAATGTGGATTGATTCAAGGAATTGTGGGTTGGTTTTTCATTTATTGAATAACTGTTTGGAAGAACTACTTGGGTCGTTTTCGTTTGAAAATATGCCTATAAAAGAGCAAAGGGATACAAGAGAAAGACTTGCAACCAAATTCATAACTCATGTGAAATCTAGGAGTAGTGTAATTTATTTAGGAGTAGTCTATCTTAACTTAGGAGTAGTTCATTTGTAATTCAGCTTTTGTATTCAGTTTGTGCCTGTTAGTTGTAATCATTTTCAGACTTGTAATTTGATTCTTGAAAAAGTGACAAGTTTAAGTGTTATTCAATCGAATTTCATTTTGGTTGCATTTGTTTCTTCACATAACAACCTCTAAGGAAGTCATTAAATCTATCAAGGCATAGGACATCAACCACATTGCTTGATCAATTTGTTTTTTTGTCAAAATTGGTTTTCTTGTCGACTCTTTCCTATCGATTTGACTCAAATCAGATTTTTGCTAACACGTCCTAACTAGTATTGAGATTCTAACTCAAATTACTCTAATTGGTTACTCTAAAAAAACATTAGGAATCAATATTCAACTCATGTAAAGAAGATACAAAAAAAATTTTGGTGCATTACCTTATATGCAGGTTGTGACAATTTTCTTTTACACTTGCTAGTTTTTTTTCCATAGCCGCCATTGTCAATGTCTTTTTTTTTGGGTGAGTAAATCCATTGTCAATGTCAATAAACACGTGTGTATAGCGTGTGGAATTTACAATGGCCATTGGCAATGGCGGAGTCAGGAAACTAAATCAGAAGAGGCACTTATTGATTATAATTTTAATTTTTTTTTCCATAACCAACAATAAGGAGATAATAATAATTTTTGAATTAATATTAAGTACAAAAACGTAAAATAAATTATTACAAATGTATTCCACATAAAACTTTACAATTATCTTTGAGTAAAATCGAAAAGAAAGTATTGAGTTTAACTAGTGTATCATAGACAATGTAAAAAAAAATCATATATTCAAGTCTTAAAATAAATTATATTATGGTAAGATAAAACAAATTTTTACAAAATTTGAGTAAAAATTCCATATAATAGTGATATCACGTCATTATTGACATATGATATTATTAACCAATAGTAAAATAGCATATGAACGGTGAACTCCACATGCAAATATAACTAGCACTCTAGTAATTTTTACATATATATAGTGAGATTAATTATATTTGCATATCAATAACGATGGATATTACATTTATATTAAGATTCTTTCACAAAATTTTCATATATAAAAATATAATTTGTTGTAGTCACTTCATTTTCAATAAACACAATCACTATTGTTTTCATAAATTTAAAAATTCCCTTGACATTTTATTCTAAATATTATTTTTGTTTAAAATTTTATTTATATATATATGTAAAAAAAAAAAAAACCAAGAGGGGCACGTGACCCCCCTGGTCACCATGTGGCTTCGCCATTGACCACCACCACCACCACCACCACCAGTTCTGTTAACACCTAGAACCATATTTCACATCATGTTATAAGTGAAGAAGAAAAAGAAGAAGAAGAAGAAGAAGAAGAATGAGGAAGATGGAGAAGAAAGAAACAAAAGATGAATATTTTTTTAAAATTAGTTTTCGGACAACTTTCGGCATACCAAAACTATCTATTACACGAAGAAGTAAGAAAGTGAGGTAGTGTAGGGCAAACTAAGAAGTGATGTGAAGAGAATGACGAATGAATGAAGTAGAACCGTCAAGAATTGAAAAGGATATAAAGTCCGAAAGATGGCTCAAAGAAAACTCGAAAACGCGAAGAAAAGTCTTCTTTTTTTTTTTATCAACTTTCGGAGCTCCGATAGCATGCAAAAAGAGGAAGAATGAGATGTGTGAGATGTAATACAAAAACTAAACCGTGAGTTGAATCCAATGACGTAAAAATGAGGCGAAATAGAGTTATAACGAAAAAGATAGAAGGGCTTGAAGTGGTGGTTACTGGTTGTGGTTTGCTGGTAGAAAAGAGTGGGTCTGTATCTTTTTTTTTGAAATTTTGGACCAAAATGTAATTTTTTTTAACTTTTTCCGTTTCAAATCTGACGGCAGGGACAAAATTGATAGTAACTTAAATAGTATAGGGGTACGCGTGAAAATAAGAGTAGTCTGAGGGGGTCATTGAAAATCGTGACAAAGTATAGAGGTAAAAAAGAAATAATCTCCAAAATCAAAACCCTAATTTCAAAAAGCATTAATTTTGAAATTGAAAATCCCAAATGAAAAGTTAAAATCCTAATTTTTGCAAAACGAACCTCAATGTAGACAATGTGAGGGAAAGGTGCAAAGCTCCGACATGATAGATGTGGGATAACTATGATGTAAGAGAAGTGAGACAAGTGTTGGTTGTAGTGATCTCATTTTCACTATGGTTGTCACTTCGAGATGGTCTCTTCTTTAGTTTGTGTCTATTGTATTGTTAAGTGATGAAGTATAGTATTGAAGTAAGTGTTTGATTTCTCTCTCAAGTCTTTCCGAAAGACATGGCAGAGAAGTTCGAAGACGTCTATTATAAAGTGTTGGAGATCAGAAAAGTCGCTGCCCAAAATGTGGATCACACTTGAAACTCAAAAAAATTTTATGTAAAAATGATTTTTTTTTGAAACCGTTATTGATTTTAATTAATTAAATTTTAAAGATAACTTAATTAAAATTAACTTTTTAAAAGTCGATTTCTATATTAAATTTTTATTATTATTTTAATCAATTTTGTATAGTAAAATAGGGTTTTTGAAAAATCGATTTTTAGAAAATGACTTTTAAAAAGTCAATTTACCTTATAATGAGACCCAAAAAAAAAAAAAAAAAAAAAAAAAGATAAAAGTCCACCATAAAATGGGAATAAAGTGTTGGCAGTACCTCTGTCAGAGAAATTAGACCAACTGACTATTTTCGGCTCACCCGAACTGAGGGGCACAAACTCCCATGCGAGGAAAGTTTTTAAATAAATAAAAAAAAAAAAAAACGCAAACAATGGATATTACGTGTCATTACTTGTCTAGTATTTTTTGGAGTTAATATATTACTAACTCACTTTAATTAGGAAGGTAGCATGCATACAAAATGATAATCCACACAGTTGGTAAAAATCAGTTTTTTTATTTTTAACTAAGATTTTTTAGAGTGATTTAAAAAGTTAGTAAAAAATTTTTTTTTTGAAATTAATATTTATTTATAGTGTCACATCACACTAAAATGATTAAAATATCCTCACTCAACTTAAAAAATTACATTTTATCCATTTATACAAAATATAAGCATTGAAGGTAATTAGGTAATTTTTCAGCCTACTGTTTGTATTTTTCAAATGAGCGTCCCAACTTTTTTACGTTTTCCTCAAAAACACAAACGTGACGTTTTTTTTTGCTTTCCCAAAAGAGCCCTTTGTCTACTAAAATTACCTCAAAAACGATACAACATTTTATTGCACAGTTTTTAATCAATTTCCAATTTTAAGAAGCTAATGATAGTCATATTTTTATATTACGTTTTGTTTATTGTATAATATAATATGTAATTATTATGTACAAAATTATAATATAAACACTATCAATTTAAATTTTTCCTACTAATTAATGTGGCTATCAATAATATTATTTTTAGTGTCATATCAATAAATGAATTTAAAAATATATATTAATTTCTATAGCATTACTTTTGTAATATTGATAACAAATAAATTAGAAAAAATTAGTAAAATCTTTTCAAACCCAAGCCCATGAGTGTTCTACTTAAAAAAAATTACTTCACAAATAAGGTCCATAAATTTTAAAATTTTGAGGAAAAGAAAATTCCTCATCATATTTTTCCCCCTTTTAGTTTTATGATCATTTCTTAATTTTTACTCACGTCGATTCTCGCTAATTCATATTTTTCATCATTTATTTTTTCTTCATTTACATTAAAACAATAGTTGGTAGAGAGAGAAAGAGAGAGATAGAATAAATTGTGTATTGAATTAATGTATTTGTGAATGTTCAGATAGCTCTCCTTTATAGAGGAGAGGAGGAACAAATGGCCGAAAGTGGTCGAAAGAAGAAAGGAATAAAGCAGGAAACAACATTATTAAAGTTACATCATTAAAGCTAACACTAACAGCTCCCCACAAACTCAATGAGGGTAAGCATCAACCAACTTGAGTTTGGAAACAAGATCACTGAAATGACCAGGAGGATGAGCCTTGGTGAAAATATCAGCAGGTTGATCTACAAAAGCAATAGGGAGAAGAAGAACAGTGCCACGTGTGACATGCTGTCGATTGAAATGACAGTCAATCTCAATATGCTTGGTGCGATCATGGAAAACATCACTGTGAGCAATCTGAACGGTACTCTGATTGTCACAATAGAGAGAGGTAGCATCAGAAGAAGAAACACCCATATCAGCAATAAGCCATTGAAGCTAGAGAAGTTCCTGAGTAGTATCAACAAGAGCTCGGTTGTCACGACCCAAACCCGCCCCTATGGGTTTAGCATCGTAATCGGCCAGTAATCCGAGATTACCGAAGGCCTGCTTAACAGTAAAACAGTATAATAGAGTACAGGGGCATGGTGGAAGCCAATACAGTAAATAAACAATGTCCAATGAGCTGTGACAGTCTGTATACAAAAAAAAAAATCATATACACAGTACGGAACAGTATGCACAATATTTACAACCATTCAGAACAGGGACCTAATCCCTATTAAACAGTACAATAACAGTCTATACAGTCATTACAAAAATAGAATGGAATGGGGAAAACTAAAACACCCCATAGCCTCTGCTAGACAGGCTAGAAACCTAGCAGTGAGGCACAGTAGTTGGCTTGACAAAACTGGAGTTTACCCCGACGCTTCTAGCATTGGTCCGGTGCCTGTACACCTACATATATATATGAGCAGTGAGCTAAAGCCCAATGAATAACATAATGCGTAAAGGGGTTTAGAATGAATGTCCTTACAGTAATGAAAATAGTTCATTTCAATCGATTATCGGTTGTTCGATGCGATGCGATCATATGTGGTACATCCGTTAGCTTAACAGTAAATAGTAGGTCTTAAAAGGCCGAACAGTAAATGATGGCCATCAATCGATGTGATAGTGGTTCCAACAGGGAACCGAGAGATCTCACTAACGATAACGATGGCGATGCGATGAGGTGCTAAGGATGCCACCGTCTGATTCGAACATAGGACATACATTCATTCGATGAACGATATACTGATTGACGAAGCAAGATTCGATTTGTTTAGAAGATAATCATTTTGAACATATCTTTACACAATTGTTACTCACAGAGTTCTGGGCCACAGTAAGCTAGAGCGTCTCCTCGGAATGCCAACCCTATACAGTTAACAGATTGAATACACACTAAGTTTCACAGTTGGGAAAGATAATAACTTAATCCCTAAATTGCCTCGGTGTGGTTCTACATCTATATCCTCATTAAGATGCCTTAAACTAGGCCTAAGAATGCCTAGGATGGGATGAGGATGCAAAGATGCACTTAGAAAACATTTTCGGAATTTCAGAAAAACAGGTCCCCGCTCGAGCGTCAACTTCCCCGCTCGAGCGGACCAAAAAGTACTGGATAGGTGAAATTCACGCTCGGCCGCGCTTCGGCGTGTCACCGATCCTTCGCTCGAGCTTCAATCCTCCTTTCGGCGGGCGGTTCTCTGATGCAAGATGCTGGGAGCTCGATTTCCCCGCTCGAGCGGTCCTTCCCCCGCTCGAGCGGACGACCAAAATCTGGAAATTCCATATTTGAGTCCCAAGCTCAAAATCAAGTTTACATACATAAAAGTCGATCCTCTTGGGCCAATTTTCTGGAAAACATAAGTAGACTCACAGAATGACATGATTTGAAGCTTAATTTGTAAAATCAAAGCCCAAGGGTAGTTCAGTTAAACCAAATTTCAAATCAATTTCCATGAACAAACTTCAAACATGACATGCATGCATTCAAACAGATTTAAAGCTTCAAAGCTTGCTCAATTGAGCTCATTTCTTCAAGAACTTGGTGTAATCATGGATTATGATCAAAAGATAGACATGCACGCAAGGTTTCCATGGAATCAAGCTCAAAACTCTTTAATATACACATGCATGCAACAATTAAGCTTTATATCAACACTATTGAACCAATTCATGCCTTAACTCTACAATTTGACATGAATCATGCAAGAGCAATCTTAAATACAACAATGAGAGGTTCAATTACCTTACCTAGGTCTTGTAAGTCAAGTGTAGAAGCTTAAATATGAAATCTATACTTCAATCCTCTCAATTTCCAAGCAAGACCAAGCAAAATGAGATGAAGACACCCTCACTCCCTATTCTCCCTCTCTCTAGTCGATGGTGTGCTCAAAATGAACTGAACAAAAGTGTTTTCATCTAATGTAATAAGGCTCAAGAGTGCATAGATAATGGCCACTAAGTGGCCTAGTTGTAAATAAGTCAAACTTTGCATTTTATCAATATTTAATCTAATTTGATCATACTCAATCAGTTTTCGGATAATTATACCATAAAATCGCGTAAATTGTGGTGATCATAAAACACAAGTCGGTTTCGGATTCGGCCGCCGATAAGGCCTTCAATTAACAATTTAAACATAAAAACTGAATAGATAATCAAACAGTCAAACAGATAGGAATGCATTTAAACTAACATATACTCAATCAATCAGTTTGATTTGATCGATCGATTCGATCTTTCGATTACTTGATTATCGATCATAATCGATCTCGGTTTAAAACGATTGGTAGTTTACGATGCGATGGTGAGGGTTATTACAGTCTCCCTTCCTTAAAAAGAGTTTAGTCCTCTAAACTCGAGTTACCTTCATTCTGGAACAAAACAGGGTTCAGTGGGAACAGTTCAGGATATCTTTTAGCCATGTCATCTTTCCTTTCCCAAGTGGCATACACGCCACCATGGTTTTGCCAGTCAACTTTCACTAATAGGATCTCTTTGTTTCTCAACTTCTTGGTCCGTCTGTTTACAATCTATATAGGCCGTTCCTCGTAAGTGTAGTCATCACTCAGCACTACACGAGTAGGCTCTATCACGTGGAAAGGATCCCGGAGGTAGTCCCTTAACATAGAAATGTGGAAGACGTTATGCATATTCTCCATTTCAGGAGGAAGCGCAACTTGATACGCCACCGGATTGATTTTCTCAATAATTTCATACGGTCCGACATATCTTGGCGCTAACTTGCCTTTGACTCCAAAACGAGTCTGGCCTTTCATCAGTGTCACTTTCACAAAAACGTGATCTCCCACTTCATATTCTCTGTCACGCCTTCTAACATCTGTATAACTTTTCTGTCGGCTCTGTGCAGTTTTTCAGTCTCTGCTGTATCAATTTTACTTTCTCAGTCGTTTCATAAACAATCTCGAGGCCAAGCAAGGGCCCGTCTCCAACTTCTGCCCAGCAAATCAGAGATCTACATTTTCTGCCATACAATGCCTCGAAATGCGCCATACCAATGCTTGAATAATAGCTGTTGTTGTAGGCGAATTCAGCCAATGGCAAATGGCTTTCCCAGTTTCCCTGAAAATCAAGGACACACATTCTCAGCAAATCCTCCGGAGTTTAGATGGTCCTCTCTGACTGACTATCTGTCTAAGGATGATAGGCACTACTCAGGCTTAGTTCAGTACCCAATGCAGTCTGTAAGCTTTGCCAAAATCTTGATGTAAACTTCGAATCCCTGTCAGAAACAATGGACACAGGCACTCCATGCAATCTAACAATTTCATCAATATAGAGTATAGCCAATTTGTCCGCATTATAAATTGTCTTAACAGGTAAGAAGTGAGCAGATTTAGTCAGTCTATCAACAATAACCCAAATTGAGTCCATACCTTTACTGGAGCGAGGCAATCCCACAATGAAATCCATGGTAATATGTTCTCATTTCTACTCCGGTATCAGTAAGGGCTGCAATAAGCCTGCGGGTCATTGATGTTCAGCTTTGACTTGTTGGCAATGAAGACATTTTGATACAAAATCAGCAATCTCTTTCTTCATTTTCGGCCACCAAAAGTTCTGTTTCAGATCTTGGTACATTTTCGTATTCCCCGGATGGATAGAAAATTTTGAATTGTGGCCCTCCTGCAGAACTCTTCTTTTTAATTCAGAATCATTCAGTACACACAGTCTTTCTTGAAATTTCAGTACATTGGTTTCAAATTTGAACCCCGGTCTCGGTTTAGATTCTCTCTCATCGATGATCTTTTTCAGGAAGTCATCTTGTTGCTATTTCTCTTTAATTTCCTCAATCAATGCCGGTTGAGCAGTAATAGCAGCCATTGTGCCACCTTGTTCTCTCAAGACAACTTCAATTTCAGATTTTTCAAGATCACTAAGCAACTCTTTCTGTCCAGTGAGCAAACAGGTTAAGTTCCCAATCGATTTCCGGCTCAATGCATCGGCAACAGTATTGGCTTTTCCTGGATGGTACAAAATCTGTAGGTCATAATCTTTAATCAGTTCTAGCCATTTCTGCTGTCTCATGTTCAGTTCTTTCTGTGTGAAGAAATATTTCAGACTTTTGTGGTCGGTATAAACTTCACATGTCGCCCCATACAGATAATGACGCCAGATTTTCAGTGCAAATACTACTGCAGCAAGTTCCAGATCATGGTTCGGGTAGTTCTTTTCGTGCGGTCTCAGTTGTCGGGAAGCATAAGCAATTACTCTCCCATTCTGCATTAAAACACATCCCAAACCCATATAAGAAACATCACTAAATACAGTATAACCATCTGTACCTGAAGGTAAGGTAAGAACTGGTGCAGTCACGAGTCGAGTTTTCAATTCTTGGAACGTGGATTCCCTTTGGTCAGTCCAGTCAAATGATATCCCCTTCTGAGTCAGTTGAGTCAATGGTAAGGCAATTTTGGAGAAATCTTTGACAAATCTTCTGTAATATCCAGCCAAACCCAAAAAGCTTCGGACTTCTGTCACATTTGTTGGTCTAGGCCAGTTTACTACAGCTTCAATTTTCTGCGGATCAACGGAAATCCCATCTTTGCTAACAACATGCCCCAAAAACATAACATGATCAAGCCAAAATTCACATTTAGATAGTTTAGCATAAAGTTTCTGTTCTCTTAGAGTCTGTAGGGCAAGTCTCAGATGATGTTCATGTTCTTCTATACTTTTGGAGTAAATCATTATGTCATCAATGAATACAACAATAAAGTCATCAAGGTATGGTTTAAAAATTCTGTTCATGAGGTCCATAAATGCAGCAGGTGCATTGGTAACTTCGAAAGACATAACTAAGAATTCGTAATGTCTGTACCTCATTCAAAAAACAGTTTTATCAATGTCTTCTGGTTTAACTTTCAACTGATGATATCCGGATCTGAGATCAATCTTAGAAAACACTTGAGCACCCTGTAACTGATCAAATAAGTCATCAATTCGAGGCAATGGGTATTTATTTTTCACATTTACCTTATTCAGTTCGCGATAATCAATACACAGTCTCAGTGAACCGTCTTTCTTTTTCACAAATAGGACAGGTGCGCCCCACGGTGAAGTACTGGGCCTGATGAACTTTTTGTCTAACAGTTCTTGCAGTTGCATTTTCAGTTCTTTCAATTCAGTTGGAGCCATTCTGTAAGGAGTTTTCGATGTAGGCTGTGTACCTGAAATTACATCAACGGTAAATTCAATTTCCCTGTCAATCAAATCCCCTGGCAGATTATCTAGAAAAACATCTGGAAATTCTCTGACTATGGGAATACTGTTCACATTAGCATTATCATCAGTAGATACAGTCAATACAGAACACAGATACCCTTTACACCCCTTTCTAATCAGTTTAACAGCTTTCACAGAAGAAATCAAATACGGGGGAGGTACTACTCCACTTCCATTAAATACAAATTCGGGTAAACCAGGTGGACGGAAAACAACTTGCTTGGTCACACAGTCAATGGTAGCATGATATTTTTGTAACCAGTCCATCCCCAATATTACATCAAAATGATCAATGTTCAATGGCAGTAGATCAATAAACAGATGCATATCCCCAACAATAATCTCACAAGCAGGATACATATATGAACATGTCATGGATCCCCCAATAGGTGATGATATAGCTAACAGATAATTCATGGGTTCTAAGGGTCTATTCAATTTCTGTGAGAAAGCATGCAATACATATGAATGTGTAGACCCCAAATCAATCAGTACATATGCATTTTGAGTACAAATAGAGAGGATACCTGACACAACGGTCTCAGTATTTTGTACATCTCCTGGTACTAGGGCGAACACTCGGCCCTGCCTCATAGGCTCTTTCCTGGTAGCTTTGGGGTTCAGTCTTGGTGCAACAGTTGATGCTGCGGCGCTGCCTGCAGTTTTACTATTGCCCGGAGCAGTGGAAGGGCAATCTTTGACCATGTGGCCCACCTTGCCACACCTATAACAAGCACCAGATAGTTTATAACAACCTCCCTTATGATTCTTACCACATTCGGAACAGGGTGGTATGGAACCACTCCCTTGGCTGGGGCTAGTTGTTGACCCCGTATTTTGTTTCTTGTTCAATGGGTTATGTTTTCCTTTCTTGAATTTAAAATTCTGCCTTTTACCACGCCATTCAGACGCTGGTATTTCAGTTTTCAGTGCTTCAATGTTCGCTTCAGCCATCAAGGCTCGGTCAAGGACATTCACATAAGTCGGTAATTTCAGAACACTCATTCTGTCGAGTATTGCAACATTTAGGCCGCCTTCAAACCTTCTGGCCTTCTTGTAATCGGTGTCCACCATGTGTGGTGCATATCTAGTAAGCCCAGTGAATTTTGCTTCATATTCAGCAACAGACATTGTGCCCTATCTTAGTTGTTCAAATTCAGTCACCTTCTTATCCCTGACACATTGAGGGAAGTACTTTTCAAAGAAGGCTACTTTGAATTGAGCCCAAGTCATAACAGTGTTGTCATCACGGGTAAGCATCCACTACCTTCTAGCCTCTTCTTGCAAAGTGAAGGTGGCCAACAGTACTTTATGCGCCTCCGAGCACGAAAGCACCTCAAACAATTTTTCGGTCTCCAAAACCCATGCTTCAGCCTTCAATGGTTCAAGGCCTCCCTGAAAGGATGGCGGTTTCAGTTTGCTGAACTTCTGGATAAGAGCAATTATGTCCCCATCATTAACATTCACATTCTCGTATGCACGGATGAGGAGGTGGAAATTTGGTTCATTGTTGATCTAGTCTTTCAGTTATCAGTTCCATCATTCTTTCCAGTCTTGCCATTCTTGCCTCAGAGGATGAGGATTCAGATTCATTTGTAGTTCTTGCATTATCCATTTCACTATAAGCAGTTACAACAGTTATCAACATAAGCAGTTGCATACTTAAACAGTTTAACACATTAACACATATCAGTCATGTCCACACACACTTTTCATACTTAGGCGATGCCCTAAGTGCTTTTCTAGGACACCCTATAGCTCATTTGGACACGTGTGTGTGGTATAACTCGTGGTAAGTATCGCTCTGATACCACTCTGTCACGACCTAAACCCACTCCTACGGGTTTAGCATGTAAATCGCGATGTCCGAGATTACCAAGGCCCTTAATAGTAAACAAGACAAAGAGTACAAGGGCATGGCGGAAGCCAATACAGTAAATAAACAATGTCCAATGAGCTGTGACAGTCTGTATGTAAAAAGATTTTTCATATATACATAGATATATACACAGTACGGAATAAAATGCACAATATTTACAACCATTCAGAACAGGGACCTAATCCCTATTAAACAGTACAATAACATTCTATACAGTCATTACAAAAATAGAATGGAAGGGGGAAAACTAAAACACCCCATAGCCTCTGCTAGACAGGCTCTGAACCTCACAGTGAGGCACAGTAGTTGGCTTGACAAAACTGGAGTTTACCCCGACGCTTCTAGCATTGGTCCGGTGCCTGTACACCTACATATATATATATATATATATATGAGCAGTGAGCTAAAGCCCAGTGAATAACATAATGCGTAAAGGGGTTTAGAATGAATGTCCTTCTGATGAAAAGCAGTTCATTTCAATCGATTATCGGTTGTTCGATCGGTAAACATTCATATGTGGTACATCCGTTAGCATAACAGTAAACAGTAGGTCTTAAAAGACCGAACAGTAAATGATGGCCATCAATCAGTAAACAGTAATAGTTCCAACAGGGGAACCGACAGAGATCTCTGTAATAGTAATAGCGATGAAATGAGAGGTGCTAAGGATGCCACCGCATGATTGAGAACATAGGACATACATTCATTCGATGCGATACGCTGAGAAAAGCGATGCAGTTCGATTGTTGAAGATAATCATTTTGAACATATCTTTACACAATTGTTACTTACAGAGTTCTGGGCCACAGTAAGCTAGAGCGTCTCCTCGGAATGCCAACCCTATATAGTTAACAGATTGAACACACACTAAGTTTCACAGTTGGGAAAGATAATAACTTAATCCCTAAATTGCCTCGGTGTGGTTCTACATCTATATCCTCATTAAGATGTCTTAAACTAGGCCTAAGAATGCCTAGGATGGGATGAGGATGCAAAGATGCACTTAGAAAACATTTTTGGAATTTCAGAAAAACTGGTCCCCGCTCGAGCGTCAACTTCCCCGCTCGAGCGTACCAAAAAATATTGGATAAGTGAAATTCACGCTCGACGCCCGCTCGAGCGTGTCACCCAGTCCTCCACTCGAGCGTCCAATCCTCCGCTCGAGCGGACGGTTCTACAGTGCAAGATGCTGGGAGCTCGATTTCCCCGCTCGAGCGGTACTTCCCCCGCTAGAGTGGACGACCAAAATCTGGAAATTCCAGATTTGAGTCCCAAGCTCAAAATCAAGTTTACATGCATAAAATTCAATCCTCTTGGGCCAATTTTCTGAAAAACATAAGTAGACTCACAGAATGACATGATTTGAAGCTCAATTTGTAAAATCAAAGCCCAAGGGTAGTTCAATTAAACCAAATTTCAAATCAATTTCCATGAACAAACTTCAAACATGACATGCATGCATTCAAACCGATTTAAAGCTTCAAAGCTTGCTCAATTGAGCTCATTTCTTCATGAACTTGGTGTAATCATGGATTATGATCAAAAGATAGACATGCACGCAAGGTTTCCATGGAATCAAGCTCAAAACTCTTTAATATACACATGCATGCAACAATTAAGCTTTATATCAACACTATTGAACCAATTCATGCCTTAACTCTACAATTTGACATGAATCATGCAAGAGCAATCTTAAATACAACAATGAGAGGTTCAATTACCTTACTTGGGTCTTGTAAGTCAAGTGTAGAAGCTTAAATATGAAATCTATACTTCAATCCTCTCAATTTCCAAGCAAGACCAAGCAAAATGAGATGAAGACACTCTCACTCCCTATTCTCCCTCTCTCTAGTCGGTGGTGTGCTCAAAATGAGCTGAACAAAAGTGTTTTCATCTAATGTAATAAGGCTCAAGAGTGCATAGATAATGGCCACTAAGTGGCCTAGTTGTAAATAAGTCAAACTTTGCATTTTATCAATATTTAATCTAATTTGATCATACTTAATCAGTTTTCGGATAATTATACCATAAAATCGCGTAAATTATGGTGATCATAAAACACAAGTCGGTTTTGGATTCGGCCGCCGATAAGGCCTTCAATTAACAGTTTAAACATAAAAACTGAACAGATAATCAAACAGTCAAACAGATAGGAATGCATTTAAACTAACATATACTCAATCAATCGGTTTGATTTGATCGATCGATTCGATATTTCGATTACTTGATTATCGATCATAATCGATCTCGGTTTAAAGATTTGATAGTTTACGATGCTTGATGGTGAGGGTTATTACATCGGTATTCAACTTCAGTAGTAGAGCGGGCAGTGAGGGATTGTTTCTTACTGCGCCAAGTAAGAAGAAAATCCCCTAAGAAGAAACAGAAACCTGTGGTGGAGCGTCAATCAGTAGGATCCGCAGCTCAATCAACATCAGAAGAAGGCACACAATTCAAGAAAGAAAGAAGCAGAATAGTGAAGGCCATGGAACAGAGTGCCTTTGAGGTAGTGAAGTATGCGAAGTAGAGCAGTATAATGTCGAGTGCAAAGAGCCGACATGTACTAACCAACAAGATGAACAGCATAGCCAATGTCAGGATGAGTCACAGTGAGATAGATGACACTGCCAACTAGTTAGCGATAAAGAGTAGTATCAGAGAGAAGATCCCCATCGAGAGGAGTGAAACGAATCTGAGGATCAACTGGAGTAGATGTAGTTTTGCAATCTATAAGACCAGCACGGGCCAGAAGATCAGATGCATATTTGGCCTGGGACTGTGATAACCCTGTCCTGTTTTATGCTAATTAATCTTGATTACGATCGTGATTACATGTTTAATATGATTTTTAGTAGTAATTGTGTGATTATTCATGTTTTTGAAACTATATCTGTTTACCATAGGAAAATATGTCCAACTTACTGCTACAATTTGGAAATTGAAGACCGTACAGGTTTCAGAAACTGAAATTGACTGTATTATTGTGATTAGCGTGATTTTTAGAGCCTATGGTGAAATTTAATTAGAAATTGATTTGGATCAAATTAATTAGATTGCACTGATTAAGTTAAACTTAATTACTTAGCCTTAATCAAATTTGATTAGGCAAGCATATATAAGAGCCTTATTACACTAAAGCTCATTCATTTGAGCTCGAAATCTGAAATATACTCCAAAGAGAGAGAGAGAAGGACGTTTCTAGACAGCGAAAGAGGGCTCAAATTGTGAATTTTGACTCAAATCTTGAGAATTTGGAAGCTAGGCTCAAAAAATTAGCAAATTTTGGGAAGATTGGAGCCTCTAGGTGAGTAATTAAGCATGAATTCATGAGTTTGAGTTGTAATTATGTGAACTCAAAGATAAATTGTAATCAAGAACTTGATTTGGGTTAAATTTGATGAATTTGAGGTTTGTATGTACATGCAAGTAAAGAATTTGACATGGGTTTGCATGTTTGAATATGAAGCATGTTAATCATGATGAAATTGAGGTCAATAGGTGCATGCATGTAACAATTGCTATGAATCCTCATATTTGTGTATAAGATATGTTAAAGGCGTTGAATTGGAAGTCATCTAGGACATGCATCCATGAATAATGAGATTGTGAAGCTTAACTACATGTTTTGAAGGTGATGAACTCATGTAAAGTCATGTATGCATGAGTCTCAAAGTTATGAGGATGGAATTGAATGATTTGAACTTGATTTTGAGTAAATGGTTTCAAACTAGAAGTGTTTCCATGTCATGTGATGGTTTTCCATGTTTTTGTACCAAAAATATGAGTTTTGGATCTTTGAACATCGAGTTTGAGCTTCAAATGCAGTTTTGGAAATTCCAAAATTCGACCTCTCTACTCAAGCGAAGGAGTTGTCGCTCGAGTGGAGAATGCAAGCAACCAGAAGTTTTGCAGACACAGATGTTCGCTTAAGCGAGAGAAGTTGCGCTCAAGCGGCCACTCACATGTTTCAACTCCTGGCTCGAGCGACCAAGGTCACGCTCGAGCATAAAAATGGGGTAACTA
Organism: Camellia lanceoleosa; assembly: GCA_025200525.1. Classification (NCBI taxonomy): domain Eukaryota; kingdom Viridiplantae; phylum Streptophyta; class Magnoliopsida; order Ericales; family Theaceae; genus Camellia; species Camellia lanceoleosa. Next base: position 85,673,073 of record CM045769.1, read on the forward strand.
GTACTTTTGCAGATCCAAGGGATCCGCTCGAGCAGAGAACCCTGTTTCAGAAATTTTGAAAGGGTGTTTTATGAATTGTTTTCCGTTCTCTTTCATTTCTAAGCACTCTTAGGCATACATTGAGCATTGTAAATGGATAGGAAGATAAGAAAGAGGCCTAAGAGGAATAAATGAATTAACAACGGATTAAATCGCTTGTGATCCATTATGTTTATGAAATGTGTAGGGTCACGCGCAAGGACAAATCATCCGGCAAATCACTGTGAGTAATATCTTAGTAAATATATTTTGAAGTATGCTACTTGTCCAAATGTTTACTTCTATATGAGTATCATGAGTTCGTTAATTTGAATTGTGGACAAGTATTTGTTATGCCAAATGATTAGGCCAAAGGCCGTTTGATATGAATGATTGGGCGAAAGGCCATTTGACATGAATGATTGGACGAAAGGCCGTTTGATACGAATGATTGGGCCAAAGGCCGTTTGACATGAATGATTAGGCCAAAGGCTGTTCGACAAGAGTGAATTGGGCCCAAGTCCATTTGACATGAATGAATTGGGCCCAAGGCCGTTGGCTAAGAATGAAGTGGGCCAAAGGCCGTTTGATATGTTTAGGCTTGAGGCCGTTGACTTTACTAGATAGAAACATAAATGGGCCTAAGGCTGTTTGATATATCTGTTTCGAATTTCATTCACGTAAATTCTTAATTTGATATTATTCACTGGGCTTTTGCTCACTCTCATTCATGTGTATGTAGGTGAGCAAAGAGATGCCCAAACCCAGCCTCGGTGAAAGATAAGAGAGGGAGTTAAGTTTGGTAAAGTCAGCCCGAACGTCCCACGCATAAGACTTTCTTTTGTTCTCCTTTTTCCCCTTTTTGTTACTTTGGTGAACATGTCGAATCACCATGTATATAAGCTTTGTGTTTGGCTGACTGTATGTTTGAAAGTTCCTAGACACATAAAATTTTAACTCTATTTATATGTGTGAGTTATTATGGTCTACTTATGGAGTATTTTGCTTTACCATGTAAGCATAGCTCATTGGATAAAATTTTTAAGTCTACTTTCGTTTCACCCTCGTTATTGTTATTAATTTTATCTACTTAGTTTGAGGTCGTTGGTAATCTCTTGATTACTAACCGGTTATGACCTTAATCTTTAGGGGCGGGATCAGGTCATGACAGAGTGGTATCAAAGCACGAGTAATAACTCACACACTTGTCCAAATAAGCAATAAGCATCTAGAAACGATCTAGGATGCATTCATATGATAAGTATGATTTTGAAAGATATTTAACATAAGCTTAAATGTTCCAAATGGATTACTATGTGTTATATGTTTTGTGATTTGGTTGCATTGTGAATTATTTGAATATGTATGCTCTTTTGTATATGCATACTTGTGAATATTTTTTTATGAAGAATAGTGCAAGTTTAATCAGACAATAGTGAGAACAAGAGATGATGAATTAGAAGATTCATCTACTGCCAGAATGGATAAGATAGAAAGGTTGATACAGGAGATGGCAGAAAGATTGAGGCAACAACAACAATGGCAACAGCCACATCTTCCGCCTCCTCCTCCAGTACCACCTGTCCAAGATCTACAAAATGATGATCGAAGAATAGCTCTCACCAAAGAGTTCAAGAAGATGAAACTGCCACAGTTTCATGGGGGATTGGATCCATTAAAGGTTGAAGCATGGGTCCTCGGCATAGAGAAATTTGAGGTGTTTCCTTGTCTAGAAACACATAAAGTACTGCTAGCCACCTTTACACTAGAAGATGAAGCAAGAAGGTGGTAGATGCTAATGCGTGAAAACAATAAGGACATCGGCTGGGCACGGTTCCTGGAAATTTTCTATGACAAGTACTTTCCACAATGTGTTCGTGACAGAAAAGTATTGGAGTTCATGGAACTTAAGCAAAACAGCACGACAACAGCTAAATATGAGGCCAAGTTTACTGAATTGGCCAAATTTGCACCACATGTGGTCGACACCGACTACAAGAAAACGAGGCATATTGAAGGGGAGGGCTTCGAGATGATATCTTAGAGAAAGTAAATGTACTCTAGCTGGAAACCTATATCGAAGTGTTAGACCGGGCCATTATATCAAAAGCTAACATAGCCAGACAGGCCAAATCAACAACTGACTGAAAAAGTAGTAAAAGACAAGGCTTCTTTTCAAAGAAGAAATTTTCAAAGAAACTGAATACGGGCTCCTCAAGCACTTCAAATTCTTCTCGAGATACATCCTCAATATGTAACCAATATGGAAAAAGGCATCGTGGGGTTTGTTACCATGTATCAGGGGCTTGTTTTACGTCACATGGCCAGGGAATGTAATCAAAACAATGGGAAGTTAGCTGCTAGCTCAACTGCCTCGATCCCAAAACTGGGAAACACTACAAGGCCTACTACCACCAGAGATACTGTAAGGCAAGGGAGAGTCTTTGTGCTTATTCCGGGCGATACATGGAACGCTGAAGCCGTTGTCTCATGTACTATCTCTATATGCAATCAGGATGCTTTTATGTTAATTGACTTTGGATCAACACACTCTTTCGTAGCTTGTGCATTTGCATCTAGATTGAGTAAACCTCTAGAATCATTGCCATATTTGTTATGTGCATCTGCTCCATCCGGGGAATCTGTGTTGTGTGCTTCTGTATATATATTTTGTGATATGCATATTGGGAATGCTACCTTGTATGTAGATTTATTACCCTTGGACTTTAGACATTTTGATATAATTCTGGGCATGGACTAGTTAACTAAATACTGTGCCATCATTGATTGTGTAACGAAACATGTTGTATTTAAACCACCTGAATAGGAAGAAATTGTATTTGTGGATAATGAGGTAGTGCCTCCACCTTATTTGATATCTGCAATGAAAGCATGTAAATTAATCAGGAAAGGGTGCCAGGGTTACTTGTGTTGTGTGCTATCTGAACAATCTGTGAATGTAGAATTGGATAGTATCCCTATTGTCAACAAGTTTCTAGATGTATTCTCAGATGAATTGCCAGGGGAATTGGTGGACAGGGAGGTAGAGTTTACTATTGAAATTGTGCCAGGCACTCATCTTATTTCTAAAACTCCCTCCAGAATGGCTATTGCTGAAATGAAATAACTGAAAGAACAACTGCAAGACTTACTTGACAAAGGGTTTATTCGACCTAGTACATCTCTATGGGGTGCATTAGTACTATTTGTGAAAAAGAAAGATAGAACATTGCACCTGTGTATTGACTACCGTGAATTGAACAAGGTAACGATAAAGAATAAATATCCCTTACTCCGTATTGATGACTTGTTTGATTAGTTGCAGGGCTCACAAATATTTTCTAAGATTGATTTGAGATCCGGATACCACCAGTTGAAAGTAAAGGCTGAAGATGTTGAGAAAACTGCATTCAGAACGAGGTATGGTCATTACAAATTCCTTGTCATGCCATTTGGAGTGACTAATGCCCCTATAGCATTTATGGATCTTATGAACCGAATTTTTAAGCCTTACCTCGATGAATTTGTTGTAGTTTTTATTGATGATATTTTGATATATTCAAAGAATGAACCCGAACATGAACAACATTTGAGAAATGTTTTGCAAACACTTAGAGAGAAGAAATTATTTGCTAAACTAAAAAAATGCGAGTTTTGGTTGGATGAAGTTATTTTCTTAGGGCATGTCATTAACAAAAATGGAATTTCAGTAGACTCCCAGAAAATAGAGACAATTGTGAATTGGCTTACACTAACGAATATAACAGAGGTCCGCAGTTTCATGGGCTTAGCTGGGGACTACAGAAGGTTTGTTAAGGATTTTTCAAAAATAGCAGTACCTCTTACCCAACTGACACGCAAGGGGCAACCATTTGAATGGAATGGTGAAAGATAATCTGTCTTTCATGAGCTAAAAACGAGACTAACTACTGCACCAGTGTTGACATTGCCCACAGGTACGAAAAACTTTGTGATTTTCAGTGATGCATCTTATAAAGGTTTGGGTTGTGTATTAATGCAGAATGGAAGGGTGATCGCTTACACCTCTTGGCAGTTGAGGCCACATGAGAAGAACTACCCAACACATGACCTGGAATTGGCCGCAGTTGCATTTGCTTTAAAAATTTGGCGGCATTACTTGTATGGGGCAAAATGCAAAGTCTACACAGATCACAAAAGCTTGAAGTATTTCTTTACGCAGAAAGAGTTAACTATGTGGCAGAGAAGATGGCTTGTGTTGATAAAAGATTATGATCTTCAGATTCAGTATCACCCAGGGAAAGCCAATACAGTTGCTGATGCCTTAAGTAGAAAATCGACAGGGAATCTAGCTTGCTTACTCACTAAATAGAAAGAAATCTTGCTAGATTTTGAGAGAACCGAGATTGAAGTTTTGTTACATGAACAAGCTGGGTTGATAGCCACAATTTCAATTAAACCAGCAACAATTACTAAAATTAAGCAAAGGCAAAAAGATGATGAGTTCCTTAAGAAGATAATTGATGAGTTTGAGGCAAACCTGAAATCAGAATTCAGCATTGATGGTGAAGTGTTGAAATTTCAAGATCGAATGTGTGTTCCAAACATTCCCGAACTAAAGAGGAGAATCCTAGATGAGGCTCACAAGTCAGTATTTGCTATGCATCCGGGTAACAACAAAATGTATCGAGACTTAAAGCAAAGCTATTGGTGGCCCAAAATGAAGAAAGAAATTACAGAATATGTGTCCAAGTGCCTTCAATGTCAGCAAGTTAAAGCTGAACATCAGAAACCAGGTGGTCTACTTCAATCTCTCCGTATTCCAGAATGGAAGTGGGAGCATGTGACTATGGACTTTGTTGTTGGTCTACCTTGAACTCCTAGAGGTATGGATTCTATTTGGGTTGTAGTTGATAGACTGACTAAATCTACACATTTTCTACCTATTAGAACTACATTTGATGCTTATAGATTGGCTACTATATATGTTGATGAGATTGTTCGCCTATATGGAGTTCTGGTGTCCATTGTCTCGGATAGAGATCCAAAATTTGTATCTAGATTGTGGAAAAGTTTGCAAAGAGCTATGGGAATGGAATTGAGATTCAGTACCGCGTTCCATCCACAAATAGACGGGCAATCAGAACGGACCATACAAACCTTGGAAAACATGCTTCGAATGTGTGCTTTCGATTTCCAAGGGAGTTGGGAGGATTATTTGCCACTAGCAGAGTTTGCATACAATAACAGCTTCCACTCCAGCATTGGTATGGCACCATACGAAGCTTTGTACGGTGAAAAGTGTAGATCACCAATTTGTCGGACAGAGGTCGGGGATAGGGTTTTACTTGGGCCCGAAATTGTGCAAGTTACCTCCGAGAAAATTAAAATCGTTCAACAAAGGCTCAAAATAGCACAGAGTCGGCAGAAGAATTATGCGGATGTTCGAAGAAGACCTCTTGAGTATGAGGTTGGCGATCATGTGTTTATTCGTGTGACTCCGATGAAGGGCCAGGCAAGGTTTGGTAAGAAAGGAAAATTGTCGCCCCATTACATTAGGCCGTTTCAAATTCTGGAAAGGCTTGGTCCAGTTGCTTGTAGGGTTGTTTTGCCATCGAGATTCGAACAAATGCACAATGTGTTCCACGTACCGATGTTGAGGGGTTATCTTCGAGATCCGTTTCATGTGATTGATTACCACCAGATAACTCTTGATGAAAATATGGAATACGCAGAATAGCCGGAACAAATCATTGACCGGCAAGTGAAATAGTTAAAAAATAAATCCATCTCGATGGTGAAGGTAGAATGGAAAGAACACTATAAGAAGGACGATACATTTTTTTTTATTAGCAAAAAGAACTTTATTGATGAAGATAACATACAAGATATGGAATTACATCAATAAAGATGAGGCAAAGAGCCAAAAGCATCAAAGTGAACTCTCACAATCCCAACTAGGTTGGCACTAGGAGAGAAACCCTATCATATGCAAGCTCAAGCCAAAGTTGGTGAGAGACCAACAAAGCAAAAAAGGAATAAACAAATAAGGAGGCCTACTGAGGCAAAGCAGCAGAGCAAAATTGACAGCAGCCACAATAGCATGTAGTTTTAACCTTAAAACTGACTTAGGGGCACCAGCAGACTTCCAAAATTGACTTAGGGGAACCAGCAGACTTCCATCAGTAGACTTCCACCAGCATACACCATAAGAAACAGGTTAAGCATACATCAATAGCTGCTCAAACCAATAAGCTGCACAAAACCAACATACAGCAGAAGATCAGCAGCAAGCAGCCTACCAGTTAACAACAGAGCAAACCGCATGTGCAAGAGCCTAACAAAATAGAACCTAATGTACAGCAGCTAGGATAGTTCTTGAATTTGAAGAAAAATAAAGCTAAGGGCCTTGTATTATTCTACTGCTAAGCAATCCAGGCATATCTGTAAGGCAGCCCAATCTACAAACTAGAACCTGAACCAGTAGAGCAAACCTATGAACACCAGTCATACTGCTCATCCAAGGGCCACTCTAGCTATACTGAGCTCACAGAGATCACTAAATAAACTGAGCCACTCTAAACTATACTGAGCTCCAAAACATTTAGCAGTGGCACCCTCATAGTATCTGCACACACCTAGTAAACACCCTCTTTCTTGCACCAAACACCTCAGGAAGTAACTTCAACGTTATAGAACACACCACTACACCAAAGCATTAACGAGGCAGTCTAACATATCAGTCCACCACTGAGCCTCAAAGTCCAGCAGGACAGAATCTAAACCTGAACCTACAAGACCAGCAACAGACAGATACACACTCTAGCAGAGCAAACCAGGGCCAAGACTCAACAGAATAATCTGTGGCCAAAGCAGCACAGTAAACCAGGGCCAAGACTCAACTCCTATGTCGAATACAATATTGGACCTGCTGCAAGTTAAAGACTATATCATTAATAGAGAACTCCACTTTGGTTGGGGAAGATTTGACCAGCTCATAGAGATCTTCAAAATTTGGCATAACCCATTAAACACCTGATCGTTTCTATGCTTCCATATGGACCAAAGGACAGCCAAAGGTACAGCCTTCCATAGCTGCTTTTGAATCTTTTTCATCTTACAGAATGACCACCATTGTAACAATCTTTGCACTGAGTTTGGTATAACCCACTGTACACCCCACCATTTCATAATATGAGACCACAAATGACCAAACAAAAGGGCAAAAAAGCAAGATATGATGATCTGTTTCCACCTCATCATGACAGAAAACACAACCCACATTACCATTCACATCTAAGATCCCTATTCTCTGCAGGAAACTTGATGTTTTCACCTTACCTTACCATGCCAACCACCCAAAGAATTTTACTTTAGGTGGAGCAGTTATATAACTGCCATATTCTATAGCTGCTACATGGGAGAAAGAGGATGAGATACGACTACGCTATCCACATTCGTTTTCGGACGGAGGTAAAATAAGTTTGGAGGACCAAACTTCCTAAATGGGGGAAGATTGTGATAACCCTGTCCGGTTTTATGCTAATTAATCTTGATTATGATCGTGATTATATGTTTAATATGATTTTTAGTAGTAATTGTGTGATTATTCATGTTTTTTAAACTATATCTGTTTACTGTAGAAAAATCTGTCCAACTTACTATTGTAATTTGGAAATTGACCGTAGAGGTTTCAGAAACTAAAATTGACTGTATTATTGTGATTAGCATGATTTTTAGAGCCTATGGTGAAATTTAATTAGAAATTTATTTTGACCAAATTAATTAGATTGAACTGATTAAGTTAAGTTTAATTACTTAGCCTTAATCAAATTTGATTAGGCAATCATATATAAGAGCCTTATTACACTAAAGCTCATTCATTTGAGCTCAAAATCTGAAATATACTCTAGTGAGAGAGAGAGAGAGGGACGGTTCTAGAGAGAAAGAGGGCTCAAATTGTGAATTTTGACTCAAATCTTGACAATTTGGAAGCTAGGCTCAAGAAATGAGCAAATTTTGGGAAGATTGGAGCCTCTAGGTAAGTAATTAAGCATGAATTCATGAGTTTGAGTTGTAATTATGTGAACTCAAAGATAAATTGTAATCAAGAACTTGATTTGGGTTAAATTTGATGAATTTGAGGTTTGTATGTACATGCATGTAAAGAATTTGACATGGGTTTGTGTAGACACCCCATTTTTGACCGTCCTCAAGACTTGGATGTCATCGTTTGAACACTCGATGATCATCCATGTTCGTGTTCGTTTTGAGTTCCCGGACGTCTCGGCTACGTGCCTTGCCTCAAGATCTCTCAACTTATCTGTTTTGTGCTTGGTCATGGACCAAACACTTGTGTTTTTGCTTTTAAGCGAAGAGGGTGGCTTGTTTGCCATCCCCTCAACCCACCGGCCATGGCATGTGGCCATCGGCCCCTTTTGCTTGCCACCGGCCAAGTGTGTTGGCCGGTCAGCACTATATTTGGTCGGTCGGCCCTTGTTTTGGTTAATCGGCCATTTTTGGTGGCCGAACCCTATTCATCTGCTTTATGCAGATATTTTATACCGGTGTGCATTGGCATCCTGATAATCCCCTCCATACACGTGTATGGAGGGATTTGCTCTTTGTTTGGCTTCTCTTAGAAGCCTTAGAATTTGAGCCTCTATAAAGAGGGAGCCCCTCCTCCCTCCTTCAAGGTTCAGAAAAATTGCTCTTGAGAGGATAGATATAGTGTTGTATCTGTTCTTCCTTGTTTAGCTTTGTTTTGTGTCTAAAAGAGTAGTATTGTCTTACTATTGCACACAAACACCTAGCAATACACCTTGTCTTTGTTACTGAGGTAATAAGGGGTTGGTTTTGGTGTTCTTGGGTGGATTTGAACTCAGAAAACCTGCTGGAGCTTGGTTCTTGAAGAGGTTCTACAAGGGTGAGTTCCTTGCTTTAGATACCCCATTCTTGCTTAAGCTTTTAACTCCTCTTGCTTATTGTTGAGCTTAGTTTATAACTAATAAAATTTTTTATTTTTCTTGCTTAAGACCTTTGTTTAAGGTCATTTTTGTGTTTGGGGTTGTTCCCCCCCTCTTAGGCGTTGTTAGGCCTTGTTTTAGGCCATCCATTTTGGCCCTTGTTTTTAGCTTTGCATGACCTCTCTACCACTGAAATCCAGAGGATTTTCAGTGGTGGAGAGGTGGTTTTGGTGTCTCAAATAGGAGAGGGTCATCACCTCTCCTTGTTGTCTTGAATGTTTGCATAAATGGCTTATGTTAGTGGCTTGTATGCCTAGCTTGTTTTAGCTTCATTTCAGTATATATTAGGCTTTGTTTTGCTATGATATAGCACTGTTTTGACTTGGTTTAGACATACCATGCATGCTTCATATACTTGTCTTGTAATCCCATGATTTGCCTTAACATGCACCATGTTATAACATGTGTTTTAGCATGATTTTGGTTAAACTCCTTGAAGCTTTTATCCATGTTTTGGTATGCTTGAGGTCTGATTTTGGTTGTCTTAATCATCCATGACTTGCTTTGTATGGCTACCATGCAATTTAGCTTGTAGGTTTTGAGTATTTAATCCTCTAGCATGCTTTACTTGGATCATTTCAGTGGTTTGGCATCACTTGTAATGTTATTTCAGTCCATATAGTATGCTTGAATACTTGCATTTATCGTTCCTTTAATGCTTTAAAAAGGTTTGTGTTTTATGCCTCATAAATGTGTCATTGCATATGCCACCATGCTTAGGCCTTTGGGATGCCGTCTAGGTGGGTTTTTGGGCTTTTTTTGACATATCATAGCTCTGATTTTATTGACTTGCGCCTTGCCATATTTGGTTGTAATAGGTGTAGTGCAATTGCCCTTTTTGGCCTTGTATGCCTCATGTTTTGCCCCTTTGTTTTACCTTGTTTTGGCTTTGGTCATTGCATGTTTTAGGCTTACTTTGCCATGCTTTAGGACTGTTTTAGGTCATGCTCGCCATATGCATTTTGTTTTGGGTAGCTTTGGTTCAAGTCCCTTGACTAGTCTTAGGTTTTAAACCTTTAAGCATGCCATGCTTGACTTGTTTGTCTGATTTGGCATCACTCCTAGCATCATTCCAGAGCATGTAATGTTGCCACAATTTGCATGCTTTTCATTCCTTTTAAGTGTTCTTAAAAGTTGCTCTACAATGTTTAAAGTAATGGGCCATTAATATGCATGTTTGTATGAGCCTTTGTCCCCATTTCCATAACATTTTGGCCGCTGATTTGGACCTATTTGAGAGCTGTCCATGTTGGTTTAAGACCATCCCCGCATGTTGTTGCATGCTTGCCCTATATGTTATCACATACTTGTTGCATATTTGGTAAATTGCATGTTGTAGCATGCTAGTTCAATTGTGCCTTGTTGTGTACTTAGTCCATGACATGTAGTTGCATGCTTAAGTTGTAATGCATTTGGCATGCATTCTCCCTTTTTTAGTTGCTTAACATGTTGTCACATGTTTGCCTTGTCGCATGTTTGTCATTGGCATTATTGTTACATGCCTATTGTGAGATCAGATTAAGAACTGTGACAATTTGAGTCCGAACTGTAGCACGGAAGCCTCGGGGCGCGTCTACTGTTTGCATGTTTGAATATGAAGCATGTTAATCATGATGAAATTGAGGTCAATATGTGCATGCATGTAACAATTGCTATGAATCCTCATATTTGTGTATAAGACATGTTAAAGGCGTTGAATTGGAAGTCATCTAGGACATGGATCCATGAATAATAAGGTTGTGAAGCTTAACTACATGTTTTGAAGGTGATGAACTCATGTAAAGTCATGCATGCATGAGTCTCAAAGTTATGAGCATGGAATTGAATGATTTGAACTTGATTTTGAGTAATTGGTTCCAAACTAGAAGTGTTTCCATGTCATGTGATGGTTTTCCATGTTTTTGTACCAAAAATATGAGTTTTGGACCTTTGAACATCGAGTTTGAGCTTCAAATGCAATTTTGAAAATTCCAAAATTCGATCTCTCCGCTCGAGCGAAGGAGTTGCCGCTCGAGCGGAGAATGCAAGCAACCAGAAGTTTTGCAGACAGAGGTGTTCGCTCGAGCAAGAGAAGTTGCGCTTGAGCGGCCACTCACATGTTTTGACTCCTGGCTCGAGCAACCAGGGTCACGCTCGAGCGTAAAAATGGGGTAACTAGTACTTTTGCAGACCCAAGGGGTCTACTCGAGCGGAGAACCCTGTTTCCGGAATTTTGAAATGGTGTTTTATGAATTGTTTTCCGTTCTCTTTTATTTCTAAGCACTCTTAGGCATACATTGAGCATTATAAATGGATAGGAAGATAAAAAAAAAAAAAGAGGCCTAAGAGGAATAAATGAATTAAGAACGGATTGAATCGCTTGTAATCCATTATGTTTATGAAATGTATAGGGTCAAGCGCAAGGACAAATCATCCAATGGATCACTGTAAGTAATATCTTAGTAAAGATATTTTGAAGTAAGCTACTTGTCCAAATGTTTACTTCTATATGAGTATCATGAGTTTATTAATTTGAATTGTGGACAAGTATTTATTATGCCAAATGATTGGGCCAAAGGCCATTCGACAAGAGTGATTTGGCCCGAGGCCGTTTGACATGAATGAATTAGGCCTGAGGCCGTTGGTTAAGAATGAAGTGGGCCAAAGGCCGTTTGATATGTTTAGGCTTGAGGTCGTTGACTTTACTAGATAGAAACATGAATGGGCCTAAGGATGTTTGATATATCTGTTTCGAATTTCATTCATGTAAATTCTTTATTTGATATTATTCACTGGGCTTTCGCTCACTCTCATTCATGTGTATGTAGGTGAGCAAAGAGATGTCTAAACCCAGCCTCGGTGAAAGATAAGAGAGGGAGTTAAGTTTGGTAGAGTCAGCCCGAACGTCTCACGCATGAGACTTTGGTTTGTTCTCCTATTTCTCCTTTTTGTTAGTTTGGTGAACATGTCGGATCACCATGTATATAAGCTTTGTGTTTGGCTGACTGTATGTTTGAAAGTTTCTGGACATGTAAAATGTTAACTCTACTTATATGTGTGAGTTATTATGGTCTACTTATGGAGTATTTTGCTTTACCATGTAAGCATAGCACATTGGACAAAAATTTTAAGTCTGCTTCCGTTTCGGCCCCGTTATTGTTATTAATTTTATCTGCTTAGTTTGAGGTTGTAAGTAATTTCTTGATTACTAGCCAGTTATGACCTTAATCCTTATGGTCAAGATTGGGTCATGACAGGGACAAATAGTAACCAGTGGAATCATGAGAGATTTCAAGCCCTAAGAAGTAGTTAAGAATACCAAGGTCTTTCATCTCAAACTGATGATGGAGAAAACGTTTGAGGCGAAGAATACTAACCGCATCATCACCAGTGGTAATCATATCATCCACATAAAGAAGAAGAAGAGTAGTACCATGAGTAGTAGTCTGAACAAATAAAGCAGAGTCATAGGAGCTAGAGGTGAACCCGAAGTCATGAATGGTGGCACTGAACTTAGCAAACCAAGCTCGGAGGGCTTGCTTGAGACCATAGAGGGCACACTGTAGTTTGCAAACCTTAGATAAGTAGACCCAAGGGGAGGTTGCATGTAAACCTCCTCAAGAAGATTACCATTAAGGAAATCATTTTTGACATCCATCTAAAAAAGCTCCCAGTGGTGAACAGCAGCAACAGCAAGCAAACTATGAACAGAGGTAAGCTAAGCAACAGGGGAGAAGGTCTCCTCATAATCAATGCCATATTCCTAGTTGAAACCCTTTGTAACAAGATGGGCTTTGTAATGCTCAATAGAGCCATCAAAATGGGTCTTGATTTTGTAGACCCATTTGCAGCCAATTGTAGTCTTGCCAGGAGGAAGATCAACAACATCTTAAGTATGAGTGTTGGCAAAAGCCTGGAGTTTATCACTCATAGCTTGTTGCCAAAGAGGATTAGTATAAGTCGCACGATAGGAGGTAGGTTCATAAGTAGAGAAGGCAGCAGACCCAACAATATAATCACGAAGATGAATAGGTGGTTGAGTTACCCGGTGCGGTCAACCTATGGGAGGATCTGCGGGGGGAATGGCTGGTAGAGAAGGAGGAGACGGGCTAGCAGACGTATTGAGAGGTGGACCCTCAAGGAGAGCAGTCTGGACGGGATCAAGGGTTAACAAAGGCGTCTCGGTGAAGGAGGAACCTGCATCAAATTCATTAGAGAAGAGATCTATCGAAGGATTAGTAAACATGACGGAAGTGGAAAATGCGGGTAAGTAAAAGAAGCATAGGGTGGAAAACATTTTGTGCTCCCAAAAAATCACATGTCAAGAGATATGAAGACGTTTAGAGAGAGAATCCTAATAGCGAAAGCCTTTATGTTCAATCTCATACCCAAGAAAGCAGCAAAGATGAGAACGAGGTTCAAGCTTGGTGCATTCATGGGATTAAAGCAGAACAAAGCAAGCAGAGCCAAAAACTCGAAGATTGGTGTATGGAGGGCGAGTGCCATGCAGACGTTCAAAGGGAGTTTGATTATTGATGACAGAGGTAGGAACACAATTGATAGTGTACACAGTAGTAAGGGCAGCTTCCCTCCAAAAGTTTTCAGGGCAAGAAGAAGAGAGAATGAGAGCGCGAGTAGTGTCAAGAATATGCTGATGTTTCCGTTCAGCACGTCCATTCTGTTGGGACGTGCAAAGACAGAATGATGAAATTTGAGTACCATGACTCTGAAGAAAGGAAAGGAAATCTGTATCTCGATATTCCATAGCATTGTCAGAGCGAAAAATTTTAATAGTCTTTAAAAATTGGGTGTGGACCATTTTGGCAAAACTATAATAAAGATGTTTAAGTTCAGACCGATTTTTCATGAGAAAAAACCATGTAAACTGAGAAAAATCATCAATAAAAACAACAAATTAACGAGATCCCCCTATGGTAATAATAGGAGATGGGCCGCAAATATCTGAATGTATGAGATCAAAAGGTGCATGGAAAATAGAAGTACTTTTATTAAATGATAAAACAGGTTGTTTTGTAAGTTGACAAGGTAAACAATCAAAAGTATCTGGAAGTACATGACCCAATTGACCACTAGAAATCAAAGACTTTAACCGATTAACAGAAATATGCTCTAAATGACAATGCCAAAGATGAAAAGGAGACAAAGAGGAAGTAGATGCAGGAGCAGCTATCTGTGGGGAGTCAAGAACATGAAGGTGAATGAGTTCATAGAGATGTCCATGCTTACGGACGATCCCAATAGTCTGTCCCGTCTGAGGGTCCTACACCAAACAACCATTAGCAGAAAATGTGACAATTAGACCAAATTTACATAATTGACCAATAGAGATAAGGTTTAAGATGAGAGCAGGGATATGATAAACTTGAGGTAAAGATAAATGAGATGTGGAAACAGAACCAACATGACTGACAGACATGAGAGAACCATCAGCAGTATGAATTGAGGGAATAGGAGTAGAGGGAGAGATGGAAGAGAATATAGTAGAGCTGGAAGTCATATGATTACAATAGGCGGAGTCAAAAATACCAAGAAGAGTTACCTGGAGTCACAAACAAAGTAGTAGGAGGAGGTGTACCAGAGGTGGAGAGAAGCTGTTTGAACATGGCCTCAACATCAGTTTGAGAAAAAATAGGGATAGACGGAGTAGGACACTCAGAGAAATGCTCAGAGGTAGCAGCAACAGTGCGATGAGTAGGCAAAGACTGATTCCTGAGACGATGAGAACTCCCCCTGGAAGAGACACCGCTAGAGGAGGGACCAGTGGAAGATGACCGGGATGGATTGTGAAAACAATCCTACTGCAGATGACCAAGACCAAGTTTGTTGCAGTATCGGCAAGATCTAACAGGGCAATGAACCAGAAGATGAGTAGAAGGAAGGCCCCAATTCTGACAATAGATACAGGCAATGGACCATTGGGTCAGTGAGGGCTGTGACTGAGGAGTGGCAAGAACAGAGTCCATATGATGAGTCTGGAGAGTGCCAAGACGAGTCTCCTCAGATAATAGCTCAGAAATAGCCTGTTCAAGAGTGGGCAATAGAAGGCGATGAAGAAGAGATGCACGCACGAGCTCAAAATAGGGAGTGAGAGCCATGAGAAATTGAACCAACCGTTGCTGGTTACGATATGTAGTAAATAAGGCAGCATCTTCAAGGTGAGGCCATGTCGGTTCTGAGAGAGCAAGTTGGTTCCAGACAGAATACATCTAAGAAAGAAAATCATTAATAGGCTGATTGGATTCTTGGTGCATGCGATGAAGTTGACTCCAAAGTTGATACTGATGAGCAAGACCGGTAGTTTGGTATCGTTCTTTCAAAAAATCCCAAATGTCTTTAGCAGGAGTGGTAACAGAGTCAAGCTGAAAATGACCAAATTGAAGACTAATAGAGGGAACAGAGGTATTCCGAAGCCAAGTAATGATCTGGTAGTTCTTACTATCCCAATCTTCGAATCGGTCTTCATATGCAGTAGTAGTTTCATCGACCTCTTTCACCGGTTGGGTCACATCCCCGATGATAATGCACCAAAGTTTCTTACCTTTGAGGAAGGAAGACATAGCTTGGGCCTACATAACATAATTGGAACCATTAAGAAGAATATAAATCGGATGGAAGGCATCATGGCGATCCATAATAATAGCTGAGTAGGACTAAATAAATAGGAACAGACCTGTAGGAGCAAGATTAGATAAAACAGAGTGTACTAGTGAGTCTGGAAGGTCGAAAATAGTTGGGAAAGGGGCTGCTGGGCAGATATGACGTTAGTAGGGGATGGAATGATGTCAGCAGCGCACAATAATAGCCTGAGGTGCAGCGCACAATAGCAGGAAGGGCGTGCGGCGCACCGTAGCAAAACAGCGGATGCACGGCACACAAGAGCAGTGTGGTGCACGCGGGTGCATAATAGCGAGCAGAGACGCATTGCGCACACAACAAATGCGTACAGCGAGCATAGGGCTGACGTCAGATGCTGACATAAGCAAGCAACGGAGGGGCGTGTGAGGGCACGTATGAGAGTGGCGGTAGCAGCTAAGACACACCGAGGACGAAAGTGGCGCGTGACGGCATGTGACGGCGTTTCTAGTAACGGGATCATGAGGTGATTCCGAGCAATTTGGTGTAGTGCCACTGTGTACGGGACTAAGCACCAAAAACAGAAAAGGCCAGAAGTGTAGAACAACACTCTAATACCATGAAACAATAGTTGGTAGAGAGAGAAAGAGAGAATAAATTGTGTATTGAATTAATGCATTTGTGAATAATCAGATAGGTCTCCTTTATAGAAGAGATGAAGAACAAAAAGCCAAAAGTGGCCGAAAGAAGAAAGGAATAAAGCAGGAAACAACATTATTAAAGTTACATCATTAAAGCTAACACTAACAGCTAATATATTATATACACTAACATACATCTTCAACAATAATCATGCTTTGATCTAACAATAGATATTTTAGTTGGACATTATGCAAGATCTCTTAACATATAATCATTTACTTTTTCAAATTAGTAAATGCTTGTCAAATAAACACATTATTATGTTCCTTTTTTTTTTTGAATCATCTGAAAATTGCATTCTTTCTTTGTTTATTTGGTTATCATAATCATCGCATCATAACACAAGTCGTTAAATTGGAATCTCGCAATGTTTTTCAACCATCATTCCAAAACTTCATTTACCCACGTGAAACTCTAAGACAGGTTCATCATAAATAAACAATTAACAATAATTGAAAAATAATTACTCAAGTTGAACAACAAACATTACAAAGTGAGCAACAAGGTAAGATACATTGTTACAAGCTCCGATAACTTGTAGATAATGCATCCATCCTATAATCAAAAATTCAAAATCGATAACATAGATCCACTAAACCATGTTTTCTAATTATATTCTACATCAAGCTCAAATTTTAGTTTCCTCTTTTTTCTTCTTTCTTATTGTATTTTGTTTAATTGTCACAGGATAAATATGCAACAAAAAAATAAAAACAATTTCCAAACTAGCAAATGTACTGCATCCTCGAAACCCTCTACTAGTATTGATCTACAAGGACTAAGATGGAGAATGAATGATAACAGAACTGAAGGTTTGAACCTTTTATTGATCAATCAGTCAAAAAATAGAGCAAAAGCTTTCAATTGGATCAGATTCTTCGAGCATCGAGGCAGCCTGGAAGCAATCTATTGCATCGCTTATCCGTCCATCATCCCTGTGAACCAATCCCAAGTAATACCAAGCCATGCGATTCGTAGGTTCTATCTTCAATGCATCTGAGAGTAAGCATCTTGCCACTGGTGAGACCTTTGACCCCATCTTTGACAATACTCCACCAATCAAGATCTTGCTGGGCACATGACTCGGTTCCAGTAAAAGAGCATTAATAAAAGCAGCCAGAGCTTTGTTCATGTCTCCCTGTGCTTCGCCTATAATACCTAACAAAGATATAAAGCAATACAAGAACTTTCATTCTCTTCTAAATTTAGAATTTAGACGTTTAATTATGATTATGAAAGATGGATCATATATATGATACAATACCAAATACTTAGTAACCAAATACCTTCCAACCAACCATTCATTAATTTTTCAAGACATCAACTTGGCTCCATGATATATAATTAAAATGAACTAGATAGAACAAGTTTGATGATATACCATACTTGCCTATTTTATTGACTATGAGAATGTTTCTTACATGCATGAGTTTTTTCCCCACAAATGTACATTAACAAACGACCAATGTGTATTCACATGAATTAAGTTATTGGGTAAATTACAATGAACTCCCCTAAGGCTTGTTGCCATTGCACTAGTACCCCTGAGGTTTTGGAAATTACATTTTCCTCCCTAAGGTTTTGAGTAAATCGTTAGCAAATAAATCTTTCGAAAAACCAATTTTGACTCTAATGTTTAACCCAACACTACCTCTCACAGTACTTCCCTCAAACACCTAGCAAGCATATTCAAAGCACCAACACCATCTCTCATAGCTATTCCATCAAACACCTAGCAAGCATGTTCAAATCACCCATACAATTGAGAGACATAAGCCTCACCTCCACCACCTCACCTATATATATGTATATGCATACACACAAGCACAGTGAATCAAAAGATTCAAACAATCTACTCATAATGAGAGAGAGAGAGAAGAAAATTTTGAGATACAAATGTGCTTAAGCATGAATAGAAATCCATAATTTTAATAAAATATCTCTACCTCGCCCTGCCCCTCAGGTCTTTAATCCAATTTCAACAACAAATTCTAACATGTATTATGCAAAGTCAGACCCCAAATTCCCTTCATTTCAAATATTTTTTGTCCAGATGCAAACTGATGCTCTTTTTTTTCCTTCCCTTTTTAATTTTATTTTATTTTATAGGTATTATTAATAATTTGTAAATGGACCTATCAGTCTTATAATTGTATGGATATGTCATTCCAGCTCCTCCCTCATACATAAAACACAAAGTAGTAGTCCTTCCATGTCCCTATCCTTGTCTTTCTTTCTTCAAAGTTTGCCATGCTGACACGACCATAATTGATCATACCATCTCCCCACCCCAGTCTATTACTTTTGAGCCATGTGTACAAGATAAGGCACATGTGAAGGTTAAGGCACCTAAAATTTTTACATGTGAAACTAATGTCGTTTTATTAAAATTTTACAACAACTACAATTTACCATTCAAGATGTCTCAAAATCACCAAGAAATACAAGCACAGTTACATGCCGGCATGTCATGGCTCATTTTGTTTCTCTAAGATGATTACATGTATGAAATACCATCTACCATTGTTGCAACTAAAGATGGAGTTTAACCGTATTCATGTTGTCAAATGCATAAATAGAAATCCACCACTTGTACACCTAGTTGAAGAAGATTCAAATCAATAAATGATTTAGATAGGTCTTCACCTCAATAGGTTATAAGAAATATGCCAGAAGACATTAAGACTCCACATAATATTAAAAAAAAAAAAAAATTACAGTATCTTCTTCTTGTCATGTATCACTTCACTTAAAATATGATCTATCATATCTTAATTCCTCAATTTCTAAAATACATGATAGCAGATTCCAACCCTTTGGAATAAGCTGATTTGTTTGGTAGTCTAAAGCACTTCCCAAATGTAGAAAACAAGAACCATGCAGGCAAAATATTTAGAAAGTAGCAAATTAGATGACAAAGAACATAATAAGAAATAGACCCTCCAAATATTCGCCATTGTAGTATATAAAGTTTCATGTCTTACCTTCTGTGTGCAATGTTTCAGCAGAGTACTCATTAAGCTCTTTAGCTTTCCCCAAACATATCTCTGCATCCTTCCAATGCGAAAGCCTGGAGTATAACTTCGCAAGACCATGCCAAACTTCAAACTCATTAACTTTATCATCCTCAATCTATCATAAGGAGGAGTATTAATTTTTTGAATCGCAACAAAAAAGAAATGCCATTAAAAGAGAAAATATAAAGTACAAGGACAATAACAAGGACAAGATATTGTCCAACAGAAAATAAAAATAATTGCAGCTAGCATACAACTCTAGAATCTCTGCTAATAAGAGATGATGGAATCCCTTTAAAAGGTGTCGAAATAGACATCCAAAAGGAAGTCAAATATCCTCAGAACAATGTCATTAGTACTAAGTTTCTTGTGAACAGTATAAAAAAATTAAATAAATAAATAAAAACTTTGACTTTAAGGGATACATTTTCTCCCCAAATTATTTTATGGGGATAAAAAATGGAAAATTATGATCATCAATAAACCAAACCAAACCAAGCCTTAAGTCCCATCAAATGGGGTCGGTTACATGAATCCTTCTTTTCCACTCAGCACTATCAAAGGCCATTTCGTTAGTCAAATTAAGTATATTCATATCTCTATTTACTACATTAGCCAACGTCAATCAAGGTCTACCCCGTCCCCTAACACTTTCATCTACCATTATTACATCGCATCTCTTCACCACTGCCTCTGTTGGTCTCCGTTGAATATGACCAAACCATCTCATTCTATTCTCTCTCAACTTCTCTTCTATCGGTGCTACTCCTACCCATTCTCGAATATACTCATTCCTAATTCTATCTTTTCTAGTCTTACCACACATCTACCTTAGTATCATCATCTCAGCAATACTCATCTTATTTACATGTTGTTTCTTAGTTGCCCAACACCCCGTCTCATAAAACATAATTGGTCTAATAGTCGTTCTATAGAATTTTCCTTTTAGTCTAGTGGGTACTCGTTTATCACATAGTACCCCAGACACATTTCTACACTTAAGCCATCCCACCTTAATTCTATAGACTACATCCGCTCCAATCTCCCCCGTCGTTGTAATAATCGATCCTAAATAACAAAAATGTTCACTCTTAAGTAGTTCTTGGTTCTCAATCTTCACTTCTCCTCTGCTTTCATTGTTACTGTTACTAAATTTACACTCCATGTACTCTGTCTTAGTTCTGCTTATCCGAAATCCTTTAAATCCTTTCACTTCTCTTCAAATCTCCAACCTTGTGTTAATTCATTCTCCAGTCTCATCCACTAACACGATATCATCTGCAAAAAGTATACACCACGGCCCATCATCCTAAATATTTCTCTTCAATTCATCCATAACTAAAGCAAAAAGATAAAGACTTAAGGTTGATCCTTGGTGTAACCCTACAGTGATTGGAAATTCATTTGTCTCTCCAGCAGGCAATCTAATAGTGGTCACCACCCCTTCATACGTGTCCCTAATCACATCAATGTAACGTTTTGTCACCCCTTTCTTCTCTAACACCTACCAGATTGTATCCCGATGTACTATATCATATGCTTTCTCAAGATCAATAAAAATCATATGAATGTTTCTTTTCTTTTCTCTATACTTTTTTATTACTCTCCTCAAAAGATAGATTGCTTCTATAGTTGACCTACCAGGCATAAACCCAAATTGATTCTCTAACACCTCTATTATATCTCGCAATCGACGTTCCATCACTCTCTTCCACACTTTCATTATATGACACATTAGCCTGATTTCTCTATAGTTGTTGCAATTCTGAATATCTTCTTTATTCTTATAAATGGGCACTAAAATACTCCCTCTACTCATCTGACATATTTCTAATCAACAAAATCTTGTTAAATAACCTAGTCAACCAAGCAACCCCCTTCTTACGCAAACACTTTCACGCTTTAATAAGGATATCATCGGGTCCTAAAACCTTATTCGATTTCATCTTCTTAAGTGCAATCTCCACTTCAAAGTTCCTAATCCTGCAATAGAATCTATAATCTTAGTTTTCCTTATTACTGGCTACTTCCTCCCCTATTGACCTACCTCCGTGTTTCTCATTTAACAGCTTCTCAAAATAGTTCCTCCACCTCTCCTTAATCTCTTCATCCTTCACCAATACCTTAAAATCCTCACTCTTGATGTACATAACCTGATTAAAATCTCTTGTTTTCTTCTCTCTTATCTTAGCAAGTTTGTATACCATTTTCTCTCTCTCTCTCTCTCTCTCTCTCTCTCCTTATTATGTAGTCTAGTGTATAGGTCATCATAAGCTTTTAACTTAGCCTCTCCCACTACTTTTTTGACATCCTTATTAGCCAATCTATAGCTCTTAAGGTTTTTCTCAGTTCTATCCTTCTGCCACTTTTTAAAGCACTCTTTTTTCACCTTAACTACAGCTTGAATCTCCTCTCATCCACCACCAAGTTTCCCTAGAGTTGGGTCCTTTTCCTTTCGACTCTCCAAGAATTTCTCTTGAGATTCTCCTCATACAATTGGCCATCGAGTTCCACATAGTGTTAGCATCATCTTCCAAATCCCAAGTACCATATTTATCCATTCTATTCTTAAATATTTCTAATTTATTCCCTTTTAGGTTCCACCATCTCGTCCTACGATGCCCACTATCCTTCCTAGCTTGGTATTGCCCTTTAAAGCATAAATTTAGTACCAAAATCCTATATTGAGATGTCATGCTCTCTTCAGGAATTACCTTATAGTCACTACATTTTAGACGGTCCACTTTTCTCACTAAAAAATAATCTATTTGGCTCTTAACTGACCCACTCTTAAAGGTTATCAAATGCTTCTCCCTCTTCTTATACATAATATTGGCCACCACCAGGTCAAAAGTCAACGCAAAATCTAAAATATTCTCTCCAGCCTCATTTCTATAACGAAAACCATATCCACCATGCACTCTCTGATAACCTAGTTTATCTATTCCTACATGGCCGTTGAAATCTCCACCTATAACTAGGTTCTCTACTACGGGTATCTCCTATAATATCTCATCCATTTGCTCCCAAAAATCCCTCTTAGTCTGATCGTCTAAGCCTACTTGAAGGCCGTATGCACCAATAACGTTCACTATATTCCCTCAAACAACTAGTTTAACTAAGATAATCCTATCACCTTTCCTAATGACCGCAACTACATTTTCCATAAGACCCTTGGCAACTATTATTCCTATCACATTCCTATGTCTATCCTTGCCACTATAATACAATTTAAAATTGGTATCCTTAATTTTCCTAACTTTCTCACCCCGTTCACTTAGTTTCCTTATACTTTCAATTGGCTCAATTTTGACCATTCATTTTAGATTTTGTGTCAGTTTGGTCCAATTAATAATGACGGTAGTGTTTTTGATAGAAAATTATCACTAAATTGATTAAGGTTAACTCACTAAGTTGAGTAAGTTTATAATTTTGTCCTTAAAACATGACATATGCCACTTATGTTTGTATTTTCCAAAAAAAAAAAAATGTTAAGAGTTGTAATCAATTGAACCGAATCGAGACAAAATCATAAATTTAAGGTCAAAATCGAACCAATTGAAATTACAAGGACCAAAATGATACAAGAACCAAAATAGAGGGACTACCATCATAATTTACCAACAAAAAAAAAAAAAAAAAAAACCCTAAAGAATGAATAGATCATGTTCTTCTATCCTATCATTGGCCTCCTCGTCTCAAAGAAATATCATTAAGAATGGACAACAGAGAAACTAATTCAAATGTTTCTTAATCATTAAGATTTCAAGAAAAGTTGAAGTTCCATGTGACAGAAAAAGAATAGGACGAAATCATAGAAGCATTTAAAGCAACACAAGACAAAAATAACCATACAAGCAAGGAAATAAAATAGCAAAATAAGCCTCTCCCTTCTAAACATCTTTCCAAAAACAAATATTGTCCATATTACCCACAACAATACCAAAATGTCTAGGAAAAAAATAAATTATGAGAATGGATTTCCAAGGAGATCAAGACTTTCCCCTATCCTATTGAGAATCCCATCTATTTAGCTTACCAATGTCTCACGTTCGAACCCTCTTAGGTGCAAACAATTTCTTAGGACAAGTCTATACAAAGCTTTTACGATGGCTTTAATTAGGACCCCAACAAGTGGACGGTGAGATTGATCCCCCAAATTAATTGGTCCAATTATCCAGATACCGAGTTATATAAAAAAAGAAAAGAAAAAAAAAAACACATCAACAATTTCACCTCTGTTTCCAAAAACAAGCCCACTCCAACTTTCAATCTTTTAATAAGCTTCCTCTTTTGTATACCGTCTGCAATTTTTGAAACAATTTAGGATTATTATGCCCCTCCTTCAACCACTTAATTTTAGCTTTTTGAGCCAAGGAAATTTCTCCCCTAAAAATTGCTTCTTTAAATTGAAATATGAAATGCCTTCTTTCTAATCTAAACACCATCCTAATGCAATTCATCAAATATGAAATCAAAATTCTTTCATCATGATATACTAGTTCACTAAGTAATGATCAATCAAAAGATAAAAGCACAGCAAATCCAACCACGATATGAATTTTGAAATGAAGAAGCAAATAACCAAAGCATGTCACATTAAGCCTTGTGTTCCAGTCAACTCAACACGCAAATACGAAGAAACAATTGCATTTTATAGCAACCACTAGTCATCAGTAAATTGCTATACAGGTAAATCATTATTTCAAGCAAATCCACTTTTCTTCATCCAGAACATGACAAAACCACATGTATTAGTTTCTTCTCAAAAAAATAGCTCCAAGGCACCACATACTAGTACAATAATTTTGTAGCACTTTCATTAGTTTTTGAAATGTAGTGTTTGACAAGGGGGAGAAGGATCCAACAACCAATGACAACCCCTAAAGATAAAGAATTCGACACATAAAATAATTATAAAATATAAAATTTATAGAATGTAAAAGTTCCTTCACTCGAACACCATTAAATTTATCATCGATCAAAAATAAAATAATTTGGAGGGCTAGTTTTCTTAGGTAATATTACAAGATCATGATATTGCCACTGTCACACAACTGATTTTGATAAAATACACAATGGTGTTCATTCAGGTGAGATCGAAATAACAATTTTCATCTAAAAATGAATCAGAATATAACCTGAGGCAGATTTCGGAGAGGCCCAAATGATTTCCTTTGGGCTTGAACCAATGCCAGGAGGTAACGGTAAGTTTCAATTGCACCGATGGGTATTGACTGGGAAATTTTCAACTTTGCTTTCATCCTAAGCAGTGGCCCTTGCTCCCATTTTGCAGTCTCATCTAAAGCAGCATCAGTGACCACTTCAGCCTCTGAAAAACGTTGTTGAGCAGACAAAATCAATGCAAGCAATCTCCATCCTTTTAGTATGGATCCACCTGTGGCATCAATGAATTGCTTGGCATACTGCAAAGCAGCATTCAAATTCCAGCGCTCTGCATATTGAACTCCCAACTCAAAAATCAAGTCAAAATTGTTACGCTCAAGAACAATTGCTTCATCTAATGATTTTAATGCATCAGTCTGAAGACGAGACCTCTCGTGATCTGAAGAAGAGACTTTGGCTAGCTTCCCCAAACAAAGACCTAACATGCAAAGACCGACACCTTTTAGATGTTCATTTAGCCCCTGCGCATGCAAAATTGCCCTTTGTGCATATCCCACTCCCTCGGCAGCAAGAAGGGCATCCTCGCTGCATATTTTGGCAGCTAACAACAAAGACGTGAGATCATCTGGTTTTTCATGTTTGTGTAGAGACTTCCTCAATAGATTCAAGGAGACCTTGTTTTGTCCAGCTCCACTGTAGCAAAGTGCCATGGCTTTCCAACGGTTAACACGATTAAATACTCCAGGCATGATCTCTTCAAGTTGTTTTGCTAGAACAGAAGTCTGGCTGCACAAAGATAGAGCAAAAGTAAGGTGCTCTATCACTGATGGATCCCACTTAGTCTTACCTAGGTAAAACTTTCTCATAAGAATCATCAGAAGTAAAATTGCCTCTTCTAGATTGTTTCTAGGTACATATGATCCGTCAATTTGAACAGCTAAACTAGGTGGGCCAACCTCCATTCCACTGTACAGCAAAAAGATAGCAAATCCCTTCTGGATCCTTGCACAGCAGTCATTGTCAAGATTCCACTGACTAAGGAGGGCTCGCCGATAAGCAGACATTGCTTCATGATTTCTGCCATCCAGCTTCCAAAGCTCTGGAAGGAGCTCTACAGCACCGCTAACTATCTCTTGCAACTTATTGTCCACTGACACATCAGCAATGCCATGATAAAATATCTTCTCCACCGCATCAAGCACACTTTTATACTCATTAGCAGCCTCTATAAAAACCACATCAAAAGAATGTTTTGTAGATAAACATACACAAAATAAAAGAAAAAAGAAAAAAGGGGAGCAGGAGAGAAGAACCAAAAGGAAAGTCAATCACCAAGGAAGCATATAATAAGATAGTGGAAAAGTTCCATACCAGTTACCCTCCCAAGCTTTTGAAGAGACTTGGCTTTTAAATATAAAGCCTCAAGCACCAGGCTAGCAGCTTGCTGTGATGATGAGTGGACGGATTCATTGCTTGGACGACCCTTCTTTGAGGGTTGTTTTTCTGCAAAAGGTTGCAGCTCCTGTATAGCCGCATGGAGATCAATTCCATCAAATGCAGAAAGAGCACCTTCCACATTTCCCTTTTCATATTCCAACCTTCCATGAACGATTAGTTCCTCTTCCTGTAGTGATTTAAAAAATTTAAACCATAAAGCGTCACATCTGATACATGTCTTCAAATCTTATAAAGCATGCCATTCAAATTTTATGTGAATAAGGCAATAGAAAAGACAATAATACCAACCAAGGCCATAAAGGA
Source organism: Camellia lanceoleosa (assembly GCA_025200525.1). NCBI lineage: Eukaryota > Viridiplantae > Streptophyta > Magnoliopsida > Ericales > Theaceae > Camellia > Camellia lanceoleosa. Next base: position 85,699,276 of record CM045769.1, read on the forward strand.
GAGTCTCTCATTGGTGGTAACAAGTCTTGCCTACATCCATGTTGGGTGGATTTATGGGCGTGGGGCTACCAATCACCATGTAGCCCATAACCATTGATCAAAAGAAAATGATTGTGGTTGCATGAGGCCTCGCTAATGCTTATAATAATAAAAGTTTGCTTGCTAACATATCATTTAATCCAAGTATGAGTTGGCATCTGTGCATAGTTCTAATAATGTCCTTGGCGATTCATTTCATATTTAAGATATATCATGAGGCTCAATGAATTATAATCTAATATAATAACGACTTTTAATAAATGTAACAAGATGAAATTCCGGTGTAGTATTAATTTTCATGAAACTCACAAATTATAAAAAAAAATTAAAAAATTAAAAAAAAATGCAAACAACATATGCACTAGGGTAGGTGTATAAAGCGAAGTCCCACATTGCCTGAGTACTAAGGTAATATTAAGCATATAAGTGTGAGGGCACCCTCACCTTAATAGCGAACTTTTGCGGTGAGTTCTACCTAAGACCGTGTAACTTGGTATCGGAGCCGGAGTACTTAGGGATAGGTAGGGTGCGTGTCCCTAGCTTGCACGCCGCAAGTGCTACTAAGTGAGCAGGCTGGGCATGAGGGAGGGTGTGAAAGTGAAGTCCCACATCGTCTAAGTACTAATGTAATATTAAGTATATAAGCGTGAGGGCACCGTCACCTTAACAGGGTTTAAGTTGAAACCAAACCAAACCAAACTTTAGTGCCATAACATAGAGAGAGAGAGAGAGAGAGAGAGAGAGAGAGAGAGAGAGAGAGAAGGCAAGAGTGACAAGGCAAGAGATAGATGTGGAAAAGAGTTATGCACCTCTAAATTGTGCCCTACAACTACCCTAAGAAGGACACTTCTAAGAAGGTGACGTATCCGTGTCGAACACCGACACTCTTTGGACACTTCCCCAACATGTGTCCAACACTCTTCAAAATGTGTCATACTTTTAAATTTTTTTTAAAGACCCGAACATTTGGAGAACACGTGTATCTATCGCTTAAATACACATATCTATCGATTCAAGACAGGTGAAACTAATTATAAGTTTGAACAAAACAATTTAAGATACAATAATAAAACAAAAACCATATAAATTTATAGGAATTAGTGTCATATTACATTTTTTATTATATTTGAATGATATATTCATATATATAACATAGAATAAATATATAAAATTATATATTTCATACGTGTCCCCCACATGTCGTGTCCTATATTTTTTGAAAATTGGTGTTTTGGCGTGTTTGTGTCGTATTCGTGTCTTGTCGTATGTCCGTGTCCATGCTTCTTAGCACCTACCTTTCTCGTAGTAATAGATAACTTATTTATGCTTTGTTTGTTTGGGCATAAAACTTTTTCTAATGGAAAACATTTTCTACAAAAAACTCTTTCCATAAAATGTTTTCGAATGAAAATATTTTTTTATGTTTGGTGGTGGTGGTGGTGGTGGTGGTAGGATGAAGGTGGAGGAAAAGGTGAAGGTGGTGGGGTGGTGGTGGCAGCGATGGCGACACTGATGGGGGTAGTGGCCTTGGTAATGGTGGTGTGGTGGTGGATGTGAGAATGGCGGTGGTAGTAGGGAGGTGACATTGGTAAGATTTTAGTCCAAAAAACGTTTTCCGCCTTTTAAAAGTGTAAAACATTGCTGCCCAAACAGGTTTATTTTTTGTTGACTATGGAAAATATTTTCTGTTGACTTTCGTTTTTCATTGTACCAAATACCAGAAAATAAATAAAATATTTTCTATAAAATGTTTTCTGTCCAAACAAATGGAGTGTTAATGTGAAGAGGAATTTATAATGTGATTTGAAAAATTAGGACTCCAGCCTCACTAAGAGAAGAAAAAATGAAAGTATGAAGTATGAATTCTGCCTACAAACATCCACCGAAAACAAACACAGAGGGATGGAGAGAGAATGAAAACTATGCATAAACCCTTTATATGTACTAAAAGTCTACCCATAGATCCTTCTTCTTCTTCTTCTTTTTTTATGGGTGCATAATACACTGTGTCACGCTTAGTGATGAATATTCCTGTGAATAATAATAATTCTGAGTCTTGTCCAATAATTTGTAAGAAAAAATAGTACCTAGAAATGAGTCATACTCTTATATTCCAAACAGAAATGTAAATGAATCAAATTAGTTAGGTAAATTGACCTTTCAAAATGGACAAAAAGCTTTCCAACATACTTGGTAACTTTTGCCGCTGAGCCTATATATAGTATATAGTATAGCCTCCCAATCAAACACAATGCAAGCCCAAGTCCTACCTAATAATACCTGATCTTCAACATTCTAATGAAGAAGAATGAAATCCAATATCACCTGGGTTCTCCACACTACATTAATTAACAACTTCTAAAGGTTGATACAGATTGGATCGTGCATTCAAAAACATCCGAGAATGCAATGCATAAAAACATGAACAAACCAATTACTATGCTATATATATACATACATATATATTAATAATGCAATTTTCATTTCCTAAGAGATAGACATTAAATTAATGCAGAATGGCCATAAATCACTTACTCCCGTATCAATCTTCGATCCCAATGTTGTGTCTTTGGAGATCTAGATCATGGATTTCCACATTCTGACCAACAAATGTAGAAAAAAAAGAGGATTCAAAATTTAAAATAAATTGGACACTTTTTACCTCTGAATTTAGCATTTCAACAAAAGTACACGCTTTCCTCAAATTCTCCCACGAGTTGATTTTGTTTCTGTGACGACGACGAATCTACAAGACTCTCCATTCTGAGTTATTCATTTATTAATTTATCAGAGAAAGAGAGAGAGAAGCACGAAGTAATTTGTTAGAGATAGATTCGGAGTTCCTCTTCCGTCCCTTAATTCTTTCTACTCCCTAAAGTTAATGGGAATTATGTTTTGGCCCCCACTTTGAAATAAATGTGAGGCTTGTACTCCGTTTGGTTTACTTTTTGAATTTAATTTTCCATTTGGTTTTGGATTTTCAAAAATACATTTCAAAATCTATTTGAACTCAAAACTTAAAATCAAAAAACCTATTTACTTTATTTGGTTTCAATTTTTTGAATTTAATTTTTTTAGAAATTGAGTTTTTTTATTTTTTGTGTTTTTTATTTTTTGTTTTTAGTTAATATTTTTAAAATTTTAAGCAATTTTTTTTACTTTTTTAAATTCACCTTACTTAGATATATCTAAAAAGTAAAAATATTTGTAAAAAAAATATTTTAAAAAATCAATAAATATACCAGAATACAAAAATATACTAAATTTTCTTTTTTTTTTTTTTTTGTATTTTTGGTATTTAGTGAATTTTTAAATATTTTTTTACAAATATTATACTTTTTAAGTGTGCTTAAGTTAGGTATATCTAAAAATTTTAAAAATTACTTAAATTATTAAAAAAATTCATTGAAAACAAAAAAATATATATGAAAAATAAATTTTTTTAATTATCTGAAAAGTAAATTCAGAAAACTCAAACCAAAAGTTTTCTTGAATAGCCCTACCAGCTTTCTTTCTTTGTCTCTCTTTCCTCTCTTCTTATGTTTAGGTATATATTATCTACATATACTTAAACATTAAGCAAAATATGAAGAAATTAAAAATAAATTTAATACATACATACGATATTAAAATTGTATTAATTTTTAAATTGGATCAAACAATTTTTTTATTTTTGTATTTCTCATTATTCAATAAATATATATATATATATATATATTTATAAATATGAAACATTTTAATGCATGTAGACTGAGTGGATATAAATCAGAAAAGGTGTTTTTTTTTAGATAGTGAGACATAGAATTCAAAAAAGGAATTTAGCCAAAACCCTTCTATTGGACCCTTGTTTGGTAAAAATGACGGTCCTATTTATTTTTGCTTCATAAACCCCCTAAGGAGGAGGGGCATAATTGACTATGGCAAAATAAAATATATATTTTTTTTACACAATATTGCCAGAGTAACATATTACTGTTTACATCAAATTCGACTGTAATAATTTTTTTTTAAAAAAAAGAATTTCATAATCAATATAAATCTTGTTTGATAGATTTTTTATTAGAGAATTCTAAAAATATTAATTTTATTAAAATTAATATCTAAATGAAAATTTATATTATTTTACAATTTAATATTTTGGATAATAGTGGTATGTACTGTTGAATTTTTTAATAAAAACTTTTTGGGCTTATATGAAAATTTTATTACAAGGGGCATTGACAAAATCCACCAATCCAAAACAAATTAAACCAAACCAACGAAGCTTCAGGATCAACCAAATTAAGACTATAGCGATGAAAGAGCCACCTCCATCCAAATAGTACAACTACGCAACTCAACTACCATCGGAGCAAGACAATGAGCAATGGAATTACCTCCCTTTAACATATGCCACTTCCCATGATTGAAACCTCCGCAACCCCGACTGAGTGGATGCCACCAAATGGTCGAAGGAAGAAAGCTGCTCTATCAGAGATTGTAGAGCTTGAACCACGATAAAGAATCACCTTCAAGAATGACATAATGCAGACCCAAATGGCATGATAACTGGACCAAGTGCAACACAGCAAGTGTTTCAAAACAGTCCACTCCCATTGCAGATGTTAATTTCGTCAACATTGCAACAAGAACCTCCCCATGATGGTTTCGCACTATTGCTCCAATCCTTCCGACACAAAGCATGCACACCATCAAAATTTATCTTGAAAATTCCTTCCGGTGGAGGCCACCACCAAACCTGAGACTGCACAACCGATAGCACACTTACTCGACCCCGAATCCCAATTAGCTATTGATAAAAATCAGAAGCACATGTGATATGAATGCTCTTATTGCATGGTTTGGGTGGGGACAAATAGAGGATAAGTAGAAAATCCATTGGCAAAATTGGAATTGGTTATGCAAAGCTAAACAAAAGAGTGGGATGGAGTTCACGTCTTTGTCAGCTTTTAATAGAGCTTTGTTTGCTAAACAATGCTAGAGGCTCCTCAAGTTTCCTAATAGTCTGGTGGCACAATGATTCTAAATCGCGGTATCGGGTAACGTAACGGTATCGATCGCGGAGTATCGGTATCGGTAGTATCGGCCGGTACGTATCGGGAATTGGGTGTCGCGGCTGTGAAATTTTAAAAATCATTAACAATCCCTCTAAAACTCAATTTTATGCATTTTTTTTTACTCTTTTAGCCTTAATTTGTCACATTTTAATCAAAATTTTGATATGTAGGAGTACTTTTGACTCATTTTCAACTAAATGATATGTACTTATTTTAGTCTCAATTATAACTTTTAATTATCTACAATAACAGTTTTCAATTGACAAATATTATAATTCTAATTTACTTAGTAACAATAATATATTTAAAATAAAAATAAAAATCTAATTAGAATAAATCTCTTTAAAAAAAATTTCTAAATCTTAAACATCTACACCAAAGCAAGACACAAATAAAAAAAAATAAAATAAAATACAAAAACATGGCACCAAAATAAATAAATAATAAAAACTAATAAACAACCTTTCCACTAATCCAACTTTTGACAGATTGGATTGAACGTGTATTTTTCTTATTTTTTTTCCCTTCTTCTGCTCAGTAGAAATATATATATATATTAATATAAACAGTGGTGGTGTAGTGTAGCCCGTAGGTGTATTCAGCACACCCACTCAGCACATTCAGCAACTTCTTTGTGGATCCATGCCCAGAGTTTGGAAGCATCACTGTTAGATCTTCCCACACCAAATATGCTGTTGCTGCTGCCCTTTCATCTCCACCGTACAATTCCACTCCCCCCTATCCATATCATCACCACCATAAACAAAGAAAAATGAGGGAAAAAAACCTCTGAACATTCAGCACTAAAACAGAACATAGCAGCAGCAACGGTTCCAAAAAACAGAGCATCAACAACTCACCAAAAACAGAGCATAAACACAAATTATAACTTGCAACTCAGGACACAAACCATCTTTGAAGAAGCTTGAACATAGCCCAAAGAATCTTAGATCTTGTCGGTTTTTTGCGCTGATTTTCATCCGTACCGGCGTGTATCGGACTGTATCGTCGTATGTATCGGATTCGGGCCGATACGTGTCGGGAATCGGCCGATACGGACGTGAAATCCAATCTCACCGGTATACCGGTGAGTATCCGACGCGGCCCTCCCATTTTCCAGTTCGAATCGGCCGGTACGGAATGTACCGGCCGATATTTAGAACCTTATTGAAGGCAAAATACTACCCTAAGTCATTCCCATGGCCCAATCCTTCAAAACAAACACGTGCTCGGTTTTGGATGCTCCATTGGGAGCGAACCCTTTCTTTACTTGGAGGAGTATTTGGAACGCTCGCAATTTGCTTTCGGAAAGGCTACGGTGGCGTATTGGTGATAAGAGAAACGTCCAAATTTGGAAAGATAGATGGGTGCCTTGGCCATTTTCATTCATGATTTGTTCATCGCCGAATGGGTTGGAGGAGCATGAGCGGATGTGTGCTTATTGATAGAGATGCCGGGATATGGGATGCTATTCGATTAGAAGAGTGTTTCCCACCTTCTGAAATAGAATTAATTCAAACAATTCCCATCTATCCACATCGGTCGGAGGATTCATTAGTGTGGGATTACACTAAAAATGGGCACTTTTTTATTAAGTCGGCATATCATCTTGAGATAGATCTTCGTAAGAGAGGAGTGCAATTTGCCAGTGCGATCCAATTTGCAAGTGTTGACTGATGATGTTTATGAGTTGTGTCATTTAGCGATGGAATCAGTTTATCACTATATTTTTTATTGTGAGTTTTCTAGGGAGGTTTGGGAGTCTAGTAGGCTATCTGCAGTGTTGGAATGTCGTTGAGGTGTTTGAATGGATAGTGGGGTTGTTATCGGGTTTTGATTCGACAACTGGTTAACTTTTCTTGGTGATTTGTTGGTGCCTTTGGACTCATCGCAATCAGGTGATTCTTAATGATAAAAGGCGTTCGAGTGGTGTGGTGTGGTGGCTAGAAAAAAAGTGTTACAATTTAAAAAAGATTCATTTAGAAAGTAAATTTAGATTAAGTATGTAAAAAAAGTAAATAAAATTACCTACAATATTATAAAAAAGGTTTTGACTACAAGACAAAATAAACACAAGACTCAAAAAAACTCTTTTGCAAAACTAATTTTCAAAATTTATAACTAAACAAATTTTGGATTGTGTTTGGTTTAGTTTTAGAATTGTGATTCTCTTTTTGGAGTTGTGATTTGAGTGTGGAATTGTAAGTTGAGTTTTAAAACGAGAAAATTTATTTAGTTATGAGTTTTAAAAAGAGTTTTGAAAAATGTTTTAAAAGGTGTCTTTGAATTTTGAATTTTGAAAAGAGTCGATTGGATTTATCCGGTCGTCCACCCAGACATTCTCCCGGATGCCCAGACGGTTATCTGGAACAATGAATTATTTATTTAATTTTTTTTTTCTTTTTGCAATTGCAACCTGTTATTTGAAAAAATATATATATATATTTGTTTTAGACATTTTTTAAAAGAAAATATTTGGGACCCCCTTTGGTGATGACTCTCATACCCTCAAAGTGATCCTAACCCTCCACGTATGTGTAGAACCCACTCATGTATGTGTGGGGTCCACATCATGAGTGGTCCAGATTTGTGGGAATCTTGTGAAAGCGGGGGTCTCAATCATTACTTTCTTTTAAATATAGAAAAGAAAAATTTATATTTTTTATAAAAAATAATTTAACAATCCCATTATTAACCATTTTCAACACTATATCATCAAAAGAGTTTTGAATTAAGTTTTGTATTTTGTGTTTGGTTATAAGTTTTGAAATTAATTTTTGAATTGAGTTTTGTATAATTTTGAAAAATATTTTGAAAGCGGTGCCTTTGGAATCATGATTCCAAAGGCAAACCAAACGGAGCCTTGAATTTTCAAATTTCTAGAACCTATTTACAAATGGAGGATTCTATCATGCGCCCCTTACTATATAGACCTTTAGTTATGAGCGTTTTTTTTTTTTTTAATTATGACATTATTTTGAGATCTTTAATTTGGTTATGATTAGGACAGCAAATGAACAAAGTCATTCGTGAACAGATTCAAACTCATCTTGGTAAGGACTTATACAAACTTGGTTTGTTATTTTTTATTTATTTAATTTTTTTTTACGTTCGAATCGCTAAAATCTTAATAAATAAGAACATATTAAAGTTCATCTCGTTAGCTCGCTTCATTATAGCTGGGCACGTTTAATATTTATTATTTATATATTAAATAATGTAAAAATATATATTACTAATAAAATAAATATGTTATTTATATATTTAAAAAATGTAAATGTAAATAATAACTAACTACATATTATACATTTATATAATAGTAAATATTGGCCTAGTTTGGCAAGAGGCTTTTTGGCTTCCCTTTTTTTTTATTTTTTGGGTTAAAATTTACAAAATCAGAAAAAATAAGCTAAAATAGTCAATAAGATAAAGGCCTCTTTTGGTCATCTCTTTATTTTTTTACAAGTTTTTCAAAAAAAAGTTAAAAAGTCAGTTTTTAACCAACTTTCCAAAACAACCCAAAATGCTACATCAAGCACATAATCATTTCACTTTTTCTCTCATAAATATCACATTCAATTACAAAAAAATCTAACCATCTTCCCAAATATAAAATTTTTTAACCTATTAAAATAGCTAAAAACTAAAATAGCATACTAAAATAGCTAACTTTCCAAACACGGCCATTTGATAAAATATTAACTTTTCTTTACTATGTATATATATTATATATATAAAAATAATTTTATAATCAAAATTTCAATTGTAACTTGAGTTTCAAACGCAAATATGAATTTATAATTTTTTTAGCTCGTTAAGGCTCGAGTTCGAGTCAAGCTTAAACCAACTCAGCTTGAGTTCAGTTCATTAAATTTGTATTGAGTTCGAATTCAAACTCGTTAAAATTTTAATAAATAAATCCAAACATACTAAAGTTCTCCTTTCCAGAGTACCAAAAAAAAAAAAAATACTAAAGTCCGACTTGGCGTTTGCAGCCCTAGCGTAGTCTTTCCCTTTCAAAATATACAAAACAAAAGCTAGTTTTGAAAATTCATAACTAAAAAAAATTTCGATTTTCAAAACTTTTTTAAAAAACTTAGAGAAATTTATTTTAAATATTAGTTAGAGGATTTATAGCCCAATAAATTCACAAAGTATTCTTGTGTTCCATCTAATCTCATACACTCGAATTTATATTTCAATAGATCATTTTTTTCCATATTAGAAGTATTATATGGACTATTTTACCCTTGTAGACTTTTATTATAATATATAGGAGATAGAAAATTATTTATTAGATATATTTCATTTATGATATATATAAAATATTGTATATAAATATAGAAGATTATTATTTTTAGTGCTTTCTTCCTTCACTGTTATTTTATAATAAGGTCTTGTCATGGAAGAACATTTGAAAGAGAAGACTATTTGTACATGTAGACCGATCATATAGATGATGATGGACTCGCAATAGGGATAAAGGTAAACCGGCGATGAACAATATTTTTTTACCATTGTTATACAGAAACTATAGTCTTTTTGTCGGTTTTTGAAGTTATCGATATTGTATAATTTATTCCCCGATTATACCAGAATTGATTATATACATTTTTTTTTTTAAAATGTGCGTCATTATATATGAACTATTTGATGATTTTTTATATATTATTTGATGTAAATTGTTTATTACTATAATTGTTGGTTGGACAATTATTTTTATTAACATTGAACAATCGAAATAGTCGATTTTTATTTTTTTTTCATTTTGTTTTGTGTTTTCACATTACAGTGCAAATGTTCACATTGATATGAGTTTAAAATTTTGGTTTTTTTTTTTTTAAGACTAGTTGTATGTTAATTTTAAATCGTAAACATTCACATTATATTTTGGTATAATTTTTATTTTTTGAAGATTAGTTGTACGTTTGTTATTTTTGTTGCTGTGCTTGTTGATTGAATAATCTTTTTTGTTATATTGAACAATCTAAATAATTGATTTTTACTTTATTTTATTTTATTTTATATTTTTACGTTACAGTGTGAATGTTAATTGTAAAGACAGTTCTAGATAAAAATTTCTTGTTACCCAAACAAAACCTAGGGCAACCCTAATCACCCTAAAAACCTTAATAAATTCAAGGCTATTTTGGGAAGATGGTTAAAAGCTATCCTTTAGCTTTTAACCCATTTTAAATCACATCATCTCTTACATTTTTATACAATTTTTCAAAAACAACCAAAAAATAAAAAATAAAAAAGTCAACTTTTAACCATCTTTCCAAAACAACCCTCACTCTCTCCTCATTACCTATCTATCCTGATGTCGTTTGATTCCAGGATATAAAAGGTGGGATTAGATATTATATATTGTGGGGTCCACATATCCCATGTTTGCAATTATTTTTTAAAGAGGATATAATATACTATGGGATTGTGTATCCCCTAAAATTGGAGGATATACAGCCCTGTTTGTTAGGGGTATATAAGGGGCGGATATGAGGGGGGATTGGATATAATATGAGGTGAGTTCCATATGTTTTCTTGTTTCCCTATATCCCGTGTTTGGTTGTTTCGAATATAGGGAGTTCGGATAGTATATCCCCCAAAGGGGGGATATGCAATACCAACCCCCCCATGGTATTATATATCCCCCACCGTCGAATATAGGGAATTTTTCATTCAAATGTCAAAAATAATTACTATCCTCTTATCCCATCTTATATCCTATCTTAACACAACATAATATAAGTGACCCCACAATATATATAATCCATCTCATATCCTACAACATATTATATCACATATTTATCCTTAGGTATTATATATCCTCCTCAAATCCTTATATTCAATCCGAACAATCAAACGGGGCCTACAATACCACCATCCCCCCATTATATCATATCCCTTAGGCTGGGATATGATTTAAAAAGGGCTCAAGAAAACATATGCAGCCCAGTACATCCAGCAGAGAAGAACAACTCTAGTTTTGCAAGTGTAGATCTACTTGATTTCTTGACCATTTTCGTTGGCAAAGCTTCTTTCCAGTGATAATCATCGTTTTCCCTCTATTTTGCTCTCTTTTTGTTTGATTTTCTGGTTTTGGGTTTTCCTTGTATGATTTTTATCTAAAGCATTTGTGGCCCTTCCACTGATTTTTGTTCAATCTAAACCCTCTTGTCTATGATTTTTTGAACTTTCTAAACCCACTGATTTTTGTTCAATCTAAACTTTCTAAATCCTTTTTTTATTTATATAAGGGTTTGTTCAATTTGGTTTTTTTTTTTTAATTAGAGGATTGAGAGAGGTTGTATATATTAACTAATTTGCTTTAATTTTTTTCCCCCAGTCTTGTACTTCTATGACCTATGTTTGATAGTGTTCATTTATACAAGACAATAAAAATTTGTTTGTTTTGTATGTAAAAATCTAGGGATTTGATTGAATCAAACTCTTGACATAAAAAATAAAAAATAAAAAAAATAAATAAAAATTTCAAACCAAAACAAAACAAATCATCTATGAAGAGTTTGATTTTTTTACATAATCAAATTTTTATATATTGGGAAAGGTAGTTTAAAGATTGATTTTTGTTTGATAATCAGATTTTTATAATCAGATTTTTCCCAAGATTGATATATTTGGAAAGGTAGTTTACATAATCCGATTGATTTTTTTACATAATCTGATTGTCTAGAAAATTATGTCAAAAGTTTGATTTTTGTTGTAGCTTAATAATCCTTCTTATTGAATGTTTCTTGTGGATAAGATTATTTTCTATCAAATCTGATTGTTTACATGAAGCTGCTGTGAATAGTAATTAGCATTGATTTAGTTATCTATTTGATTGCTTTAATTATTTAATTTACTATTGCAGTATTTCTTTTCATAGATGGCAAATAATAAAGGATTTGATGGTAGGAGGGACCTCATTGAGGCCTATGTTACCTTGTAACATATTATATCATCCATGAATTATACTTGTGGAGTTTGTATTGTCATTTTGCATGCTACACTAGAAAGGTTTGAGGCTACAAGAAAAATAAGTAGAAATCCTAATCCTTTCAAACAACAAATTGACCACCTAAATAGGTTGGTTAGAGATAATGACATAGACTGCCATAAACAACTACGAATGAATAGGCATACCTTCATGTGGTTGTGTGGGCTTATCAGAACAAGGAGTGTGTCAGATTCAAAATATGTTATGTTAGAGAAAAAGATTGCTATGTTCTTAAATTTGCTTGGGCACCACCATAAAAACCAAAATGTCAAATTCAATTTTATAAGGTTTGGTCAAACAGTTAGTAAGTATTTCAATGATGTCCTTAAGGCTATGCTTCGACTGCAAGGTGTCTTACTGAAGACACCTGAACCAACAACTGCTAGGTGCACAGATGATAGATGGAGGTGGTTTAAGGTAAATGCTAGTTTTAGTAATGCTTCATGTTTGATAAAAGTTATAATATTTATAATTACAATTTAATAAGTAATAATTTATTTTTGGTAATTTTTGGTAGAATTGTCTTGGTGCACTTGATGCCACTCATGTTAGAGTGCTAGCTCCTGCAGTAGATAAAGCAAGGTATAGATCAAGAAATGGGTGAAATTGCGACTAAAGTCTTGGGTGTTTGCTCCCATGACATGCAGTTCATATATGTCTTACTTCGATGGGAAGGTTCCGCTTTAGATTCTAAAGTACTTAGAGATGCCATAAGTAGGCCAAATGGGTTGAGAGTGCCAATAGGTACAACTGCATTTCACAATATCTTTCCTATGTATAACCTTTGGCCTTATACTTAAATTACGTAATTATGTAATTATATAATCCTACATTATTACAAGTTCCTACTATCTAGTTGATGCGGGCTATACTAATGGGGAGGGCTTTTTAGCACCTTATAGAGGACACCGTTACCATTTGTCTACTTAAAGAGAAAGGGGTGCCCCCAACTAACCCAGAAAAGTTCTTCAATATGAAGCACTCTATGGCTTGTAACATAATAGAGAGATGTTTTGGTCTTCTGAAGCTTAGATGGGCAATATTGTAACGCCCCAAATTTCTAGCCCAAATGATAAGACAACAATCATGGCTCTTTTAAGAAAAACTGAATATAAATCTCCAAACTTACATTACATGATACAATAGTTTTTTATGCAACAATATTGTAGACGTCCCCGAACGCATCCCGGGGAGAGTTAAGTCCCGTTCCGTTCATATTGGGGTCACTACAGTTCAAGGACTCAAATGTCATGGTTCTTAATCTTGAACCAAAGAGTCCAAATCCGGCAAATCGTTTTGAGAAAACTGATTTTTAAAAGAAGTGCCAAACATGGACTGCTTTGCCAGATACAGAGTCGCCACCTAAATGTTTTTTATGGGAAATTTAGGAAACCCTGACTCGGTGCCAAAGGCCACGTGTCCGTTATCACCAAAGTTGCCTCGGCTCGGGAACTTGGGTACGATTGGGGAAGGTCACTTCGTGAGCACCCTTCCGCGGCCAAAGACCGGCCTCTACTAACCATGATATCTGATTTTGAAAACATTGTATGTTCTTATTCCGGTTATTAGCCTAGATTACTATGTGATGCTCACAGCATACAAGTATAGACTGAGTCGCCTAAATTGGAACAAAACATTTCATGTTTGTTTGTTTGAAAATGGTTTGATGGTGCTACCCGCAGGTAGGCTAAGATGTGGATTTGCCACCCTCGGGTGGGCTTAAAAAACAATGGTTTTGCCACTATCTAGTGGGCTTAAAACAAACATTTGATGAATTGTCCCACTCCAAGTAACCCAACCTCCACCCACAGGCATTCAAGGCAGTTATATCACATAAGCACATAGCCTCATGGTAAGCATGCTATTCATGGCAGTCACTCACACGCATGCAAGGATGCTAAAGCATAAAACTCACCGAGTACTCCAAACCAAAACAGAAGCTCATTAGAAATCCATGCATGATCCTAGATACACAGAATTGCCTAATACAACACATGCAAAGATGCAAACTATAGCATGCTCGGCTATTCTAAACATGGCATATGGAATGCTACAGCTAACATGTATTCAACTTGGAATTGAAATACAAATGCAGTTTGTATGATGCGCCGAGCCCAACGCGTGCAAAACAGATGAATGATGCAAACATGCTGTCATACTGTATGCTAATTGAAACATGCCCTAATCTAACCATCATAAGCAGGTAAATAAAAGGGAAGAAAGACGTAGGGTTGGAAGACATACATCACACTCACCCACACTTATTACAATTATGCCCTCGCATAGAGGGTCCGAATAAATATACAGTCCTGAATAAAAGAATAATACAGTCCAAATATGTACAAATTCCTAATTAATTAACAAATTAACTAAGAAAGCTGTAAAACTGGCATGCAAGCCAGGGACTGCCTTGATTCCGCTCCGAGTGATGAATGATGCATGTTCGGGTTGCCTTGTGCGGAAATCCACTGGAATGCCCCAATTAGCCTCTGTTTTGCAATGATTCTTGAAAAGCGTGTCAAGCCTCGGAAGACCGCTGATTCTTGATATGCTGCAACAGAGAGCAAGAAAGGGGCATAGTAATGTATTTTCCCAAATGTATGCATGTCTCGATCCTCGTACCACCAATCACGCATCTTGATGTATGATGGCCGAGGAGCCAAATTGCACAACTCAATATAGAATGAATGCATATGAACACTACAACAAAACCTAACTCCACCATGGATAATCCGGAGTGTCGGTGACTTGGGAATTGAGACACGCCCGTCACTGAGTACGGAACGCATTCGCTTCCGTGCCTGCTAACTCCTATCCCGAACACGATGCAATATGCATGATATGCATGAAATGCAACTAAGATACAATCCTAACATACACAATGTTATGGAATGGCATACACGCTACACGAGGTGATACACAACCGAGCATACACAATGCTATGGATGAAATGGCATACGCAATGCAATATGGGCTTACACCAACATGAGAGAGCCTCAGCCACACTCACATAGGAGGACATAAGATGAAAACAAGACAACTCGAAATGCGTGCCCGCGTGCACGCAAACCGAAGACGGACCCTCAGGCACCGAAATGCCACTCTAATGAGACATGGCAAAGACATGGGATATGATATGCAAACATGCAAAAATCAGTGACAAAATGAGGGGCAAAACAGTCCCAAAACAAGGCGAAATGACACCCGATGCATGGAACCACTCCCGAAATGCAAAACTAGGTACGTGAAATGGCTTACAGCTATACAAAGCGTGCATAATTTGAATATGAAATGTAAAAGAAGAAGCAAGGAAGACCCAAAACTAGCATTTTTACAGTATAAAGCATGGCCAAACAGTAAGCAAAAGTAGGGCTAAAATGGCATACAAAAATGGCTCCGCAAGGGAGGCAATGAAGCAAGTGGTAGATTCCATACCCAAACAGAAAAAGACCCTTCTACAACACTGAAGAGGGACCAAAAATATGACTATTTACAGTAGATGACAAGCCCCAAATCAGTATGAAAACATGCTCAAAATGCAATGCAAGATTAAGGCCACAAGAAGGCTATAACACAAAGTATACAAAATATTCACCAAACAGCCAAAAACCCTTAATGAAACATGACAAGGGGGTCAAAATATGGCCACTTTCAGCTCTGATCATGGCCGAAAAACATAATCAAGATAAGCTAACAAATCATGCAAAAATGGGGACCAAAGAGGGGTAGAATGGAAAGTGATATATGGAGGTCCCCAACAGTGTTGAGCCCTTCTTAAATGTTAAATAGGGGCTCAAAATAGGCCTATTTACAGTTTACATCAGGCCCCAAAACAGATCACACACAAGCTAAAAATATCATGCAAGAAAATGGCATTCAAGAGGGTATTGAAGCAAGTGCAACATGGGGGGCTCAAACAGTGTTGAGCCCTTAATGAAACAAGAAAATGAGCTCAAACAAATTACCTTTTCAGTTTTGGTCGGAGCTCAAAACAGCAAGAAAAATGGCTAGAAAAGTGTTGCAAAATTAAGCTCAAAAAGAGGGAATTGACACTTACCCTTGAAGACCAATCCTTGGATGCTTCTTGGCTTGAGAAATGCTACCTCCTAGCTGCTGGAAAGCTTCCCAAGTTGCTGGAAATGGAGTAGTGGTGGTGGTGCTTGGTGGTGATGAAGAAATGAGGTGTAGGACTTGGATGCTTGAGCTTCAAAGAGAGAGATGGAGGGAGATGTGTATACAAGGCTTCAAGCAATTTTTGTCAACCCTAAAACCAGACCTGGGAGGCTGGTTATATGGTCAAGAGAGGGGGAGAAAAGGAGGGAAAAAGTGGAGGGAAATTGCATCAAGTTTCCCTCCAAAAGGGTTCCCTCCGGATATAGGTTTTGGAGGGAAAAACAATACACAGCTGTAATGTACACACTGCAAGGATTATGGCTGGCCAATTATCTCGAAAGGTGTGCTGGGTCAAGCCACCCCCATGGCCGGCCGACCAAGGGGCAAAATGGTCAAATTGAATTTCTGGCCGGCCACCAGATATTGGTGTCCTCCCAGGTGCCCTCAACACAACCCTGTGGTTCAAAATTGACAACTGTAAAACAGGAGAGAGAATAGGCCATTTTTAGGAGGGGTTCAAAAGGTTCAAGTAGAATTAATGGCCGGCCATATAATATTTGTGTCCTCCCAGGTGTGTACAACACAAATATGGGGGTTAGGATTGAAGAAAGTGACCCTAGGGTGGTCAATATTGGCTTGGAAGTGAGAAAAACGGGCGTCGGAGGGTGATGGAGGAATGTAACTGGTTGCTGAAACAATTGCTGGCCTCCCACCCTTTTACGGCCTTCCTGGTGATGAAACAGAGGTACCTGCCAAAAATGAACGAAAACCGATGCAAAATAAAGGTTCGGGGGCCGAAACGCGCAGTTCGAGGCCCCTAAAACTGACTGTTAAACACCGAAAGTGGCATTCGACCACGAAGTGGGTCTCTCGGACCTCAGTGTCTCTCAAAAGGGAGTAAATAAGATGCATGCCAAAAACCGGAGCAATCGGAGGTAGTTAGGCGGTCCCGAACCGAGGCACACGGCCTGACGCCTCCAAAAACCGAGATTCGGGCTTCGAAATGGGCAAAATGGCCTATAGCCACAAAATGTAGCCCACGGCCACTGAGAGATGGTCTACGGGACCTCTCCCTCCCCTCAGGAAAAGAAACAGAGAAAACTGAGTCTGGTTCGTAAACCAAGGCAAGGCATAGAAGAGGGTTCAGAAGTCCGGAGGCAGGGCTCACGGCCGCAACTCTGAGACTTCTGAACGAGCACAATACGCAACATCACCGAGCACTCAATCGGTGACGTCTGAG
Source organism: Camellia lanceoleosa (assembly GCA_025200525.1). Lineage (NCBI taxonomy): Eukaryota > Viridiplantae > Streptophyta > Magnoliopsida > Ericales > Theaceae > Camellia > Camellia lanceoleosa. The sequence continues at coordinate 85,716,728 of CM045769.1, forward strand.
TCTTAAGGTCGGTCAAAAATGGGGTGTCTACAAATACATTAATCCAACAAAAAGTAAATAAATAAATAAATACCCCCCCAAGGGTTTACAAGTTTCCAAGACTTGAGCTTGGTTACACAAAACGGTTATTCAAACCCACACAAACACAGCCCTTGGCTTACACACAGAGTCACAGCAAATAAGATCATTGTACTCCCAATACGCATACTTTCACATCCCTAGTTGGGTGAGATCACCATATCTTTTCCTACACAAAAATCCCGTAAGGTGAGCATAAAGCCCAGTAGGAAATTCTTAACAAAGTATATACATTTTATACAAGTCTCAAAAGATGAAATGCACATGCCATGCTATACCCTTTTTGAAGATAAATCACATTTTCATCTTTTGAAAACCATCATACTCAATGATATCATGCAATTTCAATTGTTCAAAACTTAACAATTTATTTCAAGGGCGGTAAATACGACTTTGGTAATCCCTAGGTCGGTATCTGCAAGTAGACTATACAAGTACTACCAATTTGTTATTTTTACCAGTATTGACTGGAAGGCTCAACACCTATAATTTGTCATTTTACCAGTATTAACTGGAAGGCTCAACTCCTATTCAATTTCATCTACACCACCTGTCAAGACTTACTACCGTATTTACCCCAAAACCAATTCATGGAAACTTGTTTCTTAACATTCTTTTCTCAATGCAAGTTTTCAAATCAACTTTCAAAGTTTAATGTAATCAAATGAATTGATATGCCAATAACACAAGATGGATATAAATACTTTTATTCCAATTCATCATCCAAGGAATAACACAATTCCCTCTTCTCAAATATCCTCAACAATTAGTCATTTCAAGACTATTTCAACGTTTTGAACAATAATTTTCAAAATAAACAATAATTCTTATATTTCCTGAAATTCATCATTTATATAAATATAAATAAGAAATTTTCCAAACATCCATTTATGTTGACACACAAAATAAATATAATAATATCATTCATGGATTTTCAGTCTCTTTTAAAAAATCTCCAAATTCTAGGTACCAAAACTATACCACTCAAATCTTTTGAAAGAAAACTTCCCAAAATTATCTTTTCTTCAATCAACGAACATCAAAACCTATAAGATCATTTTAAAAGAACAAGAGACAAACCCACTTTCAAAAGGGCTCAACTTCTTGAATCAACAATCAATTTTCAAAGCTATCGAAGGTTGATTTCGAAAACCATCTAGATCTTGCAAATATATATATATAACTCTAAGAAAATCCCTATCTTAAGTTTTGAAGAAGAAATGAGATGAAACCTCCAAAATTAATGGTGTGAAAACTCGATCTTCACCACGCACAACAAAACCCTCGAGAAGTTAACCAACTTTGATGAAGAACTTATGCAGAACTCTAATGAATCTTGAGAAATCAAGGTTTTGATCCTATTTGGCGTAGGGAAATTGTAATGACCCCAAAATGCGTATAAGAAATCATCTTTATTTACTTATGAGAGGATGTGTTTTAATTTAATTATAGCTATTAGAATTAAAGCATTATCTGTTGAGTTACGGACTTAAAATTGAAATTACCGACCTTTATGGGTTCAAAAATTAAAATTGAGTACTTGGGTATGTTAATGGGAATTTTTAGCACTATTGGGAAAAATTAATTGGAAATCTAATTTGTCTGATTCGTTAATGCACGTTTGGGTGGTTAACTTTGTACTGCAAATTGAAGACCCTAGAGACTTCAGAAACTAGAACAGGGGACATATTTATGATCAGCACAATTTTTAGAGTCACCTGAGAACTTTAATTGAAATTTGATTTTACGCGATTCGTAAGGCCACGTTTGGCTCTCTCTATTGTGTTATGTTTGGTGTGTGTGTGTGTGTATATTTATATATAATGGGTGCCTTATGAGTGGATGGACTTATTACTTAGAATCAAAAACAAAAAATATCTAGAGGAAAGGGGGAACCACGTGAGAGAGGGTGAGATAGAGAACTCAAGAAGAAGAATGAAGGAAGAGCATGAGAATGAAGAGGAAAGATGGGGATTTATGGAATTACTTCAAGAGATTGGCTATAGGTATGTGAAATCAACTTAACCCCTTAAGATTGATCTATTACTAGTCTAAATTCATGATCTAAAATGAAGAGAAACCACCTAATTGAGTTGGGGTTGATAGATATAAGTTTAGATAAACTATTTTCATGAATTGGACCTTGATTCCTTAAGAGTTGGTTAATTGAAGGATTAAATTCTTTATATATTTGTTTATTTTGAAGTTATGGTGTTTGATGATGAGTAATAATGTGAAATTGGTCATGTATTAAAGGGTTTTGGGCTTTGATTTACGTGTAATTAGGGTTTGATTTTGAAAATGAAAAGTCCCAAATTTTCAGTCATTTTCGGACTACAAACTGTCCAGGCCGCACGTGCGGCACTGTTCCCCCGCATGTGCGGAGACAGCTCTGTCTAGCCAACTTTAAACAAGCATATCTTTTGCATCCGGACTCCGTTTTGAGTGATTCTTGAGCCTAAAATCAAGCCCCGGAAGTCTAGTTTCCAATGGTGGTGGTCTCACACCGAAATTATAAATACAGAAATAGTTATGTCCAAATTAGTGACGATTGTTCACTTTCTGTCAACCAGTTTTGTACCATTTCTTCACCTAAACCATTTCCCATCGATTTCTCCTGTTTTCTAAGACATGAATTATAGCTTATTAAGGAATAATGGGCTTGGTACCACCATAGCTAATTGATTGAATGATCAAAGAGAATAAGTAAAGAATCGAGTATAATCTTATATAATGTGTTGTGTAATGTACTTGTAGGTCGAGATGAGGACATCATCCCATTACTACCAGGAACCGATCACTGTGACTAATAGTACTACAAATGTACATTGTTTACCGTTAAGAAATATTGTTAACAACATTCTATTTTCCGTGAGCTAATGTGTTAACATGTGTATTGATTGGGTATTGATGTGAACATTGAAAGAGTTAGCACACATCGGTATGACTCTAAACCTACTCCGTATTTTGGGTTATGGCTAATGATTGTTGTCAATGTATCATCCTAAGAATTACCTATGATTCTGTAAAAGAATTGCATACAAACCATTAACAATGTGAAGTTGGTTAATAGAAAAGAATTGCGTATCAACGACATTGTTATGTAATTCATGTTATAATATGAATTGTTCTGGCCTGTTGATGTAATGGTACATTTACCTTCGGATTATTGGTAATGTTAAGGTTCTGTTAATTACGAAACAAGTATGTCTACTTACAAAGAACCAGGAGGAAATCTAAGCGCATCATTGTACCATATGTTTTGTTTGCGATTGATAATTAATGTTACCATTCTGTTACCTACTAGTTAGTGACATTGAAACATGATAAGCAAATGGGATGTATATGCATTATGGAACTGTGGTATCTACGTATTTCTGAAAGCGTTCAAGCTATAAAATATGTTTACTTTCTGCTAACAATTATCGACAATGTTTTGTTAAACTCATGTTATCTATGTTTATTCATGTGATTAATGGGAAGAATGTATTTATCTATATTAATCTGTTCTGATGTTTTCTGGTATGGAACAAAGTGCTGTACGGAACTAAGTGCTACACCTTGGTGGGAGCCACCTCTAGAATCCGTGCGAGCCACCTCTTGAGTCCATACATATGTATATATTTCTGGGCCGAAAGGTCGTTTCAGATATTTCGGCCGAAAAGGTCGTTTCAGATATTTCGGGCCGAAGGTTGTTCAGATATTTCGGGCCGATGGCCGCTTCATATTTCGATATTTACGGGCGATGGCCGTTCTATTATTTCTGATATTTTTGGGCCGATGGCCGTTCTGTTATTTCTGTTATTTTTGGGCCGATGGCCGTTCTGATATTTCTGGACCCATGCTGTTTTGGAAATAATTACGGAATGTAATTAATCATATGTATCTGCAGTTATATGTTTTATTATTCAGGTTAAACATTACATTATTTATGTACTATTATTCATTGAGTTCGCTCATTCTGTATTTTGTCTGTCTATTTCTGTAGGTGATCAACTAGGAGTTCAGTCCTAACCTTTAAGGCTCGTCTTTCTCTTGTCAACTTTGATGCGTCCAGGCACCACCTGAAGCCATGCAATTTGTAAAGTGTTGTTAGGTTATTGGCTTATGCTTTGGTTGTCTTTCATTAATATTTTTGTTACACGCCCAATTGTGGGTTTAAGTAAGAATGTATAAGTGTGTATGTTTCTATATATTATGTACCTAATGCAATGTGTGCGGTCCTCGCATGGTAGTGGTAGCTCAATGGATGATGTTTTATGTTATTTTATATTGGTAATACTTCCACTCAGGCCCCATATGTTACGTATAACAGGTTAAGTGTCCGTTTCTAAATAGGCATGCCCAAAACTTTTAGGGGCGGGTTTGGGGCTTGACAGAAATGTAAAGAGAAGGGAGAGGAAAGGGTTTTTAGAGAGAGAGAAATATACAAAAGTGATCTGAAATATCATATTCAGAAACTAATATAACATGGTCCGCTTAAGCGTGGAAAGCCCTGCTCGAGCGTCAAATACACTTTTCCAGTACTTTTGCAGACAAGTCAAATTTCTGAAACCAAACATTCTCCGCTCGAGCGCATAAACGGCCGCTCAAGTGGATAGGCAACTTCTAATGCATTTTGCATTTTTGCTTCGGGGGCGCTAGCTCGATCCCCAACATACTCAGCGAAGTGGCAAAATTGGGATCGCTACAACCTTTCCCCCCTTAAAGAATTTTGTCCCCGAAATTTCAAATCAAACAACCTTTCCCCAAAATTTCATTTTCAAATCACAATATTAACTTTCAACCAAATTCTACCATAGTTATCTCATTAACAACAACCTCTCAAATACGCATAAACATGTAATTTCCCAACAAGTAATGGCAACTCTAAACAACCTTATGCTTAAAACAACAATGTACATATCAACATGTGGTTAATAACTTTAAATACATTTCCCTCAACACTAGGGAATATTACAAAGAAAAGCAACTTAAACATTTTCAAATAAATCCGAATATTTGGAGCGAACTTCCACCTCCCGTTCCCACGTCGCTTCTTTAACCCCATGGTGTCTCCACAACACCTTTACCAAAGGTATAGTCTTGCCCTGTAGCACTTGCTCCTGGGTATCTAATATTTGAACCGGTCGTTCTTCGTAAAAGGGATCCTCATCTACCTCCAAATCAGCCCAATCAAGCACATGAGAAGGGTCGGGTTCATACTTCCTAAGCATAGCTACATGAAATACATTGTGAACTCCCGAAAGTTGTGCCGGTAAAGCTAACTGGTATGCCACTTCCCCAATTCGCTCTAAGATCTCAAAAGGCCCAATGAACCTTGGAGATAATTTACCATTCTTACAAAATCTCATCAAACCCTGCCTTGGTGAGATTTTTAGAAACACATGGTCACCAACTTCCAAAGATAAAGGTCATCTCCTCTTATCGGCATAACTCTTTTGTCGGCTTTGGGCCATAGCTAACCTCTTCCGAATGATAATAACTTTCTCGGTTGTCTCTCTAACAATTTTTGGACCCAGTAATGGTGCATCACCCACTTCGGCCTGACAAACCAGTGATCTACAAGGTCGGCCATACAAGGCCCTAAATGGTGCTATCCCAATACTAGCTTGGTAACTATTGTTGTAAGCAAACTCAATCAATGTAAGTGCCTTTCCCAAGGCCCCTTAAAATCAAGCACACAAGCTCTAAGCATGTCCTCCTAAATCTGAATGGTACGTTCCGACTATCCATCGATTTGAGGATGATAAGCGATGCTAAGAGTCAACTTAGTTCCCAATGCTTCTTGAAGGCTTTGCCATAACCAGGTAGTAAAACGAGGATCCCTATCCGACACAATAGTCACAGGGACTCCATGAAGTCGAACTATCTCTCACATGTACAACTCTGCCAAGCATTCAACTGAGTCGCTGGTGCACATCGGAATAAAATGGGTAGACTTAGTCAACCTATCAACAATCACCCAAACGGCGACATTGCCTCGTTGTGTTCTAGGAAGCCTAACTACAAAATCCATAGTAACACGCTCCCATTTCCACTCGGCTATCGGTAAGGGTTGTAATAAACCCGCTGGTCTTTGGTGTTTGTCCTTCACTTGTTAACAAGTAAGGCACTTCGATACAAACAAAGCGACATCCCGTTTCATACCCCTCCACCAAAACTAACGACTAAGATCATGATAAATTTTAGTGCCTCTCAGGTGTACTGCAAGGCGTGAGTGATGGAGCTCTTGAAGTACTTCATCTCTACAAGATTTTGGTACAAACAAACGGTCTAGGTAACATACACTCAGATCCGATTGAACGTTCAAACCTTTCTCTTCCTTTCCATTGGAAATCTTAACACGGATTGATTCTACATCGCAGTCTCCTCGTTGTGCCTCTATGACCTTACTAACCAATGTAGGTTGAGCATTCAAAGTAAACAAGGTAGCACTCTCTCCGGACTCACCCAAGTGCAAATCAAACTTGCCAATAACATCCAGCATATCCCATTCCCGAATGGCCACACTTGCCAAACTACTCACAGATTTTCGCCTCAAGGCATCGGCCACCATATTGGCCTTCCCTGGATGATAGTGTAACTCAAAGTCATAATCCTCCATAAATTCCATTCACCTCCGTCGTCGTAAATTCAAGTCTTTTTGAAAAAACAAATACTTTAGACTCTTATGATCAGAGAAAATCTCAAACTTCTCATCATACAAGTAATGCCTCCAAATTTTTAAAGCAAAAATCATTGCTGCTAATTCTAGATCATGGGTGGGGTAATTTTTCTCATGAGTTTTCAATTGTCATGAACCGTAGGCCACAACTTTTCTCTCTTGCATCAAGACACAACCAAGTCCATCCCCGGACGCATCACAATAGAAAGTGTAATTCAAACCCGTTTCCGGAATTATCAAAATCGATGCGGTAGTCAATCTAATCTTAAGCTCTTGGAATAACTTTTCATACGCCTCACTCCACACAAATTTGATACCATTTCTAGTCAACCTAGTCAAAGGTGCAGCTAGTTTAGAGAAGTCCCTTACAAAACGTCAGTAATACCCCGCTAATCCAAGGAAACTCCAGATTTTAAAAACATTCTTGGGTTGTTCCCAATCCTATATGGCATCTATCTTTGAGGAGTCCATAGTCACTCCCTCTCTAGACACTACATGCCCCAAAAACTTCACCTCTGTTAACCAAAACTCGCATTTTTCAAATTTGGCATACAATTGGTGCTCACTAAGTAAACCCATCACTACTCGCAAGTGAGTCTCGTGTTCCTCTTCAGAGGTTGAATAATTTAAGATGTCATCCACAAAGATGACCACAAAACGGTCCAAGTATTCCCGAAAAATTCCGTTCATCAAATCCATAAAGGAAGCCGGTGCATTGGTCAACCCAAAAGGCATTACAAGGATTTCATAGTGGCCATAACGAGTACGAAAGGCCGTCTTCTGAATGTCCTCCTCCCGAACTCTCAATTGATAGTACCCCGACCTCAAATCTATTTTTGAGAAGCAACGAGACCCTCTAAGTTGGTCAAACAAATCATCTATTCTGGATAGAGGATACTTGTTCTTGACTGTAACTCTATTCAACTTGCGATAATCAATACACAATCGCAATGACCCATCCTTCTTCTTTGCAAAGAGAACCGGCGCTCCCCAAGGCGATGTACTAGGGTGAATGAAGCCTTTGTCTAAAAGTTCTTGGCGTTGAATCTTCAACTCATGCAATTCGGCGGGTGTAAATCTATATAGTGACATGGAAATCGGTGCCGTGCCAAGCACTAATTCAATGGAGAACTCGATCTCCCGGTGAGGTGGTAAACTAATAAGATCTTCTGGAAAGACATCCGGGTATTCACAAACTACCCTTGGTAACTCAACACAAGTCCCGTCACTTTCACTATCCAAAGAGAGTTGCATGAAGGAAACTAAGCTTGCTCCTACTACGAGGGTCAACAACTGGCGACAAGACTCTATCAACTCGGTTCCCTAGAAAATAGAAATGATCACCACTTGAAGTGCACACTGTAACTCTCTGAGGGTAACAATCAATCACAGCTTGATAAGAACACAACCAGTCCATACCTAAAATGACATCAAAACTCAACATATCTAGCAACACAAAAGAAAACGGAAGTCGACGCCCGACAACTTCTATTTTACAATCACGACAACCTCGGTCTAAATCAACTGTATCCCAAACAGGTGACTCTACTCTGAGTGGAGGCATTAACCGTGCTAACTCTAACCCCAATACAGAAGCAAATGCAGTAGATGTAAATGAATGAGATGCACCTATGTCTATCAATACATTAGCCAAAGGATTACACACAACAAAAATACCTCTCACAACTGAGGATTCTGGCGACTGCTCTGGCACGGTAACAACATACACGTGCCCCTGTGGCCCCTGATTGACTTGGTCCCCTCTCGGAGCATAGGCCTGTTGTATTGACTGAGCCAAAACGGCTCCTTGATTAACTCACGAAGCTTGGATTAATTGAGCCTGTTGGTGACTTTGAGTCTACCTCAACCCTGATACGCCAGATACGCCTCCCAAATGTGAACAAGTTCTCTTCATATGCCCCGGCTGACCACACTGATAATAATTAAACTCTTGACCTTTATTCTAAGACTGAGACTGACTTTGAGATCAGTTAGGTGGTGGTAACATTAACTTCCCTCCTCCCTTCTATGGGCATGAGAAGGCTTTGTGACCCGGTTGGCCACACTTGAAACATGAGAAGCTACTCGATGCACTTTTTCCTAGACCCGCACTAGACAAAAGAAAAGTGGATCTAGACTATTGTGGTTGGGACTGAGATGGATAGGTGTTCCTGCTCTTCTTGTTCTGCCTATAGTCTCCTTGAGACTCTTGGCCCTAGACCTCAAACTCTGAAGCCTCTCCTCCTCAACTTGTATAGAAATTTCTACGTGTGTCGCAGTCTCCACAAGACGGTCATATTCTAGAATCATATTTTCGACAAGCTTGAACATAATTTTTGTTTTCAATTTCTTTTCAAATTCAATGCAACAGCGCTCTTCCGTTGCCACCAACTCTGGTGCAAATCTGGACAAACTAGAGAAGACCGCCTCAAACTCGGCCACAGGCATGTCGAGTTATTTGAGGTCTTTAAACTCTTGCCTCAATCTCTCCCTAGTAGTGGGAGGTATGTACTTATCTTGGAAAGTAACCTGTCACGACCCAAACCTGCCCCTATAGGTTTAAGCGCCAGAATCCGAAGTCAAGTGGATTACCTACTACTCGCAGACATTAACAAATATTAAGGGGCTGCGGAAACAAATACATAAAGTAAACAAGGTCCAATGAGCTGTGATGACGTACATGGGACATAAAATACAAAAATTATTTATATACATAAACATGCTAGTCAGGTACACCCATGTGTACAAAGTATTTATAGAAAGTATTCCCAAGATCCGACGTACAAAACAAAAACATTGACTAGCACGGAGACACAACTGCCATGGCATCGAGCTTCAGGCGGAACCTCTTCGGGAGGCGCAACAGGTGGCTGAGCAAAAACAAAACAGAGGGCCATCAACTCTGGCCTGGATCTTGTGCCGGCTCACCTACATATATAATATAAACTGTGAGCGAAAACCCAGTGAATAATAATAGAGTAAAGGGTTTAATGAGTGATGTCCATCACCGAGTTTATATCAGAAGCACAATCTTATCAGAAACAGAGTCTTATGCATATTCAGAATTTCAAATCAAATATAGGTTCAGATACATGCTCATATTCATATTGACATTTTGCATAAGTTCATATGTGGTACACCCATAGCTATCAGATCAGGCAGGTCTAAAGACCACAGATAAAGTTGGTACCAACAACCATAAAGGTCCATATCTTGCGCGCAAGTAACCATGGTATTCTTACTCCCAGGCAAGGGCCATAGGCCACGGTATTGTTACCCCCGGGCGAGGGCTACAGGCCACGGTATTGTTACCCCCGGGCGAGGGGGCCATAGGGGCTAAGGGTGCCACAATACTTTTCAGAAAGTTGGACATTCATTCATAATTCGTAACATAGCATTTCAGAAATCAGATCATATCATATCGGTCAGAAAATACTTAAAGTTGAACATAACTTTACAGAGTTATTACTCACAGTGGGCGTTGATACAGGTAGACGGAGTCAAAAGGGTCAAACAGATTGCGGCACGTGCCCTACATAACACATTACGGATACACACTTGAAATATACAACCCATTTGTACAAAACTCACATCAATGATTCTAAGTGTGTACCTAACCTCTTATCCTTAGTATGGAGCCTTAAACATGGCCTAGGAATGCCTAGGATGGAATGAGGGTGCAAAAATGCCTTAGAAAACATTTTTCAAAAGTTGCTGAAAACAGGGGTCTCGCTCGAGCGAGCCTTCCTTCGCTCGAGCGAGCTTGCAAAATCAAAGGGTTCGCTCGAGCGAGGAATCCTTCGCTCGAGCGATCTGTAAAGATGAAAAAGTACTGGTTGTTGATTTTTTCCGCTCGATGCTCGCTCGAGCGTGAGACACAACTCTTCGCTCGAGCGCAGGTCTCTTCGCTCGAGCGTACGCCTGCGCGCACCAAGATTCTGAGAGCTTGAAATTTACGCTCGAGCCACCATTTCTTCGCTCGAGCGGAGCTCTGAACAAACAATGGTCGCTCGAGCAATGAATGCTTCGCTCGAGCGAGGAAGCCAAATTCTGGAATTTCCAGATTTGCCTTCCCAGTTCGAACCAAGCATTCTCCAACCCAAAACTCAACCTCTTGGGCCCAAATTCTGGAAAAACACTTTAAACTCAAGGTATATCAAGTTTCAAAAGCCAATTTGCAAATTCAAGGGCCAAGAGTGAGTCAATTTGAGCACCATTTCCATCAATCTTCAAGAACAAAGTTTAAACAAACATGCATGAGTTCAAGTGCCTTTCAAAGCTTCAAAACATGATCCAAAGCAAAATTAAAATTAGAGTTTTGATGAATTCATGGACTTGAACAAAAATATGAGCATGCATGTCAAGTCGTGATGGAAACAAACTCAAATGGCAAGAGTGTAAACATGCATGCATGATATACTACCCAATTCAACAATTTCAAGTTAAATCTAGACTCCAATCTTCAATTGGTCAAGAAACATGCAAGAGCTGGTTCAATTACATGTATGAGAGGGTGAATTCCTACCTCAAACCTTTAATTTCAAGTCTTGGGGCTTAATTCTCCCAAGTTGTCTACAATTCCTCCAATTTCCAAGCTAAACCTTGAAGAAATCAAGCTTTCTCCTCTCCCTAATTCTCCCCCACGTTTTTGGTCTCACAAAGAAGATGAAAGCAAATGTTTTAAGGTAAGTCCCAATGTGGTCTTAGATAGTGGCCTTCAATGGCACTATTGTAAATAAGCTAGGTTCATTATTAAAATGTTATTTAATCAGATTTAAACATTCCAAATCGAATTTTAATCGAACCTACCACAAAATCACATAAAATCTAACTAGTCTAGAACACTAATCAATTTCGGAATCGAGCGCCGATAAGGCTTCCAATTTGCAGTTTAAAGTTTCAAACACAAACAGATATTCCGACACCGAACAGATAGGAACACATAATTCATGCAATGCACATGCAAATTAATTCCAGATTTCCTCTTAATTATTATTAGGCATAATTAAGTTCCAATTAGCATTAATCAGGGTCAGGGTTATTACAGTCGTCCCCCCTTAAAAGAGTTTGGTCCCCAAACTCAAGTTATCTTCATTCGGAGTCAACATTGGGTCTAAGGGAAACAACTCCGGATATCTCTTCTTCATGTCTTCCTCGGTTTCCGAAGTTGCGTATGTCCTTCCATGATTTTGCCAATCCACTTTAACCAACGGTATTGTCTTGTTTCTCAACCTTTTAACCCTTCGATTCACAATCTGGATAGGCCTTTCTTCATAGATGTAGTCATCTTTCAAAAGTACATGTGTCGGCTCGATGACATGGAGTGGATCTCTCAAATATTCCCGAAGCTTCGATACATGAAAGACATTGTGCATGTGCTCCATTACTGGAGGTAAGGCTATTCGATATGACACCGGATTGATCTTTTCGAGAACTTCATAAGGTCCAACATACCTCGGAGCCAATTTTCCTTTAGCACCAAATCGGGTTTGACCCTTCATCGGGGCCACTTTAATAAACACATGGTCCCCCACTTCATATTCCCTTTCTTCTTGAACATCTAAGATAGCTTTTTCGCCTACTTTGTGCGCTTTTCAGACGGGCCACTTTCTCGGTCGTTTCTTGCACAAGTTCTGGTCCCAACAAAGGTCTGTCACCTACTTCAGCTCAACATATTGGAGATCGACACTTTCTTCCATACAATACTTCGTAAGGAGCCAGCCCAATACTTGAATGGTAACTATTGTTGTACACGAACTCGGCTAATGGCAAGTAAGTTTCCCAGTTTCCCTGGAAGTCTAACACACACATTCTGAGCATATCCTCCAGAGTTTGGTTAGTTCGTTCAGTTTGGCCATCGATCTGTGGGTGGTAAGCACTGCTCAATCTCAATTCTGTTCCCAAAGCCTGTTGCAAACTCTGCCAAAATCTTGATACAAACTTTGAATCCCTGTCAGACACAATAGACACTGGCACTCCATGCAACCTCACAATTTCAGTCATATAGATGTTGGCCAATTTATCAGCATTATAAATAGTTTTGACAGGCAGAAAATGTGCAGACTTAGTTAAACGGTCAACTATAATCCAAATAGAGTCCATACCTCGAGTAGAACGAGGCAATCCCACAATGAAGTCCATGGTGATGTGCTCCAATTTCCATTCTGGTATTGGGAGTGGTTGCAGCAAACCGGCAGGTCGTTGATGTTCAGCTTTAACCTGTTGACAGTGTAGCCATCTAGCCACAAAGTCTGCAATACTCCTCTTCATTCTAGGCCACCAAAAATTCTGTTTCAAATTGTGGTACATCTTCGTGTTCCCTGGATGCATAGAAAATTTACTGCTGTGAGCTTCGGTCATAACACGTTTCCTCAAATCATAGCAATCAGGCACACAAAGACGGTTCTGAAATTTCAGTACACCATTTTCAAACACAAATTCGGGCCTCGGTTTCAAATCCAACTCCTCTATAGTCTTTTTCAAGTGTTCATCTTCACATTGTTTCTGTTTAATCTCATCAAGGATAACAGGTTGGGCAGAGATAGCAGATATCAGTCCATCTTGTTCCAAGTCAGTTAACAAGTCTTTTCGGCTGGATAGCAAACACGACACTGTTGCACTAGATTTTCGGCTCAATGCATCTGTCACAGTAATAGCCTTTCCTAGGTGATATAAGATTTGCAAGTCATAATCCTTGATTAGTTCCATCCAACGTCTCTGTCTCATATTCAACTCCTTTTGGGTGAAAAAATATTTCAAGCTTTTATGATCTGTATAGACCTCACAAGTTACCTCATACAAATAGTGACGCCATATCTTCAAAGCAAATACCACGGCCGCCAATTCGAGATCATGTGTTGGGTAGTTCTTTTCATGTGGTCGGAGTTGTCTAGAAGCATAGGTAATCACCTTTCCATTTTGCATTAGTACACACCCTAAGCCTTTATAAGAAGCATCACTGTATACTTGAAACCCATCAAGCATTTCATTTGGCGAGTTAAGATTGGTGCGCCACTAACCTGATTTTCAACTCTTGGAAGGCTGCCTCTCGTTGATCATTCCAGTCAAATGGTATGTTTTTCTAAGTTAACTGAGTTAATGGCAAGGCAAGCTTTGAGAAGTCTCTCACAAATCTCCGGTAGTAGCCTGCAAGTCCCAGAAAGCTTCAGATTCATTACATTTGTAGGTCTCGGCCAATCCACAACAACCTCAATTTTCTGAGGGTCCACAGAAACGCCATTTTTGTCAATCACATGGCCCAGAAATGCCACACTATCAAGCCAGAATTCGCATTTAGACAACTTAGCATATAATTTCCTTTCCCTCAAAATCTACAAGGCGGTTCTCAAATGATTCTCATGTTCTTCCCTGTCTTTAGAATATATTAGAATATCATCAATAAATACGACAATAAAATCATCCAGATATGATTTAAATACCCTATTCATAAGATCCATGAAAGCAGCAGGTGCATTTGTCATCCCAAACGGCATTACCAAGAATTCATAATGTCCATATCTAGTCTGGAATGCAGTTTTCTCTATATCTTCGGCTCTAACCTTTAACTGATGATACCCAGACCTGAGGTCAATTTTTGAAAACACTTGGGCACCCTGAAGTTGGTCAAACAAGTCATCTATCCGGGGTAAATGATATTTGTTTTGATAGTCACTTTGTTCAATTCCCGGTAGTCTACACACAATCTCAAAGACCCATCCTTCTTTTTAACAAATAACACTGGAGCACCCCAAGGTGAAGTACTCGGACGGATAAAGTTCTTGTCTAACAGTTCTTGAAGTTGGGTTTTCAATTCTTTCAATTCAGAGATAGACATTCTATAGGGAGTCTTGGAAATAGGTTGTGTCCTCGGAAACACCTCAACGGTAAATTCAATTTCTCTATCAACTAAATCCCTCGGTAAATCAGTCGAAAACACATCAGGAAAGTCACAGACAATAGGGATTGTTTCTACAGTAGGATCGTTAGATGGTGTAGTCAGTATGCAACACAAATAACCCCTACATCCCTTCCTAAGTAGTTTTACGGCTTTCATAGCCGAAATTAAGTATGGGGGAGGAACTACCCCATTCCCTTTAAAGGTAAATTCAGGCATACCCGGCGGTCTAAACACCACAGTTTTGTTTGCACAGTCAATGGTAGCACAGTATTTAGTCAGCCAATCCATCCCCAAAATACAATCAAAATAATGAATGTCCAAGGGTAATAAATCCACATACAATAGCATATTATTAATCATAATATCACATGCCGGATAAACATGAGTACACATCAGAGAGCCTCCAGATGGCGTAGACACAGATAACACATATGTCATGAGTTCTAGTGGTCTAGTCAATTTCCGAGAGAAAGCATGTGATACAAAGGAATGTGTAGAGCCAGAATCTATCAATACACATGCATTTTGTGAACATACAGAGAGTGTACCTGACACCATGGTATAGGTGTTTGGTACGTCACCAGGCACTAAGGCAAACACTCGGCCTTGTCTTAACGGTTCCTTTCCTGCATTGGCTTTGACGTTGGTTTTGGCCACGTATGCATCCCATCAACTCATTGCAGTAGGCTAGTAGTCTCAGATCTAAGCGGACAATCTCTCATCATATGGCCTGTCTTGCCACAACTAAAACACGCACCTGATGTTCGGTGACAAGTACCTTTGTGCTTTTTCCCACAATCGGGGCAATCCGGTGTAAAGCCACTACCTTGGCTTGAGTTACTGTAAGACCCTGTGTTACGCTTCTTATTCCCGGAAAATGAACGGCCCTTTTTAAAGCTATTCCCAGATCTTTTCCATGCCCAATCAGTCCGTGGAACAAGAGTTTGTTTCTTTGCTGCTAGAATGGATTCTGCCATTAACGCCCTATCCAAAAGACTCACATATGTGGGTAGATTCAGGACTCCCACCCTATCTAGTATGTCCAGATCCAATCCATCCTCAAACTTGCGGGCCTTTTTGTAGTCCGTGTCCACCATATGGGGAGCAAACCTGGCTAGCTCTGTGAACTTGGCCTCATACTCGGCCACGAACATTCTGCCCTGTTTAAGTTCTTGAAATTCTGAGAATTTCCAGTTTCGAAAACACTGGGGAAAATACTTGTCATAGAAGATTGCATTGAATTGGGTCCATGTCATGTTCTCGTGACCATTTCAAATCAGTAACCACCACCTTCGGGCTTCATCTTTCAGAGTGTAGGTGGCTAGAAGGACTTTTTGGGTTTATGAACACGGAAACATCTCATACAGTTTCTCCATAGAATGTCGGCGGTTTCATCTTCATGAATTTCTGTGTCAAATTTATAATATCATTGTTATTTGCCTCAACTTGTACCGGTGGAGGCGGAGGAGGTAAGGGTTGCTGTCTTTGTTGCTGTGTCAAGGTCTCAGTCAATGCTGCTAACATCTGTTCTATTCGGCTCATGCGAGCCTCTGATGATTCATTTTCACCACTTCCCCTTGTATTCTCTATCTTATTATATAGACATCAAAAGATATTAAGCATAGGTATATTCAAATGTATATTCAGTTTTAATATTCAATGGTATTACCACACACTCACACATGCAAATGGAATGGCCCTAATTCTCACTAGGACATCCTAAGCTCATACGGACCTGTGTGTGCGGTACAACTCGTGCTCTGATACCACTCTGTCATGACCCAAACCTGCCCCTATAGGTTTAGCGCCGTAACCGGCCAGTAATCCGTGGATTACCTATGGCCTCTGCAGACATTAACAAATATTAAGGGGCTGCGGAAACAAATACATAAAGTAAACAAGGTCCAATGAGCTGTGATGACGTACATGGGACAAAAAATACAAAACTTATTTATATACATAAACATGCTAGTCAGGTACACCCATGTGTACAAAGTATTTACAGAAAGTATTCCCAAGATCCGACGTACAAAACACAAACATTGACTAGCACGGAGACACAACTGCCATGACATCGAGCTTCAGGCGGAACCTCCTCGGGAGGCGCAACAAGTGGCTGACCAAAAACAAAACAGAGGGCCATCAACTCTGGCCTGGGTCTTGTGCCGGCTCACCTACATATATAATATAAACTGTGAGCGAAAACTCAGTGAATAAGAACAGAGTAAAGGGTTTAATGAGTGATGTCCATCACCAAGTTTATATCAGAAGCACAATCTTATCAGAAACAGAGTCTTATGCATATTCAGAATTTCAAATCAGATATAGGTTCAGATACATGCTCATATTCATATTGACATTTTGCATAAGTTCATATGTGGTACACCCATAGCTATCAGATCAGGCAGGTCTAAAGACCACAGATAAAGTTGGTACCAACAACCATAAAGGTCCATATCTTGCGCGCAAGTAACCATGGTATTCTTACCCCTAGGCAAGGGCCATAGGCCACGGTATTGTTACCCCCGAGCGCGGGCCATAGGCCACGGTATTGTTACCCCCGGGCGAGGGGGCCATAGGGACTAAGGGCGCCACAATACTTTTTAGAAAGTTGGACATTCATTCATAATTCGTAACATAGCATTTTAGAAATCAGATCATATCATATCGGTCAGAAAATACTTAAAGTTGAACATAACTTTACAGAATTATTACTCACAGTGGGCGTTGATACAGGTAGACGGAGTCAAAAGGGTCAAACAGATTACGGCACGTGCCCTACATAACACATTACGGATACACACTTGAAATATACAATCCATTTGTACAAAACTCACATCAATGATTCTAAGTGTGTACCTAACCTCTTATCCTTAGTATGGAGCCTTAAACATGGCCTAGGAATGCCTAGGATGAAATGAGGGTGCAAAAATGCCTTAGAAAACATTTTTCAAAAGTTGCTGAAAACAGGGGTCTCGCTCGAGCGAGCCTTCCTTCGCTCGAGCGAGCTTGCAAAATCAAAGGGTTAGCTCGAGCGAGGAATCCTTCGCTCGAGCGATCTGTAAAGATGAAAAAGTACTGGTTGTTGATTTTTTCCACTCAATGCTCGCTCGAGCGTGACACACAGCTCTTCGCTCGAGCGCAGGTCTCTTCGCTCGAGCGTACGCTTGCGCGCACCAAGATTCTGA
Source organism: Camellia lanceoleosa (assembly GCA_025200525.1). Lineage (NCBI taxonomy): Eukaryota > Viridiplantae > Streptophyta > Magnoliopsida > Ericales > Theaceae > Camellia > Camellia lanceoleosa. The sequence goes on from CM045769.1 coordinate 85,734,558, forward strand.
GAGCTTGAAATTTACGTTCGAGCCACCATTTCTTCGCTCGAGCGGAGCTCTGAACAAACGATGGTCGCTCGAGCGATGAATGCTTCGCTCGAGCGAGGAAGCCAAATTCTGGAATTTCCAGATTTGCCTTCCCAGTTCGAACCAAGCATTCTCCAACCCAAAACTTAACCTCTTGGGCCCAAATTCTGGAAAAACACTTTAAACTTAAGGTATATCAAGTTTCAAAAGCCAATTTGCAAATTCAAGGGCCAAGAGTGAGTCAATTTGAGCACCATTTCCATCAATCTTCAAGAACAAAGTTTAAACAAACATGCATGAGTTCAAGTGCATTTCAAAGCTTCAAAACATGATCCAAATCAAAATTAAACTTAGAGTTTTGATGAATTCATGGACTTGAACAAAAATATGAGCATGCATGTCAAGTTGTGATGGAAACAAACTCAAATGGCAAGAGTGTAAACATGCATGCATGATATACTACCCAATTCAACAATTTCAAGCTAAATCTAGACTCTAATCTTCAATTGGTCAAGAAACATGCAAGAGCTGTTTCAATTACATATATGAGAGGGTGAATTCCTACCTCAAACCTTTAATTTCAAGTCTTGGGGCTTAATTCTCCCAAGTTGTCTATAATTCCTCCAATTTCCAAGCTAAACCTTGAAGAAATCAAGCTTTCTCCTCTCCCTAATTCTCCCCCACGTTTTTGGTCTCACAAAGAAGATGAAAGCAAATGTTTTAAGGTAAGTCCCAATGTGGTCTTAGATAGTGGCCTTCAATGGCACTATTGTAAATAAGCTAGGTTCATTATTAAAACGTTATTTAATCAGATTTAAACATTCCAAATCGAATTTTAATCGAACCTACCACAAAATCACATAAAATCTAACTAGTCTAGAACACTAATCAATTTCGGAATTGAGCGCCGATAAGGCTTCCAATTTGCAGTTTAAAGTTTCAAACACAAATAGATATTCCAACACCGAACAGATAGGAACACATAATTCATGCAATGCACATGCAAATTAATTCCAGATTTCCTCTTAATTATTATTAGGCATAATTAAGTTCCAATTAGCGTTAATCAGGGTCGGGGTTATTACACAACCGCAAAGGCTTCCCGTGTCGACTCCACTCTACCCTTGGCATATTTCCACCATTGACCCGTATCTCCCTTAAGGTAGTAACTCGCTAGAGTCACTCTTAATTTACTATCTTCGATGTGAAGCATTTCAAATGTCTTCACAGTTTGTTCGAGCCACTCATTCCCTTTCTTGGGCTCAAGACCACCATGGAACTCATCTGGTTTGGCCTACAAGAACTCTCTAGTAAGGAAAATCGCCATTGACTCCGCGGTGTTCTCTCGAGCTTGATTCTCCACCTTCTCAAGTTCATAAACTCTCTTAAAGCCCCTGCCATTTCTCGAGCTAGGGCCTCCATTGTGGTTTCACCCGCTTGTCCCACCTGCTCGGCCATATTAGCTTGGCTGCTGGCTCGGCCATATTAGCTTGGCCGAACCCTTCTTTTTGCACCAGAACCCTATGGACCGGTACCACATGCACACCTCGGCGAGCCCTACCACACCTCCTGCCTCTACCACCACGAACTTGATCCCTTGCTGACATCCTAATAAAGGACACAAGATAAATAATTTAGCACATTAACTCATATATGCTCGTAACTTGACTCACATGTTCGACTACAACAATTCTATATATTTCTCTACCATATACACAATTCAATTTCACTCCACATAAGCACTTAGTCATGTAAACACATACGGACTATTCTTTTACGATGAAATCCGTCCCACAAAAAACCAAGAATTCTTAGTAGAACGAAAATTGATCAAGTACCCTTCTAATGAGACCTCAAGGAATTTAACAAGTGCAAACAACATCTCAAAAGTCTAATCCCATACCCATTTAGTCACATAAGCATGTTATCACATAGTCACAAAATGCATAACACTTCCTAAGCATGCTAAATGAACCCATTGTGGTTAAACAACCACTTCCCACAAGCTCCAAGCATTCAAACCTGGTAGCTTTGATACCAAGTAATGAACCTCAAATTTTTAGCCCAAATGATAAGACAACAATCATGGCTCTTTCAAGGAAAACCGAATATAAATCTCCAAACTTACATTACATGATACAATAGTTCATCATGTAACAATACATTAATCCAACAACAAGTAAATAAACAAATAAATACCGCCCAAGGGTTTACAAGTTTCCAAGGCTTGAGCTTGGTTATACAAAAACGGTTATTCAAACCCACACAAACACAGCCCTTGTCTTACACGCAGAGTCACAGCAAATGAGAGCATTGTACTTCCAACACAGATACTTCCACGTCCCTAGTTGGGTGGGATCACAACATCTTTTCCTGCACAAAAATCCTATAGGGTGAGCATAAAGCCCAGTAGGAAATTCTTAACAAAGTATATACATTTTATACAAGTCTCAAGAGATAAAATGCACATGCTATGCTATGCCCTTTTTGAAGATAAATCACATTTTCATCTATTGAAAACAATCATGCTTAATGATATCATGTATTTCAATTGTTCAAAACTTAACAATTTATTTCAAGGATGGTAAATATGACTCTGGTAATCCCTAGGTCGGTGTCTACAAGTAGACTATACAAGTACTACCAATTTGTTATTTTTGCCAGCATTGACTAGAAGGCTCGACACCTATAATTTGTCATTTTTACCAGTATTAACTAGAAGGCTCGACACCTATTCAATTTCATCTACACCACCTGTCAAGACTTACCACCGTATTTACCCCAAAACCAATTCATGGAAACTTGTTTCTCAACATTCTTTTCTAAATGTAAGTCTTCAAATCAACTTTCAAAGTTTAATGTAATCAAATGAGTTGATATGCCAATAACACAAGATGGATATAAATACTTTTATTCCAATTCATCATCCAAGGAATAACACAATTCCCTCTTCTCAAGTATCCTCAACAATTAGTCATTTTAAGACTATTTCAACGTTTTGAACAATAATTTTCAAAATGAACAACAATTCTCATATTCTTTGAAATTCATCATTTATATAAATATAAATAAGAAAATTTCCAAACATCCATTTATTTTGACACACAAAATAAATATAACAATATCATTCATGGATTTTCAGTCTCTCTTAAAAAATTCCCAAATTCTAGGTTTTCTCACCAAAATTATACAACTCAAATATTTTGAAAGAAAACTTCCCAAAATCATTTGTTCTTTAATCAACGAAGATCAAAACCCATAAAATCATTTTAAAAGAACAAGAGACAAACCCACTTTCAAAATCGCTCAACTTCTTGAATCAACAATCAATTTTCAAAACTATCGAAGGATGATTTCGAAAAACATCTAGATCTTGCAAAAATATATATATATAACTCTAAGAAAATCCCTACCTTGAGTTTTGAAGAAGAAATAAGATGAAACCCCCAAAATTAACGGTGTCAAAACTTGATCTTTATCGCACACAACGAAGCCCTCGAGAAGTTAACCAACTTTGATAAAGAACTTATGGCAGAACTCTAATGGATCTTGAGAAATCAAGGTTTTTATCCTATTTGGTGTAGGGAAATGTAAAGAGAAGGGAGAGGAAAGGGTTTTTAGAGAGATATACAAAAGTGATCTGAAATATCATATTCACGAACTAATATAACGTGGTCCGCTCGAGCGTAGAAAGCCCCACTCGAGCGTCAAATACACTTTCCCAGTACTTTTGCAGATAGGTCAAACTTTTGAAACCAAACATTTTTCGCTCGAGTGCATAAACGGTCACTCGAGCGGACAAGCAACTTCTAATGCATTTTGCAATTTTGCTTCGAGGGCACTGCCCTCAACCCCGCCAAGGCGCTGCCCTAGGACCCGCCAAAGGGCGCTGCCTTCTAGACCCCATGAGTTGACTGTAGCTTGATCTCACTTGTAGTGCCTCTTGGACCCCATGGTGACCGAGCACTCGATCCTCAACATACTCAGCGAAGTGGCAAAATTGGGATCGCTATATTTCTGACTTTCCAATCAAGACTCAGTGTCGAATTATCACAGCTTGTTGTCTTCTACACAATCTCATCAAACATGAGAGGTAGACTTAGATGACACATTGCCAAATAATTAAGAAATAAGAGACGAGTACATTGACACAATTGAGGGATCTAACCAATGGACTAATTTGAGGGACACTCTAGCTAACCAAATGTATAATGAGTGGTTAGCTAATAAGATGTAAAATTAAGTACTATTTTCATTGGATGTAATGTTTTTTTAATAATTATGTTGTGTAGTGAGTTGGTGACTTGTAACTTGATAGGATGATGTAGACATGTAACTTATTTTATGTTTGAGTTATTTGTTGAAGACATAACTTTTTCTTGTGTTTGTTTGGTTGTCTTAATACTATTATTGTTATGTTATAAATGGTTGCATGTTAGGTATGAATGACACAACTGTTACTAGTGGATGTCGAAAAAAGGGTAAGGGGAAGGCAGCTACTTCCTCATCAAGGGGTCGTAGAGTGTAGACCCCGAAAGAGTGTGATGTGTTGATCTGAGCCATGAGGGATCTGTTCAATGAAAAATGAAAGGCTGACAATGGTCAGTTCAGGTGTGGATTTTATTTTGAGTTCGAAAAGCTTATTATATTGGCTTTTCCTGGAATTGATCTTCGTGCATCCCCTCATATCGAGTCGAAGATCAAATTTTGGAGAAGACAGTACAATTTGCTTACTGATATGCTTCGCTTAAGTGGCTTTGGGTGGGATAACTCTGACAAGATGATTTTAATTGACATTGAGCAAGTTTGGCAAATCTATGTCAAGGTAAAAAACCTACCTTAACCATTTTGCATTATTTATTAACTAAAAATATAAAATCTGAAATAATATTGTTTTGTAGAGGGAGCCAGATGCCAAGGGCATAAGAATTGTACATTTTCCTTACTACGAGGATTGGGTAATTCTCTTTGGCAAGGATAGAGCCATTGGTGTCTTGGTTAAAGGACCCCCTGACATGGTTGATGTCTTAGAAAAGGAGGACCAAACTTACACTCCAATTGTTGATATGCCTAATTGTTCCTTATCAGGATCTGGGATTCCATGCAACCAAGGTGGCTCAGGCACAACTTCTAAGAAAAGAGCTAGGGAAGCTGAAGGTATTGCAAAAGATCTTGTTGATAAGGCTGTTGAGTTTAGTTCATTCTTTGAGAAAACCAACACTACCATGGAAGAAATTGCTCATAGGATTGGTTATGCCCATGACTTGTCTCAAGCTAGGAAGCTGGTTAATGAGGAACTAGTCAAGTTGCCACTGAACACGAATGACAGGTTAAGAGCAGCTACCTTTATTGTGAAGGATGCTGAAAGGGTTGATTTCTTCTTTAGCTTGCCTAAAGAAGACAAAATGGAATGGGTATGTTTGATGGGTATGTTTAGGAGGGTGTGTTTGTTGTAGGCTAGTGAAAGATATCTATCTATATATTATAATATTTAGTTTAGCTATTCCTCTTGAGACACATGTGTAGTGCCTATTTTGCATAGTAATTAGGAGGTTTAGACATATTTTGACAAACTAACAGGTGTACATCCCCCATAAATGGCTTTAGTGTCTAATTTTGTTGTAATTGTTGGGGTTGTAAGTAAGCTTGTGGACATGCATATATAAAATATGATGTATGGTGACAATCATGATGCTTAATATATTAAGTTGTCTATTGTAAAAAAATGTTATCATTTGCCTACAATGAATGATGGTTATTTTTAATTATAATGGCTTGGATTATTTTATGATAATGATGATGCGCGATGAATGAATGAATGAAGATGTCATTTTTTTCATTCCATGATGATTATTTTTGTAAGATAGAATTTTTTAGAATGAGAATTATTATTTTATTTTATTTTTTGGTAAAATTATTGAATTTAATATAATATAATTTTTTTTTTTTCATTATCATGTTGACATTAATATAATATATATATATATATATTTTTTGTTTGGGAAAATTATTGAATTTAATATGAATCTTTAATTTGTTCAAATAAAAAATAATATGAATTTTTAATTTGTTTATTTGCATTAGTTTTGCAGGTGGTGTTATTTTTTCCTAAACTGAACAATCTGGTTTTGATGGACATAAGGGCAATATGGGTATTTAAAATGTATTATAAGCACAATCTTGAAAATCACTTATTTATATCCCACAATATGTTTTGTAAAATAAACATGGATAATATATATCCAGTCTTATAAATCAAGTCAACAAATATGAATTCAGAGATATATTATCCAATACATATATTTTATTTATTATATATCCTGACTAAATCTCATATGATAGTATATCCTCCATTTTATATCCAATGAAACAAACAGGGCCTAGATTTTGTAGCCATCTAAAAACAAAGAATATATCTATAACATATATAAAAAGAAGGGAACTAGTTGAATCTAACGCAAAATGCCAAACGTGTCTAAAGCACAATTGCCCTCCATTTTTTGGTTTATTACTCTTCACTGCATTTTGTTGGTTGCTCGTTATTTATTATTTATTTATGGATAAATTACATTAACGGTTTCTATAGTTTTTAATGTGTAATCGATATATTTAATATATGAAATATTTTTAGTTTTGAATTTTTTTAATTTAATGAATTGGTTTAATAATGATATCAAAGTTGTCATTATATTTGACTTTTGAAAAAATATAAACTAATTTAATGATAATAAAAACAACCACTCATTATACGATCACCATCTAAACACATAATAAAAATTAATTTGCTAAAAAAATACATAAATAAATGTCTAACAAATTGATCAATTTTACATGATTTTATCTTTGGTGGATAGAAATAATTTTTAAAAATTCAAAAAAAAAATTGATATTTATTTTTATTAAATTGTCGACTTTGCCCTTGAAATTGAGCAATGGTATCTTCAGTTGTCCTTATTTGGAACAAGATGCAAAATTTAGGATCAAATGTATCACAATTAAAAAGTCAGGAACCAAAGTAACACGAGCACCAAACTATAGGAACTGTTAATGTAATTCGCCCTTTATTTATTTTTAACTGGCTGATTGCTCATCATGACTTTTGAATAATTTGTCTTTGCTGATGGAGGAAGGCTGACGAAACTCACAACGAAGGGTTAATATGGTCTGGTTGGGATTAATTTAGAATGAAACAATTTATTGGCTACAATTCTTAAAAAAAATTAAAATAAAATCAACTCATTAAAACTATGAAATTGATCTAAACCAAATTATTTAAATATGGTCCGGTTTAATTTGAAACCACGGTTTCACATAATCTATTCATAAAACAAATCATTTAACATTTTCAAAAAAATTTAACTTATTATAAATTTTAAAAATAATAATAACATGCCCATTAAACAAACTACTCGCAATATATCAATTTTATTGAGTATTTTATTAATACAAGAGGTATATGTCATTTTTTTAAAAAATTTAAAATTAAATGTTAGATATATTTTGAAAAACATATATACTTACTAGATTAATTTATTTTTCTTGTAAAATAATTTTTTCACAATGTTTATAGAAGAAATTATGTTTAATTGTTAACGTACTCAAATTAACTCAATATTTTTATACACATACTTTTATTCTACCAATAAAATTTTAAATTCTGCCTTTGGTGGCAAGACCCCCACGCGAAGCGCGTGGGGGGACAACTAACATATATAAAAAGTGGCAATACATTAAGTTGAGTCTCAAGCTCCAATTACAAAAATGTCATTTATACAAATTAATATTACATATATAAAATCAAACCTGCTGCAGACCCCGGTGGGAGTCGCACTTGATGGTGGCGCGCCCCCTTGGTCAAACTCAAATAAAATAAAATAAAATAAAACAGTTTTTTTTTTTGCCCAATCACAGCACGTCACCTCACTGGGGGTCAACCCCCAGTGGGGGTCCGAAGCATTTTTCATATAAAATTTGATGGACAAATTATGGATTCATAAGTTGGGATTTATAGTATTTTTGTTCCAATAATATATAATAACATTTTAAAAAATGTTAGAGATCTATAGTTTGGTATAATGATATAATAAGAGTTGGACATTTTATCATTGGACGTGTAATAAATTGAAAGTTGACATCTATTATACCACATCATTGTTGGTCAGAGTTTGGATGACTATGTTTGTTTTTAATTTTCTCTTTCAAACAGTGTTCACTATTGAAATGGTCTTGTTCGAGTGAGCAAAAAATTCTATACTGTGATTAGCTCCATTTCCAATGCCCATGAAGTTGAAGAAGAGCCTTAGGTGAAGACAACGTTAGTTAACAATTAAACAGCGACTTACATGGTTTTTTTTGTGTCTAAGATTGCATGTTTTTTTATTTATTTGCTCCTTAGTGTTTTTGTTGTGATTTATATATGGGTTATAGATTTATAGCAATTGAATATGTTTGTAAATATATTTATATGAGAAATTAGAAGCATGTTTGCTTTGACTCTCAAAACATGTTTTTCGAGAAAAACAATTTAACAAAATGTTTGGTTGAAAATATTAGAAAAAAAAATTTTCAAAATCGTTTTTCTCTTTACTACACATCAATCAATCACTTTTTCTCTCTCCTCTTTCATTTTCAATCACTTGTTCTCTCATACCCATCTATTCAACTATAAAAAAATATATATATATATATATATATCAAATCACCTGAAATTCCAAAACTCCAAAACTATTTTCAAAATATACAACCAAACAAATTTTCAAATTTTCTAAACTCTTTCCAAAAAATTATTTTTGAAATAATATCTTCTTTAAAACTTGGCCACCTGTGTTGAGTATACATGTTGGCTCAGTCAACCTGTAACGCCCCGACCCTTCACACGTCATCGATATTGTCCGCTTTGGGCCACGCCCGCACGGATTTGTTCTTCCCAGTGGGTTACCCATCCCAGAATTACTCCAGCCTAAGCACGCTTAACTGTGGAGTTCTAATAGGGATTTTACCACCTGGGAAAAGGCCTCGATGTTATATAAGGGTCCAGGTTTTTACTTTTACAGCCCAAGAACTCCCCCTCCATTCCCGATGTGAGACACCGGGGCCTTACACAACCAAAAGCTACCATGTTTTGTTACTAAAGTTACTATTCTTCGGTACACATATGTCTAGATACTTGTTTTTTAATTGATATATTTTGTAAATAAAAAAAAAAACAAGGGGTGATTTGGCTTGTTTTCAGGGAAAAAAAAATTATTGAAAATTTTGAAGAAAATTAACTACCATACTTTCCTCCCATGAAGAAAAAAAGACAGCATTATCTGTTTATTGTAAGTGAGAAACACCTACTCCATCCCTCCCAACTAAAAACCTATCAACTAGACCAATCTCCCTTTCCCTATCAGTCAATCTATACAACACGTCGGCCACCGAAAAAAAAAAAAAAACCAACCCAAAGCAATAATGGATTCCCTTGTTGTATAAGCACTCTAGATGCCTTAAAAGGACTAACAATGACTGGCAAATTATAAGTCAAAAGACACCACCTAATCCAGTTCCTCCGTCTTTCGCCAATCCCTTTCTTTCCATAACAGAATCCCCAAAAAAATTCCTATCCACATGGATATAAGCCTTCTCAAAATCTACCTTGAAGATGACTCCCTCCTTCAACATTCTATAAGTGTTCTACATTTCCAACCGATTGCGCAAACTTATTCCAACATGTGAAAGGCGCATTGCTTACTCCAATCCAATCCACCCTCCATACGAAGCAATTACATCTGAGCTTTGGTGCCTTCCTCTTTGACCACTTTTCCAATCTCACTGCAACTCTTCCCTAAGTAATCTGACTCTTTACTCTTACATAAGAAAGAGCTTTATTGACTTGGAATGATCGGAGAACTTACGACCCTTCATATTATTTGTTCAGTTTCTTTTCAGTGTGATTCTAGCTGATGAACAAATCAGTCCTCACACACGCCACTACTCTTTTCCCAATCCATTCCATGCTCCCCAAATTCAACATTTGATGCCAAAGAGTAGAGACCTTCAGCGCAAGTAACCCCTTTGATATACCTTTTTATCTGTGCTTGCTGCATTCCGCCTATCTCTCTGATTCTTCCTCTGTCCTCATTGTTTTTCCCCAAATAAAATCTTCCTCGATATATTAAGCATTTCCAACCATCCTTGCATTATTAAACCCGCCACCTATTTAGAAATCTCTCCAAAAACTCCTCTTTTGTTTGAAAATTTCAAAAACAAAGAACCGATGAGTTTGTTTATGTATCTTTTGAAGAATGACCTTCGATTGTGCATGTATCGTCTCTTTGAGATTACATTATCCAATAGATTCCCCAAATCAACCTTCATGTAAGTAACTCACCATCAAGCTCTGCTTGTTTCATTCACTGTCTGTTTCATCTTGTGATCACCACCAACTCTCCTCGATTCTTCATCAATCTGGATAATGAACATCTTATGCTCTATTTTTGGGCTTTGATGAAAGTTCATGCGTGCTTTCTCTTTATTAAGAAAACTAGATTAGAGACACTCAAATCTCTAATCCTAAAAAAGGGCAGATTAATCGGAGCCTTTTCTTCCACCTTAGATATCTCATCAAGGAGAGTATAATTGTTCTCACTTCCTTTCACAGCTTTTCTGTTTAATTTTTCTATGAATGATTTTCACTTCAAGTATAAAGAAACCCGTACTGCCTACTTTTTCACAATCTGTTTTGTTGAATTTTTAGGCTACAAAGTGGAAATGGTTATATGGTCCTCCTATATGATATTTATGATTGGTTAGGCAAGTTGTCCTTTATACTTTGGATGTGAAAGATGATGAGAAAGATGACCTTATCCGTGGTTCAATGTGAGATTCTATATCTGTTCGATTCTATATATGTTTGTATGTGGTGTTTGTAATAACCCTCACACTGCTTTGATCATACTCATATGCATTATGTATGATTTTGCTTTGTTAAGCTTGCATTTGAATCTTGACTTGCTTTGCATTCTTGACTTGTCTTGAATGAGTGATACTTGAGTATTATGTTCCCTTGGTGTGTGCGTGTGTGTGTGTTTTGCCAAGGTTATCTTGAGCCTAGTTCACCTTTGAATCCTTGTACCCAGAACCACTCTAGAATAGTTTGTCTGACCTTCATCTTCACCTCAGCGTGTTAGCCGAGATGCTACTGCTTAGCCGAGATGTTATACGCTTAGTGACTTTTGTCCCTGGGAAGGTATGACCTAGACCGAGGTGTGGCACATCCCTGGCCGAGGTGTGGCACAGCTTAGTCAAGTGTTGTCCTCCCTAGCCGATGTCTTTGTTACTGTTGTCAAGTCTTGTTGCTAGCAGATGTCATTACTCGCCGGAGTCCCTTGCCGCCTAGCTTCTTGAACACGCTTTGTCAGAGTCTTGTCTTTTCAATCAGTCACCTTTTTAAGCTGAACCAACCAACTGCTGCCACGTGTCCGAGCTGAGTGTTATATCAGCCGGCAAATCTAGAAATGTCTCATTTTGTATCATATCTTGTTCTTGAGGAGAGAGAAGCTCTAGGAAGAGTTCTAGAGAGAGAAGGTAGATAGCGAGCTTGATCCTTGGTGTTTGATCCGTTGGGTTTGTGATTTGAGGTTAGAATCTTCACCTCCTTTTGTTGTTCTTGATGATCACTTAGCTGCATTGCATGATTGAATCTGTTTTGCATGTCATGCTTTGATTTAAAGTTGGTTTTGGAAAGAGAATATGAACATTCATGTGTTCTTGAGAAAAGCCTTGATTTGATCCGAAAGCTTGCATTGAAATTCATGCTTTTGTGTTTGTTTCACCAAGATCTTCTAGTACGGGTGCCCAGGTCCATGTTTTCCAACTCATAGCATGAAAACTCAGATTTTGTAAATGACAAGTTATGATCTTTGCATTCATATCTTCATGTTCTTCATGATCATGTTCTTGATGTTCTTGGTGAGGAAAACCCATTTTTCGACTTCATTTGCCCTTGAATGTGGCCTCGGAACCTCACCTCGGCGAAGAGGTGTGGAACCTCGGCTTAGACCTGGTTAAGTGCCCAGCATGTTTTCCGAAATAAGAAACAGTGTTTGTTTTGATTTGACTTAGTCTTGGAGCATGCCGAGATCATTTGCATGCATGTGAAACTTGTTTGAAAGTGTATTCAGTGAACTTGCCATGTATTTGTAGGACTTGGACTTGCCTTGACCCCGACGTTCGAAGAACTAAGTGAGTGGCATTCTTAATAAAGCTATGTGCAATGTTTTGATAAAAGTCTTGTCTTGCCTCGTTTTGAAAAGTACTTGTAAGCATGAATGGTTATCCCTATTTTGTATGCCAAGTATTATATCTTGTTTTGATGACACTCTTGGAAGTCCGTATGTGCCAGGGGACTTTAAGCATTTGTGGCACCAGTCCGTACGTGCTAGGGGACTATAAGCACTTGTAGCACAAAATTTGGAAGTCCGTACGTGCTAGGGGACTATAAGCATTTGTAGCACATTCTTGTCTTGCCTTGCCACTGACGGTTTTACCGCGTGGGTTGTTGTCCGGAATGTCATCTCTCTTGTATTATATTGATGTTAATGAGCATCTCTTGAAGCTTGAAAGATTTGAAAGACAACTTGATTTGTACCATGTATTGTTTCGTTAAAGACCTCGGATATCATTCATGAAAACCCTTTATTGTTTATGCCATTCACTGAGTATCCAAGCTCACCCTCTCTATATATATGTAGGTGATGAGCAAGGCGGCGGAGACGCCTAGACTTGCTTGCCGATGTGTTTGCCGACGTGTTTTGTATTTTGTTTTGCAACATCTTGAAGATCATACTTCTTAGTTAGTTCATTGTATTTTGTATTGATGGCCAAGAAGCCTTTTGGTCAAGATGTAATTTTTGTACTCGATTTGATGTATCTGAACTATTGAAAGATGTATGTCATTTCATTTGAATTAAGTACTGCTCTCATGGACCACTGGTAATCTAATTTTATTGCTTCCGCATTTGTAAGCCCCATATATTTACTCTGATTTGTGTGTGAATTCTTGTAAGAGGCCTTTGGTAACCTCGGGTTACTGGCCATCTCGGCGCCGACCTTCTAGGGACGGGTTGGGGTCGTGACAGTGTTGCTTATGGATTTTGCTTGTACATACATATTTTGAGAATGTGTAGTTTGGTGTTAATTGTGTTTATAGTTATGAGGCACAAAATGGTTTTAATAAGTTGGAAAACTTATTATTTTGAAGTTGGGAGAGGGGTTTTTTTATACTCTTTGATTATTAGTTTCACTTATAAGAATTTGTGACATGATGCTGGTTTACTACCATTGTGACTTGCTTGGGGATGCGCGCTTGAAGCATCTAAAAATGTTAATACCTTTTTCTTTCTTATTCTTCTTTTTTTTTTCTTTTTCTTTTTTTTTCTTTTTTTTTTTAATGTTTCAAAATGCACATGGGGGGTAATGTAATGTTGTTCATGTACTCCATAATCATCTGCACTCACTCTTTTAGGTTTTTTTTAACCTAAACTCATATTTTCTTATCAATTTCTATTGAAAGTTGTCCATCTGGGAAGGATGATAACACAACTACAACCATCAAATCGAAGAAGCTGAAGATTTAGTGGAAGAAAATTGTCCATCTAGCGAGGATGATAACACAACTACAACCATCAAATCGAAGAAGTTGAAGATTTAGTGGAAAAAAGAGATAAGAGTTTGTAGAAAGATTGTTCTATGATTACTTTTGTCACCTATGTTTGTGCCTATGTTGGCTGAATTTTAATCGTGTTGCTAGCTCCTCATTTGTATAATGAGGATTTTTTATTTTTTTTTAATTGATAAGGTGTAATAAGGACCCTGGGTACCTATTATCTAGAAAGAAATTAACTGAAAAATGTTTTTGAATGTTTTTTTTTTTCTTCTTCTTCTTTCTTTTTGTTCCCGCTGGTTTCAAGGTCTCGGCCACCTTCCTAGCCGTTGACCTCAGATCTAGAGCATCAATTCCATACAAATATGTTTGAATCACTCCTCTAACAACAAAATTACCCAGGTGAATAGACAATCTGCCATTAATTCTAAGCCCTTGAAGTAACAAAGTCTGATTTAGAACGCTGAGGCTTGTTTGGTTTGTATCTCAAGATATAATTTTTGAGAAATTTTTTTGAAATTTTATTTGATTCAAATTTTTTGAAAATTTTTTCCAAAATTACTTTATCTCTCCTATACATCAATCAATCATTTTTTCTCTCACACACATCTATTCAACTACAAGAAAATATCAAATCATCTCAAATTCCAAAATTGTTTTTAAAATATACAACCAAATAAATCAAAAAAAAATTCTAAACTCTCTCAAAAAAAAAATTAAAAAGGTAATCTCAAAACACAAACCAAACACATCCTCAATTTTCTGTTTGAGGGAGGAAGTTTTAGCCTTGGATATTGGATTCAAACACTCAGAGAACCAGGAAGTTTCAGCTTTAGATATTTTGGACTCATCGTACAAAAATATTTATTTTTTAGATAGCTGTTAAACTTTTTTTACTTTCTATACAAATGGAATTAATTATACTCATTAAATGTTTCTTTAACATATGCTCTAAGGGGACATGTTAACAAAAGTCATAATTTAATTGAAAAGTGTTTTAAAAATATGTGAAAATAATTTTAAAATGTATTGAACTTTGTGAAATATTATCTTTTTAATTTTTTTTTTTAAAGGTTTGGATTATAAGTCTAATTTTAAATTTTTTTAGTCAACAACCTCAGACTCTATTCTTTTAGGAATAAAAGGTCAAAATAATTTGAAAATTTATATTATGTTTACTTATCTATTTATTTATCAATTGTTCACCTATCTATTTATTGTCATCTATTTATCTACATATCATTTATTTGTTTATTCGTCTATATCATCATCACTATCAATTGCCATTGCTGGTGAATTTTTTGCATTTTTTTTTTTTTTTTGTGTGGCTATTTTCGGCGCCAACTTCAGTTTAGCGATGATCTAGAGGCAATGGAATAAAAATAGAAAAAAGATATTATAAAATAATAATTTATTATTCTCACTAAATAATTTTATTAATCATATCCTTATTTCTATAAAATATCAAATTTTAAATTTAATATTATTAGTGAAAACCTATGCTATGCATGAGATGTGAAAAAATCAAAAAATATATATTTATATGAAAAAATATAAATAGTTAGATTTTTCTATGTAAATTATGAAAATAAAAAAAATAATGAAACTTATTCAATTTATGTATCAATTTTTAATTTGTCACAACTTCAATAATCTAACTTTCAACCCCTTGCAAAAGTTGTAAATTTGTGCAATTTCAACCCAAACAACTCAAGTCAAATTTGTAAATTTTTAAAGATTGTGAAACATAATTTTTAATTCAGCAAGAACCTATATAAAATTTAAAAATTTGAATGCACTTGGACAGAGACACAAGCAATCGAAACAAAATTGTATATATAAATATATAAAATTATTTGCTAATTTATTTTTTAATAATAAATAAGATTAATTAAAATTTTAATATTAATGAACAAAAGCAAATTTTGATTTGTGATGTAGTATCATATGTGTCAACTCTTGATTTATTATATATTCAGCCTTCGTTTGGGATGTGGGTTGGCTTTTTGGTTTTTTTGGATTTTTGACTATTTTAGACTGGAGTTAAAAAGCCTTGTTTGAAATCGGTTTTTTGGATTTTATGATTTTTGTGAAAAAAAAAAATAAAATGATTATGATTTAGATGTGACATTTTGTCCTATTTGACTAAAATAATCAATTTTGTCTTATATGACTAAATTAGCCCAAACGAGCATGCCAAACGGAGCATGGGGCCCAACTGCATTGTCACATTATTATGAGAAATATAGTGGGTCTGTATCATTGCTGAAACAATAAATTATAACAAGGAACTTCCATTTTCTTTTTTTATTATATAAAAAAAAAAAAGTTCCACCAATTATAACTTTTAATAGAAAAATAGTATTTATTTCTATTTGATTTTAGCAAAAGTCATTTCTTAACTATTTAAGCAAAAAAAAATTATTTTTTTATTTTAATTTGTTTAATTGACGATTGAGATTTAAAAAAAAAAACATAATCCATTTTCTTAATATTTTTGTATTTTGTTAAAAAAACTATTTGTATTAAAAAAAATTATTGTTTAAGTCCTTGTAGTTTAGAAGCACATAAATTTTTTTAAAAAAATTTAAAACTAAAAATGACAAAAAATAAAAATATAAACTTTTAATAGTGATTAATAATTTGAATACATGTATAAACTTTTAAACTTTTCGAGGGTGATTAATGTACACCCTCAAAAAGATGCATATGGTATGTCTTTCATAACTTTTTTACAAAATTTCATAACTTAAACCCAAAATGTCATAACTTTTTCACTACAAAAGTCGTAACTTTTTTTTACTGAAAAATGTCATAACAAAATCTCAAAGTGTCATAACAAAAATCACAAAATGTCATAACATTGTCATTCCTGATTTTAGGGTGCACATCATAAATTTGATATTTATAACTTTACTATAAAATGTCATAACATACATCATAAACAATCATAACGTTTATCATAAAAAAATCCTAACTTTTTTACAGTGTGCACCATTTGAAAAGGTGCACATTGCAAATTTCTCCTATGTTTAGACCAATAATATTATGACACATCATTATGAAACATGGAATATTGATCTCATTCTAATTGTAGTAACATAATTTTAAAAAGAATTTAAATTTAAAATTTTATTTTATAATTTAATAAAAGATGCATAATTAAGGAATGAATATTATTCTTATTCTGGTAACATAATTTAATGAAGAATCTAAATTTAAAATTGTATTTTAAGAATATAAAATTAATTTATAAACCAATCATATTGTGACACATATTAACAAAAATTGAACAAAAAAAAAAAATTGCAACTTTAAACTTTAATAGGATGACGAAATTTTTTAATTATAATAGTATATAGATTTTGTATGAGATTTTGAAACTCTCATAATATCTTTTCTTAAAAGTATTCTTTTGTAAAATATATAAATAATCTCAACATCACTCTTATTGTTCCTAAATACAAAAATTATAAGCTAATTACGATAATTTTAAATTTGTATTTAAAACTTATAACTTATAGGATAGATCATTATAAATTTAAATTTATATTGTGCTAATTTTAAATTTAAATTAATAGATTGATTTCCATATTTAGTGACCCTCACATTTGAATTTTAAAATGGATTAGTATACTTTTCATTTTTTTTTTTAGATTTGATGTACTTTCCATTTGAAAACCATAAATCAAGAGATATTAATTTTTATTTATTTATTTATTTTGGATTGAATAAGAGTTAGCCAATAGAAGATTTTTTTAATTTTTAAAAATCAAAAAATTATGAAATTTAGATTAAAAATTTGGAACTCCCACAAGACTTATGGGTTAAAATTTTCATTTTTCTTATATAATATATAGATATGGTCATAGAAATAAATTTATCACCAATAAACTTTTATTTTTATGACATTTATTAGCAACGCCTTTAATTAATTATGGCTTGTTTAGTTAAAGAATAATGTTATATGTATCAATTAATATACACACTAATATATTAACAGATGATGTGACATCATTTGTAGCAACACCGTTAATTGAATAGTGTCAATCATCCATAGCGAGTTTAGAAATTTTATACCTTCCGCATATGGAACTGATATCTAGAGATTGATACTCTTTCTTTTTTAAATTTTGACTGTAGCAGTATTAAAAGATAAAATAAGTTAAATTTTGACATTTACATTATATTTTAATTTTTGTTTAGATTTTTTGTTACATTATTTTTAAAATTTTCATATTATAAAAATTGAAAGTTCACATTTTAATATTTTTTCTGTAGAATGATAGAGAGATTTCTCCTTAAAATGAGGGAGAGATTATTTACCCTTACTATATGATCATTAACAAGTGTTTAGTGGAAGTTTCTTCTTTGTCTAAAGGATACATCTGGGTGTCTCATTTTATAATATCTGCATAAAGTTATATAATTTTATGAACATATTTTTTTGGATTATACTATTAGTTACAGTAACTCTACTATCCTCGAAAAAAAGAGACAAGAAAGTTACCATGAAAGTATGTGTGTGGCTGAGATTAATTGTTGTGCTGTGGGATTCATGTATTGTCACGATACTATTCCACCCCTAATAGAATGATGTCGTGATAGTCAGTAATCCGAAATTATCAAATGTCAACTTATCAAGATTCACACATACATAATATACATATGGGGCAAACATGTGCGGAAGTAATAAATTTAAATCTAATTAGTCCATAAGAGCTGTGAATAGATAAAATGAAATGACATACATATTATCATGGTTTACAACTTGGATACAAAAGTAAAATAAACTTAACATTACATCTTGATTAAAAGGTTTTTCAAGCCAAAACATACAAAAGAAATTATCTACAGAGCTACAAAGCATAATCTTCAAGATGATACAAAAAAACAAGAACCAAAACATCTTCCACATAAAGCTTAGGAGACATCGCCTTCTTGTTCATCACCTACTATATACTATATAGTATGTAGTATAGCCTCCCAATCAAACACAATGCAAGCCCAAGTCCTACCTAATAATACCTGATCTTCAACATTCTAATGAAGAAGAATGAAATCCAATATCACCTGGGTTCTCCACACTACATTAATTAACAACTTCTAAAGGTTGATACAGATTGGATCGTGCATTCAAAAACATCCGAGAATGCAATGCATAAAAACATGAGTAACAAACCAATTGCTATGCTATATATACATACATATATATTAATAATGCAATTTCCATTTCCTAAGAGATAGATATTAAATTAATGCAGAATGGCCATAAATCACTTACTCCCATATCAATCTTCGATCCCAATGTTGTGTCTTTGGAGATCTAGATCGTGGATTTCCACATCCCGACCAACAAATGAAGAAGAAAAAAAAAAGAGGATTCAAAATTTAAAATAAATTAGACACTTTTCTCTAAATTTAGCATTTCAACATAAGAACACACTTTCCTCAGATTCTTCCGCGAGTTGATTAGGAATGGCAACGGAGCGGGGCGGGTCGGGCAGGATCACCCTCGTCCCGATCCTCGACAGAAAATCTCCCAACCCTACCGATCCCGACCGGAAACCCATCACCTCCCGCCTTATCCCTAACTGGATCGGGTTTCCCCGACCCCGAAATATCCCCGACAGTTCTCAACACACACACACACACACACACACATAAGAACTGTTCAGATCAACAACCATCACCAATAGCAACAGATATATATATATATAACAACTTTAAAAAAAAATATTTATTCATCAACACAAACAGACAACAACAGATGTATATATATAACTTTAAAAAAAAATATTTGTTCATCAACAAGAGAGAGAGAGAGAGAGAGATTCTGCAGCTCTTCCTGGTCAAAGTAGCTTCACGGTCCTGTTCAGATTGGTAGCTTCACGGTTTGTCCAGATCGAACCACGATCTGTTCAGATCGATCCAGATTGGTAGCTTCACGAGATCGATCGATCCTGGTCCTGTGTACGGGGCTGTGACACAGTGAGATGAGAGACGTGAGTGAGGAAGAGAGAGACGAAAGAGATGAGAGTGAGAGACGTGAGAAGCAGTGAGGGAGAGAGAGACAAAAGACACGGTGAAACAGAGAGGGAGAAATGAAAGTATGAGAAGGGCTTGGTTTATATATATATATATATATATCTAGGGGTAAAATAGTAATTTCATTTCGGGAATAAACGAGGGACAGGAGGCAGTGAGGCAGATTTGTGACACGTATCCGACCCGGCCCGAAAGTGATCGGGGATTGATTTTTGAATACTATCCCCATCCCGTTGGGGATATTTTTCGAGGAAAAACCGCTCAAATCGAGGTCAGGGGGTCGGGTCCCCGTCAGGCCGAGTTCAAATTGTCATCCCTAGAGTTGATTTTGTTTTTGTGACGATGATGAATCTACAAGACTCTCTATTTTGAGTTATTTATTTATTTATTAGAGACACACACACACACATGGACGAGATCGTGAGAAAGGCGCAAAGTAATTTGTTAGAGATAGATTCGGAGTTCCTCTTCCATCCCTTAATTCTCTCCACTCCCTAAAGTTAATGGGAATTATGTTTTGGCCCCTACTTTGAAATAAATGTGAGGCTAGTACTCCGTTTGGTTTACTTTTTGAATTCAATTTTCCATTTGGTTTTGGGTTTTCAAATTTTTAGGGATTGGTGGAGTTACATTGCAGTTACGCTAAATTTATTATTTGGGCTACTACTGTACTAATATATCAATTTTGAATACAAAGTTTAGTCTGAAATGTCTTACCCCATTAGGAGTTACATTGCAGGATTTTTTTTTTTTTTTTTTTTTGATCGGCAAAACAAAGAAGCTTCATTGATGTAAAATATAAAACAAAGTACAAGACAAAAAACATCAATAAAGAAAAGGAAGTGCAGAAGCATCACAATGAGCTGAATCATCCCAACTAGGTTGGCACAAAAAAGCCCATCTTATCATTTGCTAGGATGTTCAGGATCGTGGATGAGTTGCTAAACCTTCTCACCAAGAAGCCCGAAATTGTTTTCTACAATGAGTTTGAATTTTCCCGTCGAATGCACATTGCCCAGGGTGTTATGAAGATAGTTACTGTGAACAAACTGACTGACTTCTACTGGTTCCAAAGTATACATTGCAGGCTATTACTATATAGATAACAAACAAACATACATGAATACAAAAATACTAACAATACTTTACAAACAGACATACATGAATACAAAAATACTAACTATACTTTACACTCATTACAAATATTACTTGGGTTGGTGGGTTTCTCACCACACCACCCTACCCTCTATAACAACACTCTTATCTCATTTCTATATTATCTAAAATGAGGGGTCCTCCATTTATATAGTCTTACACCTCTTTAATGGATGGTTAGGATTAACTTGATCAAAAGCCATTATTAGCCTTCAATAATATTTTAGAATTCTTTTACCCTTCCACGATATTATAGAATTCATTAAATTATTCTAGAATATAATAGAGTTTTCTATACTTTTCTATAATACTCTAGAATATTCCAAAACCTTTCTAAATTTGTCTAGATTTCTCCAAGTTTTAGTTGTCCTCTAGACCGACTTAGATTTATGGGATATTGAGACTGCGGTACTTCATGTGTTTTGCTCCAAATTCAAATTTCTAAAGTGGAAAACCCCGCAGGAGAGGTTGACGAGCTGGTGGCTCATCCTTTATCTCACTTGCATTACCGTCTCAAGGCAGACATGTTGGTTGACTGCCTTTCAATGTAAGTCCTGCATGTAATTTATTGTTTTGTTCTCTCTGGTTATTTTTTTTTTTTAAATTTTTTTTTACTTTATTAAATTATTAATTCCTGATTTTCTGACAGAAAATTTTAAAAGATTGGAAAAAAGTGTTATAGCAACAATTCTAGATTTATTTAGTTTGATCAACAAACTGTTTAATAATTTCTCTCTTTCTATGATTCGAAAGGAACATTATGGGCTGAGGTTTAGGAAGTCGTATGCTTCACGATTTGTTGTTTGTCATTCAATTGAATTTACAAGAGTGTTTTGGGAATTTGGGATATAATATGTGGAAGACGTGGCTCTCTGGTTAATAGTGGTGGTGGTGTTTTTTTTTTTTAATTTTTTTTTTGTTTTTGTTTTGTGTGTGTGGATCAAACTGATATGTTAATGTTGTTGACCTGATAAAATCTTAGACCAAATTTTGTAGATGTGCTTAACTGT
Source organism: Camellia lanceoleosa (assembly GCA_025200525.1). Lineage (NCBI taxonomy): Eukaryota > Viridiplantae > Streptophyta > Magnoliopsida > Ericales > Theaceae > Camellia > Camellia lanceoleosa. The sequence continues at coordinate 85,756,434 of CM045769.1, forward strand.
TTTTATTTGGGTTTATAGTTTGGGATTTCAGTTTTAAGAAATGTTAAAATTTTGCTAAATACTTTCTGCTATGTTACCTTTCTTTGTTTTAATGAAATCAATTTTTTGACAGAAAATTCACTTCTTTTGTTGGTCTTTAAAGTTTAATTCTGTGCAGTAGCGTGCTAGTAGTGTGTGTATATAAATATATATTTGGAGAAAATAATAGTATTGTTGAAAAATTAGTTTTGTTTGACTTTAGCTTATAGTAATCAACTTTAATAAGTTGGAAACTCGGCCTTCTCCAGAGTTCCAGCTATTGAAGGGAACACAGCCGCCTGCATCATCCGTTCCAAGAACTAAGGAGAACAATCTGCTTCCTGTAAGATGGCCTGACAAAGGTAGCACACATTCCATTCAATCTCCCAAACTTCTTGTTAATCATTTCCCAGTAATGTTCAATGCGAAGACTACCATAATACATTACGATGTAGATAAAGAGGAGTTTCCTTTCAAGAATTGTTCTGCAAAAATACAGAAATCCCATCTCCGTATGATCAAGGAGACGCTATTGCACTCACTATTTGGACCAAGAGGGTAAAAAGAGTGCTTTGAATTTCAAAATAAAGGGATCACCCAACTGCTCTTCCAAGTTGTGGCACATGCGCACATCGGGCCAGTACCCCCAAAAAAACAACAAAACCGAACAAAGGGGAAATAGTTATTATGGTTAAATGAGTTTGAAGTATTTTGAAGATAAAAAGCAACTCTATTTCGATAATTGATGTCAATTAAAAAAAGAAAAGACGAAGCAGCTGTCTGCAACGGACAAGTATCTAATAGAAGGGCCTGTTTGGGAGAGTTGAACGCCTGCCTGGACATAATTCATGATGAGACTCATTCATCAAGATAATAGTAAGCATTTGAATGACATTCACGACCATCGCTTGTTACGAAGTCTAGAAATTGTCAGGTCTGCACCACCAAAGCCGTCCATTATTGCACTTGCTGAAGGGAACTCTGTCCTAGATGTCAAACTATATAGTTCATGAATAAAAACGAATAAGCAATAGATTAGCATTGACCCAATAATCAGAGAACACAACAAGACGAAGAAGAAAAAAAGGCCATATTGGTTTTGAAAACCTTTGCATATGATCGCTCACAGTACATGGAATATAGCAAACAATTCAAAATGCAGGCAATCACAGTTCTTTGAAATCAGAAAGTATTGGTCGTGCTATATTGTCCCACCACATAGACCCATAATTATCAAATAGCCATGACCAATGATGATGATCCCTGTTAATTAAGCGTGCTGGGAGGCATTTTTAACAACATCCCCATAAAATTCTATCCTTGTGTTTAGTCTTTCACAATTTATGCTCTAATCTTTCACAATTTATCAAAGTATCAAAGCTATCAGTTGTGATAATGAACAGATCATGAAGGTGATTGGTATTATTTATTTGGTAGTGATCGTTTTGTTTTTTGTTTTTTATTTTTGTTTTGTGTTGCAATAATCTCTCTCTCTGTAGAGGTTTCATCTCTACGTAGAGTTTTTTTTTACTCCCTATGTAAAGACTCGTATCTTTTCTGCGTGAAGATTCTTTTTCTCCATTTAGGATTTATTTTATATTTTGTACTCCGATTTATTTTATTAGATGACTTATTGTTAGATGTATAATATATTAAATCTTGTGCTTTCTCATAAAAAAAATAACTATAAAAATAAAAAATTAAGACTTGTACTAAAATTTGAATTTGATATTGTAATTTTAACACAAATAGATATGCAATGTATTCTATTATATAAATGAAGGATCTCACATTTAAAAATCAAAAAAAAAAAAAAAAGGAACGCACCCTGCATACTATTACTATCACATTTAATATTTGCTAAATGATTTTTTTTCTTATTAATCAAGCCGACTAACATTGCTAAATAATTCTTTTTATTTATCAAAAACTATCTAAAAATTTAAATATAAAATTATAAATTCATAACATTTGCACCTACTTCTGAGTTACATGAATTAGGTATATTTTACATTTATTAGAAAATTGGTATACTACCAAAAATAAATAAATAAATAAATAAAAAATAAAAATAAAAAAATAAAACTTGTGACTTGTCCACTTCAAAAACTTTTATGGTAAGAGCTCATCATAGGTCCACCTAGAAGAAAAATCTCAATCCAACCCATAAGAACACACCACACTATTCTATTTCGTGCAGTGTACTAAAAAATTAAATAAATTACATACAAAATTCAAATATAATAACTTAATTGAGTTTTGAATAGAGATGGTAATTTTTCCCAATGTCACTTCAATGAGAAAATAGGGTGAGGACAAGGAAATTCTATTTTCACACACTTAATTAATGCAGTACACATCTTTTTTTAAAATAAAAAAAAAACTATTACATTTCTATCCTTCAATCAAATTACCAACACACCTCTCCTTTTCTTCCTCTCTTCCTCCCTCCTTCCCTCTCTCCCAACTCAACCTTAACCTTTGCCATTTCTGACCACCAACAGTTATCTCCCTCCCTTCCAATCATCACCACCTTCATATCATTCCTTTCCTCTTGCCCGGCATCCATTACATAGACCATCTCTATTATACTAATCAAAGTTTTAATTTGTGTATGGTGTAAAATGATGTGTATTGAGACAAAATTAAAAATTTTAATTTGTGTATGGTGTAAAATGAATAAATGGTATATACATAGTGTGAAAATGAATAAAATGGTGTATGGGGAACATTCGGGGGTGAAAATACAACGGCTCTGAACAGTGAAATTCTGAAAGGTTTCAGACATTCCCAGTTTGGTAAAACATTTTTGATATTCTGAATATGATACTTATTTGATGAAACTATTGGAGCTGAAACAAAAGGTACTTTTTATCAAATTTAAATTTGATGATAGTTTTCGTACACGGTTGGAAATGGTCTTACTTTATATTTTTAGAAAATAAATTTAAGACAAAATTTGATAACAAAATCCCATACAATTATCTCATATGAAATGTGTTCCATAATTTGTGTAGATTTTACCCTATATAAGAGGGTTATATCTGATCTTGTTATTGGTTTTTGAGCATATAGAAGCAAATGATATTTTTAATTATAGGGACGATTATATAGGAAATTGATTTTTTTTTTTTTTTTGTTTTTGGTGTATTTAGAAGCATCCTTTTCAACTATGCTAAAGATGTTGAATGACCTTAATACCCTCCCCTTCTCTATATTTTGACCTTGGACTGGCTATCTGGATTTTGTTTCAAGAATATGAATATTTAGTAGCTGATTTTATCACTTAAAAGTGAAAAAGAAACAGAAATGAAAAGCTTATTGGAGTCTGGTTCTTCTGGACTTGCATGATAGAACTCATTTTGATGATATATCTGTCGAGATTTTGTTTCAAAACCATAATAATACACAAATATACATTTGATGGGTAAGGACACAGTCATTAATGGAGCATATCTGTTGAGATGATGAAGTAATGGTAAAGTCTTTCACTATTTTGGGTCCTTGTGAATTTCCGGGCTTAGAATAGGATTTGGTCATAATGAAATTTGGGAGTTTATTCAAAACTAAAAATCTGAGGGTATTTTTAATGTGGGCAATTTATACTGATGATTTGTCTAGTTGTTAACTTAAAAAACCCAGGATTAGTTGAGGAGTAAGCAAGTTTTTTTTTTTTGAACAAGTTGATTCAGACATCTAGTTATAAAAACAAACAAAATAAAATTATAGTCAAAAGAGTGAATGCCCCCAATCTATTTTTGACCTGAACAATTAACTATATATGCTATGAATTTATCCCACACAAAAAAATAAATAAATAAAAACTTATCTTGGCTATATATATATACTAAGATAAGTAAAGATGTTTAAATAGAATTACCTGTGGAGACGCATTTTCCTATTCTCACTCCCATCTCCATTATACTAATCAAATATAGTTTTATATAATATATATAATTTAATTTTTTTTAAATATAATAAGACTAAAACACTTAAATATTATACTTAAAACACTCATTTTCATTTCTTTATTCTTCATTTTACATTTTTTAAGTCTCATTTTTTATAATTTACGAAAAATGCTAATAAAAGCCCTAAGGCTTATTATTATTATTATTATTATTATTATTATTATTATTATTATTATTATTCTATATAGATAAGCCCTAGCACTTATTGATAGTGTTGAAAAAGTGTGTAACATGTATATTAAAAGAGTATTGAAATGTGTAAAAATATTCTAGAATATATGGGAAAATGTATTGGGATTATAATTTTTTTGATCTTGTTATGGGTACTTATTAACAACCCTTAGCATGACCTATAAACTATTATCTATAATATACTAGATTGTCTCTCATTTTTATTAATACTGTCATCCTTAAGATTATAAAATTACCTCGTCCATATTTATTTCTCTCAATCTGATATGAGTGGATCCCTACATTGGCCTGCCCCATTAACATTATTAGTTTTGAGTTTATCATTTTAAAACAAAAAGTTTAAATTCAAAATTAGGTAAATATTGCGATCCAAAAAATTTATACATTTTATACTAAGTTCAAAATTAAAACATTCTTAATAAGCTTCACTCAAATGGAGTCCAAATCCAAAAGGTCCAAAATTATTATTTTTAATTCAGCTAGCAACCAAACAAAAAAAAAAAAATTTGAAAAGAGTAATGTTTAATTAGTAATTTTGCAGTTTGTTATATTATCCATTGAAAGGATATAATAGATACGCTTGATTATGCAAGTTTAATTAGTAACTTTGCAATTAAAAATGTAAGAAGAGTAACATTTAAGTGAAATTTTGTTGCATTTAAATTATTGTTTTCATATAATTTTATATTTTTAAAAATTGTGTACTAAATTTTGGTAAACTATGAAGTAACGAATTCATTTATTTATTTATTTTTATCTTTTTGAGTTCTTGAAATGATTCCTTAATATCTTAATCCGTATAAGCAAATTTTAGTAATTATGTTCAAACAATCTTTGTATGAATACTAGTAAATATAAAAATAATAATAAAAAAAAGTCTTTAAGAGAGTTTAAAAGAATTATTCATTCTTTGTTGCACTCATTTTTATACAGAATTTACAATTTTTATAAGATTCTTATTATCTGCTTTAAGAGAGTTTAAATTTTTTATTTTTTATTATTTTTATGAACATTTGTCAGACAATCATAAAAAATAAAAAATAAAAAAATCCTAACCCTAATTTGTGTATTCAAATTCAATTGAAAACCCTAGAATTAGGTTAGAGCTAGGATTCAATTTGCATTACAAACTTTGGGTTAGGGCTGGGGTTGAATTTGAAACTCTAGAATTGGGTTAGGGGTAGGACTAGGGCTAGGGTTCAATCTGTGAATTCAAAACCACAATTTCAATTCCCAAACCTTATTCTACCCACATTGGTATCAATTCGAATTCACAAAACAATTTGAGTATACAAAACTATTCTATCTTCCCAACTGTATTCAAACTATTCTATTTTCCAAACTTCCTTAATTAGAATTCACAAAACCCCAATTTGAATTCACAAAACCCCACATTGTTATGTACCCACATTCACATTTTCACAAACAAAATCAACACAAATAAAATTCAAACTAAGAGAGAGAGAGAGAGAGAGAGAGAGAGAGCGACCCAGAGAGAGAAAGAGAGCAGAGAACACAAGAAGAGAGAGAGAGTGAGAGCAGAGGGAGATTTGGTTTGGGGAAAAAAAAAGCAGTGTTTATAAAAGCATGGTTGCAAATGAGGGGGTGAGCCATTTTGTATGGCTTTTAAAAGCTTGGTTACGAAGCACACTTTCTTTTAAAAGTAAATTTTCTTTAAATAACCACACTTTCTATTGAAAGCACGTTTCCAAATCCCGTTTTCACTAAATATGAAAACGCTAATAGGAATAGCATTTCTTAATTAAAAGTGTGTTTTGTAACCACGCTTTTATGATTTTATTCATTTTGTGCGCCTGAGCCAGAAACATGCTGAAAGTGTGTTTTGTAAACACGCTTCAGCTTATTCTGAGAATTTCGGCCAAACTAGGCTTAGTTTGGGAAATAAGTTAGTAGGTTTGAGAAAAGCCTCTGACATCTTGTCCTCTCTTTGTACTCATTTTCTTTTTCAAGAAAATTTTCTTTAGTTGCTGATCAGTCTAAAATGGTGAACACTGGAAAAATAAAATAAAAATACCCATTGAATAAAATGTTTCACCAACTTTGCTGCAGCCACAATATCCATTGTTTAGGATTAACATGAGTTGAAAAAAACTTTTGAGATTCTTAACATTTTTCATAAAGACTTCCAAGATTAGGAAGCTTTCTAGAGTTTGTTTCCCAGGAGAAGGAACAAATAAAGGGAAAAGAGAAGTAAGGTCGACACAGAAAGAAATCAAAGAAAAATTAATGCCGTTTAATTTAGCTGATGCTAATTGATTGGGACACAAGGCTTTTAGCTTAATTTGGTTTAATTTAGCCCACAAAAAAAAAACTAAAAACTGGGTTATGCAAGTAAACATTATATAGACACTACAGACAGGTTCATCTCTCTCTCTCTCTCTCTCCCTCCTTAATTTCTCGTTTAGATATCTATACGTCGAAAATCCGCAAGCTTTCAATAAAATCTTCAAATCAAGGTTCAAGTATGCATATTTACACATTATGTATGTATATATTTGCATATGATGTTGTATTGGTCAATTCACAATGTTAATTGATTTTTTGATTGGTAAATTCGAGATGATCATCCAAAAGTATGGTTTCACCATTGTCTTGATTGATTCGAGGAAATTAAGCTTGCTTTAGTTTATCTAATTTGATTGAAATTATGATCTTGGTTTTGTATTTGCTTTTATTTTGACTGTTTCTGGAGTTGTTGTTGTTGTTGTTTTTTTTTTTTTTTTTTTTTTTTATATGGAAGCTGTAATTGATTAGTTTCTTTATTTTAATATATATATATTTTGCAGGAGTGTTGAAGTTTCAGTAGTATGTTTTTGAAACTTGGGCTGTGAGTGTAAGGGTTTGAAGGAATACATGTGATTGTGGGATTGTTAAGGGAAGTGAAGCTTTGATTGCGAGGAGTTGGCTGAGAAAGATGTATCGGCCTGTGGCTGCCACCACTACTCGGTGTGGATTACCAACCTATAGTGGGGATTCTGTGGTGACACTTGACCAAGTTCCATGTTGGAGTAATCTTGAATCTGGTTTTCATATGAGAATGAAGATCATGCTTTCCAGACCCTTTAACTTCTTCCTCAGGGGCAGAGAGTAGTGGAAATGGTATGGTGTTCAGGTTTCCTGTGGATCATGAAATTAATTCCAAGATTTATCTGTGGAGGGGGTACCCTTGGAATCTTGAGGTGGATGCTGTTGTTAACTCCACAAATGAGGCGAGCTGTCATTATTTTCTAAAGCAGTGTTAGTTGTGCGATAAAAGATATATGTTTATTTTTAGAAACTGACGCCTTAAATGCCTACTTTTGCATGTGTGTGTTGCATGGGCATTTTGACTTGTTTTTTTTTTTTTTTTTTGAACGGCAATAAGAAACTTTATTGATGGGAAAACATAACGAGTATGATAACTTACATAATAAAGAAGAGGGTGCAAAAAGCATCATAGTGGAACAAATAGATCCCAACTAGGTTGGCACCTAGAAGTACACCAAATCATCTGCTAGCACACACTCGAAGCTCCAAGTTGGTGAGAGACCAACAAGCAAAGTGGAACAAAGCAAAACAAAAACAAAAACAAAAAAGCAACAAAACACTCCTCAGCTGGAGCATAAGACAGAACACCAAGACTACTCCAATACCTCGCTTAGATGAGCAGAACACCAAGACTACTTTAACACGGTAGATTAGCGACAACTCAATCCTTTGGATTCTCAGAGCCAATACCGGAATCAACATTACCAAACCCAAACTAGCTCAGATTGGTCGCCTTGACCTAAGAACAACAACACAGATACACCGGTTCAATAACAAAGAAACACCAACATACACCACCAATATACACTAGCATAAACTAGTTCAATAACAGAACAACAACACAGCATACACCAGCAGAAAATACACCCAATCATACAAGCATCCACCAACATGCAGAAATACACCCAATCATACACCAGCAGATTAGCAGCAACACAGAATGAACGCATCCTCAGAGTACAGAATCAACACACCTTCAGAGTACAGAATCAACACACCCTCATAATCATACATCAGCAGATTAGCACTCAGAATCAACACACCCTCAGAGTACAACAGCAGCCAGAGATCAACCAGTCCACCCACGGCCATCTCACCAGACCAGAGTTCATAATTGAGCAGCCTAAGCATAGCAGCCCCGCAAACATCCCAGACCAAAGACTGTCCATAGCAAAAAGCAGATAAGCCTGTGGGTCTATTCAGCCAGACATTGCTAACAAAAGAATCAAACAAAGAGAAGTAGGAAGATGAAACAACAGTAACATCAACAGGAACAAAGCACCACACAGGAACAAAGCACTAACTGAGTCAAACTACAGTCTTCACGAACCCATCTTCACCCCCTGAGGTGGAAGAAGCACAGAATTGACAGTTAAGACTGACACAGACCACGCCTCACCCCTGAAATGTTGTAGAGAAAATCTGAAATCGAAAAATAGAGCTCCTTAGAGGCAACCTTAAGCCAGAAAGCCAACCGAATGAGAATCAGTTCTTGCAGGTCCAGCAAATTAGGGGGAGATGCATTGAAGCAGCAATCATTTCTGTGCTTCCAGATCGACCAGAGTGTTACCAAGGGTATTGCACGCCAAATCCGCTGCTCAGCTTTGCTAGCAGGCCATGGACAGAATTAGGAGCAGCCCAAGAGACTCCCCACCACTACAGCAGACCAAACCTGACTTTCCAAACAGATGGGAAGAGGATAAGAACATGCTCGACAGATTCCTGATGAGATTTACAAAAAACGCAGAGTGTAGAAGCAGAACTATCCAACACTCAAATCCGCTGCAGGAATACAGAGGTTTTGATCATGTGCTTCCAAGCTAGCCAACCGAAGAATTGCACCTTAGGAGGAAGATACCTAATCCACACCAGACGACAGAAACAAACAATACCTCCATAGACACTGCAGGTGTGATTGTAAAGGTTGGACAAAAAAGATTTCCTAGGCTTGGCTGCTCTCCATATTGCACTGTCCTGGGACTCCAGCTGAAAGGAGGGCACTGAACCTACAATGCCATAAAGTCTGAGCAGTTCATTCTTTTGCCACACAAATAGAGGCCTCCTAAATGTGAATAACCAGTTCTTATTGGTGCCAGATACTTCCACAAATTCTTTCAGCAGACCTTCCTTTTGTGAAGATAAACTGAAGAGCCTGGGGAACTCCTCTTTCAGGCAAACATTTCCACACCAGGAGTCAAACCAGAACCTAATACGATAGCTGTTGCCCACCTTTAATTGGAGGTTGCTAGCAAAGTATAATGAAAGAGACTGATTTTGTTCATCTGCTGCCACTATGCCATTCCAAACATAAGAGGATGAGGTGTTAAGACTTGGGGTTGGAACCCATTTTCCACCAAGGAACCGATATTTGCTGCATAGTACCCTAGACCAAAGGGACTCTGGTTCAGTAGCAAATCTCCACCACCATTTTAGGAGTAGACACAAATTAACGTCTCTGATTCTTCTAACACCCAAACCGCCTTACTTTGACTTGTTTGACTGTGCTATAAAAGGGTTGCACCCCTTCGGTGCCTCTTTATTGATATTTCTTAAACTTACAAAAATAAAATAAAAATGGTAAACATGAGACCACTTGTTTTATTGAATTTGGATAAATGATAGAAGCATGAATGCAACATTTTGAGGTTTTGTTTCATAGGTTTTATATGTTGACTGAGCTTATAAAACTCACCTTTCTAATTGTTTGACCTTGGAATCATGAATAATTATATAGCTTATCTGCACCTCCAAAGTTTTGAACTTTCTTCCTAAACACATATTGCATGCAAAATAAATGAGAGTTCTCTTCAGCTGTCTCCGATGTTCGAATTTGCGGCCCGAGGATGGAATGGGTACTTTTTCTTTATGTTATTTTGATGTATCAAATTTGAAAGTGGTGACAGAGTTGATTGTGTATTGTTAGTTGAAGGAAAGACCATAGTGACCTAAAACATTGCTTTAAATTAGTTATCCAAACCAAACCAAACTAAACTAAACTAAGCTTTGTGTTCCAATCAAGTGGGGTTGGCTAGGTTTAAATTAGTTATCCAAAACAAAAAAAAACAAAAAAACAAAAATGGTTTAAATTAAATATACCAGGGTGTTATATTAAAGTTTCTTCCAAAGAAATTACAAAATTGTGCCCACTTTTCAAATTGGATTTTATGATAGTCAAGTAGCCCCGTTCATCATATTTGTCAGTGATGTACTTTTACCAAATAATGCAGTTCAGAGCTTCTCTGGAAAATTGTGCCACCCAAAATCGTGCAATATTGACATATTCAATTCTGAATTCTGAATTTGTCGAAATAAATCATAATCTATTTGGCAAACTGCAACTTAGGGCCCATTGAATGCAATAATGCACCTTAGGACCAGTTCCATTTCTTTCCATCACAACAGACTGCAAAGCATCCTTTAGTTCATTATCACATTAAGCTTGTTGGGCTTAGATCACCAACAAACGAATGTATTTATTTTGTTCTGCGTTATTTTTCTATTGGGTGGTTGATGAACACGGATGAAGCACACAGCAGCCCTGGTTTGCATGCTGTAGCTGGACCTGGTCTTGCAGAAGAATGTGCAACACTGGTAATTATTTATATATCAGAAGACACTTTTACTCATTTTTTTCCCTTCAGATTTCTTTCTTTGTTGCATAATGCAGATGCATGTCTTGCATTAAACTTGAGAACTTAATGATTTCACATATGTATGTGTATACATGATTTTACAGTATGGGTAAAAAGATAGTCGTTCTTGCAAAGATTGGACACACCGACACAAAAAAATTAAAAAAAAATATTTGACACGCCACAACACGTAGGGGATATGCTTAAAATATATAGCTATATATATTATTTGTCATATATAACGGTAAGCAATTGACATAAATATGAATTTTTAATTCCAACATAATAATAAAATGTAGTATAACTATAGTTGTTAAATCAAGAAACATATATTGTGAATATAAAATCTTAAATTTACAATTTGTGAATCAAATTGAGAATCGTTAAGATTCAGTATTAAAAAAAAAAATTAAAAAAAAAATTGATGTTAATCTTATATATGAAAATAAATTAATTAATTAATTTTGACATATATTATAAAATAGTTCTTATTGATGAAAAACTGTATCATTTCATTCATTTCTTCAATTCACATTTACATGGTGTATATATACACCTTAAGAATCAGTTACAACTAATTCAGTTACAAACTAACACAACTCAATTACAAACTAACTCATACTCTAACAAACTCTAACTAACTGAGAAATGATATGCTGTAAGTGCATATTAGTGATACTGCATCAGCAGCACAATCCAATGGTAAATGTATTAATGTGCCTCCTCTGCCTCTGATAATTCTGGTATCTTATCAGCCCCCTGCAATCTGATGGGAGAAGGAAGGAGCATCAGCTTGTCTTTGAGATAATGAAAGCGAGAACCCGACAATGGTTTAATAAACAAATCAGCTAATTGATCAGAGGTAGGAACATACTTGAGAAGAATTTGTTTGGAAACAACCCGCTCTCGAATGAAATGGCAGTCTATTTCAATATGTTTAGACCGGGAATGGAAAACGGGATTTGAAGCAAGAGCCATAGTGGATAAGTTGTCACACCATAAAACTGGAATAGAAGAAGAAGGAACCAGAAAATCCTTAAGCAACTGCTGAAGCCAACTAACTTCAAGGCGATGTTAGCTAGGACCGGTATTGACCTCGGTGGAGGAGCGAGGCGTGAGGCTTTTTAGCAGACCAAGAGATCAGATTGGGGCCTAAAAAGATACAATACCCGGAGGTAGAACGACGATCCAATGTATCACTTACCCAATTGGAGCCAGAAAAGGCATGAAGCGTGAGAGGACCAGGAGTGAAACTGAATCCATGAGAAACAGTGCCTTTAATATAACGAAGGAGACGTTTAACATGTTGAAAATGGGCATTGGTAGGAGCATGCATATGTTGGCATGCTTGATTAACAACCAAAGACAAGTCAGGCCGAGTAATGGTAAGATATTGCAAACCTCCAACTAAACTGCGATACAGAGTAGGTTGAGCAAAAGGAAGAGCATCTGAAGGAGAAATAGAGGACTTCACAGCCAATGGTGTAGAACAAGGCTTGCAATCCACCATTCCAGCTTTAACAAGCAGATCAGTAGCATACTTTTGTTGGCATAAAAAATAACCAGGATCTTGAGCAATGACATTGATGCCTAGAAAATAGGATAAAGATCCAAGTTCTTTCATAGAAAAAACCGAGTGCATCTGCTGAAGAAGCTGAGTGAGAATAGTAGAGTCACTACCAGTCAAAAGTATGTCATCAACATACACAACCACCAGAGTTAGACTGGTGGAAGTCTGTTTGACAAATAAGGAAGTATCTGACATACTGTTATGAAACCCACGAGAGAAGAAAGCGAGAACGTGGAATACCAGGCTCGAGGAGCCTGTTTAAGACCATAAAGAGCTTTCTTAAGTCTGCATACATGAGTAGGATAAGAAGGATCCACAAAGCCCTGAGGTTGAGTCATGAAAACTTCCTCTTCAAGCGAGCCATAGAGAAATGCATTTCAGATATCAAGCTGAGTAATGGGCCAGTTATTATGAAGAGCAATGCAAATAAAGATGCGAATAGTAGGTTGTTTAGCAACGGGACTGAAGGTCTCATGAAAGTCAATTCCCTCCTGTTGCAAATAACCTTTAGCCACAAGCCGGGCCTTGTACTGGGCAATACTACCATCAGAATGATGTTTAATGCGAAAAACCCATTTACAGCTGATTGCCAATTTAGAAGAAGGCAAGGGAACAAGAGTCCAGGTACCCCTGAACTTGAAAAGCAGCATACTCCTCTTGCATAGCTTTAAGCCAGACAGCAAATTGAAGAGCTTCTTGGGCATCTGAGGTTACGAAGTGAGAAGTGAGTAGAAAGATCGAAGCAGAATCTTGGGGGAGTGCAACAAAGGAAGGAGAAGAAGAAGGCTTGGAGGATGATGTGAAGGCTGAAAGGGAAGCTTTAGATCGAGTGATCATAGGATGAGAATTAAGAGTTGGAGGTGGAGGATGTAAAGGAAGGTGAATGGCAAGAGACTGAATAGGGATAGGCTGCTGCAGAGTAGCAGAAGAAACATGTGAACCTGGACAAGGAGAGGACAAAAGTGAGCTAGGCTGGCGACATTATCTTTGGGATGGTGCGATATCTTTGAGATGGTGCGAACTTGTCTTGAGAACAACGAAGAACAGAGGCAGGCGGGTGGCGAGTAAGCACTGGGTGGCGACATAGGAGAAGTGTGAAGGCGAGGCGTAAGCGAGAATAGGAAGACGAGAAAACCGAAAAACCGATGTAAAGAAGAAAGAAAAGAAAAGGCTCGGGTGGCTCAGTAGTGAGACAAAGTATGAAAAAGGGAAGCAAGATTCATTAAAATGAACATGCCTAGATAAATACACACGACCTGTAAGAGGGTCTAAACACCTGTATCCTTTGGCAAATGGATGATATCCTAAGAAGACACAAGACACAGATCTAGGTTGAAATATGTGAGGAACATAAGGCTTGTGCCAAAGGGAACACTGACATCCAAAAACCGAAGTTGAGAGTAATCAGAATGGAGTGAAACAACAACTCAAAAGGAGATTTATGAGCAAGTGAGAAGAAGGCAACTGTTGATTAAAAAAAGTAGCCACAATGGCATCAAACCCGATTAATAGGCACAGAAGCATGATGTAATAATGCAATAGTGGTCTCAACTATATGCCTATGCTTTCTCTCTGCAACACCATTCTGAGATGGTGTGTAAGGACAAGAATGCTGATGAACAATGCCCTCTGAAGCAAGAAAATGAGCCATTTTGTTATTAAAAAATTCAGTGCCACCATCTGTTCTCAGAATTTTTAAAGATGTCTAAAATTGTTTTTCCACAAATGCTTTAAACTCAATGAATTTGGAACAAACCTCACTCTTAGAAGATAAAGGATAAATCCAAGTGAATTTTGAAAAATCATCCACAAAAAGCACATAAAATTTGTAAGAAGAAGCAGACTGAAAAGGCCCCCATACATCACTATGAATTAAGGAAAGAGGTTGATTGCTAGTAGAATTAGACAAATGAAATGGAAGCCTATGGCTTTTAGCAACACAGCAGTCAACACAATCTGAAGAAACTGTCTTATGTCCAACATTATTAGAAACAAAATGCAAATGCTTCCTAAGATGAGACAATTTTAGTAAACTTGGATGACCAAGTCTATTATGCCAAATGTCCTCAGTAGCAGAGGCTGAGGAATTCTGAGAACTAAGATGAGCTTGTGGAAAACATGTAGCAGCAGATGGAGATGGAAGAAAATGGTAGAGACCATTGATGTTAGTTCCTTTGTGAAGCACTCTCTTCGAATGCTTGTCCTGAATCACAAAGTTAGCATCATCATGTTGAGATTGAGATCACCCCATGTGAAAGGGGTGATTCTCTTCTGTGAGAACACACCAAGCAAAGTCAGCTCTTCCTTCTTCCATTACGGCTGCCAACCGACAAGCCGCCGAAGTGGTTGATCTACCATCCAACTGGCCATGTGCAAGGCCAGCCATCTCCCTCCCTTCTTGTGTATATATAGAGAGGTTGAGAGCAGAGTTAATTACAGCAGATAGCAAGGTGTGAGTCTTAGAGAGATCACAGCCAACAATAGAGAGAAAACAAAGAGAGAGAATTATTTACAGAGAGTTGTATAATTCTTCATTTGTATTCCATTTGTTCAATATAGTGAATCCGCTGCCCGTGGACGTAGGCGATTTGCCGAACCACGTTAAATTCCTTGTGTTATTGCTTGTGAGTGTTCCCTGGTGTGCCCCCGATCCACAACAATTGGTATCAGAGCTCTGGTTGTGAAAAAATCGAATTTTTTCCAAAAGTGTCCAGATTTCGAAGTGCTAGAAATCCACTTTTGAGCATACCAGGAGGAAGCCCTTGAGAAGAGGAGCCCAGAACAGTAAAGAACAGGCAAAATGGAGATCGGGGTGGCCCACACGCTCCGGTCAAAGTTTTGCGCGTGAAGTCAACTGTTAACCAGAAGACCCACGCGCAGCAGAGGAAGAAGAAGGCTCTGTGCAGCCAAATATATACTTCAAATACATATTTCAAGGAAATACAAACACCAACACTAGGTGTGTCCAAGTGGTCAAGGATCACTTCTTTAGAATTTTTGCTGGGGTTCGAAACTTGGGAGCTACAACTTGCAAATAATTTTTGCAAGAGTGCCACGTCATCCGCCACGCGTCATCCAAGTGGATGCCAAGTCACAGACACGTGTCGTGACACGTGTCCATCCACGTCAGCACCAACTCAGTGCCACATCGCCAGCGGCTCAACGCCACGATTCGGTACGTGTCGACACGGTGCGTGGCGGTATCATCGATTCCGTTGACCAATCAACCCAAGTGCGAGAGTGATCCGGTCTTTGCGTGGCTAGCGATACAGATTTGAGGTGTTGAAACTGTTTTGGCCAGATCTAAGTCATTCGGAGTCCGTTTTTTACGATTCAATAGTGTTTTCCAACTATTTGGAGTATTCCGGACACATCCGTACGGTCAGTTTTTTGAATTGAAGTTTCGAAAAAAAATAGTATAATGGCAGAATCTACGGAGACTAGATCAACCGAGTCCAGATCAATCGAGTCTATAAGTAATCCAGCGAGTACAAGCAACTCTAGGCATTGGAGCCCGGTGTCCCATGCTAAGTTCGAGGTAGAGAAGTTTGATGGAAGCAGCAACTTCGGCATGTGGAGATGCGAAGTTAAAGATATGCTTGTCCAGATGAACCTGCACTTCACTCTGGGAAACAAACCAGATGACCTGGACGGGATAGAATGGGAGAAGGTGAATCTCCTGGCCTGCAGTTCCATCCGACTTTGCCTTGCAAAAGAGGAGAAGTACGCCTTCACAGAATATGATATTACGAAGGACCTTTGGAAGGCGCTAGAAGATAAGTTCATGACAAAGAGCATTGAGAACCGACTCTACTTGAAGAAGAGGTTGTTTCGTTTCGACTACAAGAAAGGTATTTCGATGAACGAACACCTAAACAACTTCAACAAAATTCTTACGGATTTGAAAAATCTGGATGATCACATTGGTGATGAAGATAAAGCACTATTATTGTTGAATTCCTTGCCTGACTCATATGATCATCTCACTACTACTTTACTGTATGGTAAAGAGAAGATCAAGTATGTTGATGTTGCAAACGCCTTGGTGAATAATGAGTTCAGAAGGAAAGATAAGTTTACAAACCGGGACTCAGCATCTAAGGCATTGACAGTCAGAGGCAGAACAAATAACAGAAGATATGCAGGGCGAGGAAAGTCTCACTCAAAATCCAGAGGGAAGTCATCAGACAGAAGACGTCTTGCAAAAGACGAGTGTGCTGCTTGTCGCCAAAAAAGGCATTGGGCAAAAGATTGTCCCAATAAAGACAAGACAGAAGAAAAGGTAAACGTTGCACGAGATGGAGATAATGGTGAAGGAGCAGCCTTCACAGTTTCATCATATGGCCAGTCTGATGAATGGATTATAGATTCCGGATGTTCCTACCACATGTGTCCGAACAAGCAGTGGTTCTCGAGCTTACGAGAGTTCGATGGAGGAGTTGTGCTTATGGGCAACGACCAAGCTTGCCAGACAAAGGGGATTGGGACAATTCGACTGAAGATACATGATGGAACAATCAGAATTCTTGAAGATGTTCGGTATGTACCGGATCTGACAAAGAATCTCATCTCAGTGGGAGTTTTAGACTCCAAAGGTTACAGAGTAACCATGGAAGGTGGAGTCCTCAAAGTTGTTCGAGGAGCATTTGTTGCAATGAAGGGTACTCGACAAGGAAATTTATATTTCCTAGACGGCTCTACAGTCACAGGAAGAGTGGCTGTCTCCACCAGCTCAAAAGATAATGCATCAGACACTTCCAGACTTTGGCACATGTGCCTAGGGCATGTCGGTGAGAAGGCTTTACAAGGGTTGGTAAAGCAAGGCCTGCTGAAAGGCGCCAAGACAGGGAAGCTTGAGTTCTGCGAGCATTGTGTACTGGGTAAGCAAACAAGAATCAAGTTTGGTACTGCAATTCACCGTACCAAAGGGATTCTAGACTACGTCCACACCGACGTATGGGGTCCTTCCAAGAATGCTTCGTTGGGAGGTAAACACTACTTTGTGTCGTTCATTGATGATTTCTCCAGAAGAGTTTGGATTTACACAATGAAACACAAAGATGAAGTCTTAGACATCTTTCTTATGTGGAAGAAGATGATTGAGACCCAGACAGGCAAACGGATCAAGAAGCTCAGATCTGACAATGGTGGGGAATACACATCAGATCCTTTCTTTGAGGTTTGCCAGAATGCAGGGATAGTGAGACATTTCACAGTTCCTGGAACACCGCAGCAGAATGGAGTTGCAGAACGCATGAACCGCACTTTGGTGGAGAAAGTCCGGTGTATGCTGTCACAATCTGGATTAAGCAAGGCATTTTGGGGCGAGACATTGAACTATGCTCGTCATCTTGTCAACAGACTACCTACTGCAACACTAGATGGCAAGACTCCCATGGAGGTATGGTCAGGAGTGCCAGCTACTGATTATGATCAGTTACGTATCTTCGGATGTCCAGCTTATTTTCATGTTACATAATCTAAGTTGGATCCAAGAGCCAAGAAAACCATCTTCTTGGGCTTCAGTGACGGTGTCAAGGGATACAGACTCTGGTGCCCTGAATAAAAGAAAGTTGTCACCAGAAGAGACGTTACCTTTGATGAGTCTACAATGCTGACACAGCTAAATCCTCAACAGAATGAAGAAGCATTGAAGAAGTCAGTGCAGGTGGAGTTTGAGACTCCAGCAAAGACTATTCAGACAGACAACCATCCTGAAGAAGTCTCAATGGATAGCTCTGAAGAAAGTTCAGATGAAAATGAAGATCTAGAGGCCCAACAACAGTCAGAACCCATTGCAATCAGAAAAGGAAAACGAGTTACTAAGCAACCCAGTTGGATGACCGATATGGTAGCCTATGCACTTTCAATCATTGAAGACAATGTTCCTTGCACTTTCAAAGAAGCTATGCAGAATGTAGAAAGTGTCAAATGGAAGGAGGCTATGGATGAAGAGATCGGGTCACTTCACAAGAACCAGACTTGGGAGTTGGTGCAACTTCCAAAGGGAAAGAAAGCAATTGGGTGTAAATGGGTTTACACCAAGAAGGAAGGCATTCCAGGCAGAGACAACATCAGATTCAAAGCTCGATTGGTAGCCAAAGGCTATGCTCAGAAGGAAGGAATAGACTACAATGAGATATTCTCACCTGTTGTGAAGCACACGTCTATTCACATCTTGTTAGCTTTGGTTGCACAGCTTGATCTCGAGCTCGCCCAACTCGACGTCAAAACTGCTTTCTTACATGGAGATCTTGAAGAGGAGATATACATGTCCTAGCCAGATGGTTTCAAAGTTGCTGGAAAAGATAATTGGGCCTGTAAGCTGAACAAATCGTTGTACGGGTTGAAGCAATCTCCGAGACAGTGGTACAAGCGATTTGATCGGTTCATGATGGAGAAAGAATACACAAGAAGTCAATTTGATCATTGTGTATATTTCCGTAAGCTTCCCGGCGGTTCCTTCATCTATTTGCTCTTATATGTAGATGATATGCTGATTGCATCTAAGAGCAAGGTGGAGATTGACAAACTCAAGGCACAATTGGCAAGAGAGTTTGAAATGAAGAATTTGGGAGAAGCAAAGAAAATTCTTGGCATAGAGATCAAGAGAGACAGGAAGAAGGGCACGGTTTGTCTGACACAAACCCAGTATCTGAAAAAGGTGTTAGACAGATTTGGCATAAATGGGAAAACCAAAGCTGTGAGTACACCATTGGCTCCTCATTTCAAGCTCAGTGCTTTGATGTCTCCACGCACAGAAGAAGAACGAAAGCATATGGCACAAGTTCCATATGCAAATGCAATTGGTGCATTAATGTATGCTATGGTTTGTACAAGGCCTGACATCTCGCATGTTGTGAGTATGGTAAGCAGGTATATGCATGATCCAGGAAAAGATCACTGGCAGGCAGTGAAATGGATTCTAAGGTACATACATGGCACGGTTAATATAGGTTTGAAGTTCGAGAGAGATAACCGACTTGGACAGAATCTGGTTGGATATGTGGACTCAGATTATGCTGGTGACTTAGACAAACGCCGATCAACAACAGGGTATTTATTTACGCTTGCTAAAGGGCCGGTGAGTTGGAGGTCAACGCTTCAGTCAATGGTGGCTTTGTCTACTCTGAGCGAGTACATGGCGATGTGAAGCCTTTAAGGAAGCTATTTGGCTACATGGGTTGATTGAGGACTTGGGTGTTGTTCAGAAGCACGTTGAGGTGTTTTGTGACAGTCAGAGTGCCATTTATTTGGCAAAGAACCAGGTTCATCATGCCCGCACCAAGCACATTGATGTCCGTTTCCATTTCATCCGAGAAATTATGAATGAAGGGGATATTCTGCTTCAAAAGATTGGTACTGCAGATAATCCGGCCGATATGCTCACAAAAGTGGTTTCTGGGATCAAGTTCCAACATTGTTTGGACTTGGTCAACATCTCTCGGAACTAAGCACCTTCGGATGCAAGGCAGTGTTGATCGATCACTATGGACAGAGAGCAAAGGCATGACAGTCAAGGGCATCTCAACAGGGGGTGCAAGACATCCAATCAGGGGGTGCAGGATATCTTGGTTACGCAAGTTCAAGCATAGCAAGTGAAGACATCCGAGACAGGAAGTGTGGAAGAGATCTGTGGAAGATAGGAGCCGAGGCTCTCTTCAAATCAAAGAGTGGTGTGAGTTGAGTTGAGGATGTAGGATTCCCTCCTCCTCTTGTATCTCTGGTGTATTATCTCTAGCTTCAGGGGATGCAATGTCTCAGTAAAGAGATGCAGACTATGTGGAAATTGGGCGTGACAAGATTAGCAGCAGTGTGTGCAATAGATCACCTCACATGGGTTGAGGGGGTGATTTGTTGAGATTGAGATCACCCCATGTGAAAAGGGGTGATTCTCTTCTGTGAGAACACACCAAGCAAAGTCAGCTCTTCCTTCTTCCATTACGGCTGCCAACCGACAAGCCACCGAAGTGGTTGATCTACCATCTGGCTGGCCATATGCAAGGCCAGCCATCTCCATCCCTTCTTGTGTATATATAGAGAGGTTGAGAGCAGAGTTAATTACAGCAGATAGCAAGGTGTGAATCTTAGAGAGATCACAGCCAACAATAGAGAGAAAACAAAGAGAGAGAGAATTATTTACAGAGAGTTGTATAATTCTTAATTTGTATTCCATTTGTTCAATATAGTGAATCCGCTGCCCATGGACGTAGGCGATTTGCCGAACCACGTTAAATTCCTTGTGTTATTGCTTGTGAGTGTTCCCTGGTGTGCCCCCGATCCACAACACATCAAATGTAATAAAACAATTATTATCTCTGGCTAATTTGTGAACAGAAAGCAGATTTGAAGAAATAGAAGGAGTGTGAAGAAGAGTGTTTAATTTGAAAGAATGGTAAAGAGTAGGTAAAAGCCCTTTACCAGTGTGTTGAATTGGTATAGAATTACCATTGCCAATAGTAATTTGATCAGAACCTTGGTAAGGTTGATAGCAACTCAAATTACTCATATCATTGGTAGTGTGATCAGTGGCAGCAGAATCAAGATACCAAGGCACTGGTGCAGTAGATGAATCTGTATCCAAAGCATTGGAAGAAGCCACAAATGCTTTGGAGTGTTGAGAAGATGGTGAGGTGGAGAAACCAGAAGAAGAATGGAATTGAGTATCCATTCTATACCAGTAATCAATGGCTATGTGACCAAAACCTCCACAGATTTGGCATTGAGATTGAGGAAAAGATGATCTGCCGCGGCCACGATTAGCACCTCCTCTACCATTATAATGATAGCCTCTAGACTGAAACCGTCCACCTCTATTACCTCGAGACTGAAATCTGCCTCCTCTGTAACCAGAACCATGAGATGAAGAGTTGCCTTTAATGGAGGAGAAGGCAACTGTTGGATCAGAAGAAGACTTTTTGAGTTTAGCCTCCATATGGATCTCTTCAGAACAAAGAAGAGAAGACACTTCTTCCATAGTAATAAAACCAGATCTGGCTCGAATGGAAGAAGCAAATGCATCATACTCATCTGGTAATCCGTTTAGAGTTATCAACACTAAATCTTCATCGTCAATCAACACCGAAACAAGAGCTAACTGATCAATTACTTCTCTGATTTTTGCAAGATAGACAGTCATTGAATCATTTTTCTTAGAAATATTATTCAATTGATTCTTCAATTGATGAACATGAGATCTAGAAAACGAAGTGTAACGCTTATGCAAAGCAGACCAAACTTCAGAACAATGATTACAGTGTAAAACCGTGGAGTAGATTGATGGAGAAAGAGTAGCAGTCATGCAACTCATGAGATGTGCATCAACTCGATTCCATTTCACTCGATCCGGATTGGAAACATGCTTACCTGAATCATCAAGAACAGTTAATGGTGGACATGAGCTTGGATCATCAACATATCCAAGAAGTTCTGTAGCTCGCAGAATTTTCTGCCATTGCAATTTCCAAATCACAAAATTTGATGTATCAAGTTTAACTGTAACAATGGAGGAGAGATTAGAAAGAAGCAAAGAAAGATCTGAAGGAAGTGTAAAATCAGAACTTGAAGTAGCCATGGAGTCCTGTGCTCGGAGGAGCTCAAAGCTCTGATACCATGATGAAAAACTGTATCATTTCATTCATTTCTTCAATTCACATTTACATGGTGTATATATACACCTTAAGAATCAGTTACAACTAACTCAGTTACAAACTAACACAACTCAGTTACAAACTAACTCATACTCTAACAAACTCTAACTAACTGAGAAATGATATGCTGTAAGTGCATATTAGTGATACTGCATCAGCAGCACAATCCAATGGTAAATGTATTAATGTGCCTCCTCTGCCTCTGATAATTCTGGTATCTTATCACTTATATAAGAACATGATTATACTGTCTGGGAAGACATTGCCTTTATTGAAACCGATGTGAGTCCAAATTCCACTAACCATAAAAGTATTCAAAAACCACAATATAATTTCTCTTGAAATTTAAAAAATGGACCTAGGAATTCTATATAGAGTATAATATTAAGAAAAAATTAAGTGGGATCCATAAGAAATAATTATATGGAATCCTTTAATTTAAAATCTAAGACACTTTAAAATGTGTGTATGTTTTTTGTTAAAAAAAGATTAAAAATAAATGAAAATTGTGGAACCAGTGGGTTTAACTGATATGACCCATGTAATATTGAATTGTAATTATTTCACTAAAATAGCCATAGATAATTCATGCGTGCAAGTTAATTTAACCTTAAACATCCATAGAATATGTATTATGATGTTTATTTTTTAAGCAAAAAATGTTATGAACATGTTGGGTTTGACATGATCTGATTGGATCCTATTATTAAAAACGCTTTGATCATCATAAAAAATAACAATCCATGCATATGTATTTTTTTCATACTGAACACTCTTAGATGTTGTATAATATCATTTCACTAAAAAAATAGGTAAAAGGGTCAAATCTGTTGGACATGATAGTTTTGAAAATTGCATGAATTGTAAAAAGTGAATCAAATTGTAAATTGTGCAATTCACCATTGATTCTATCCTATGAAGCGCGGACATGAAAATGGAACATAATATGATATAGATATCACAATACGACAATTTTTTTTTTTTTTAAAAAAAAAAGAAGATACATGTATGACTATAATACATTGAAATATATATATATATATAATGTTTTTGGTATAATATTATACATGAGCTCAAAGAATAGTGAGAAACCAATATTTAGAAATTAGATATTAGATAAGAAGCATGGACATGGATACGTGACACGACATAGATACGATATGGACATGCAGACAAGCTAATTTTCAAAAAATGCAAGATACGATACATGAGGGACACACATGAAATATATAATTTTATATATTTATTGTATATTATATATATGAATATATCATTCAAAGATAATAAAAAATGTAATATGACATTAATTTTTATAAATTTATATAGTTTTTATTTTATTATTGTATCTTAAATTGTTTTGTGCAAACTCATAATTAGTTTCACTTGTATCTAATCTTGTGTTTAAGTGATAGACATGTGTGTTCTCCAACTGTCGAGAGAGTGTCTGGATCTTTAAAAAAATTAAAAAAATAGGATATGTTTGTTTGCTAAGTGTCCAAAGAGTGTCAGTGTCCGACACGAACACGACATGACACGAATACGTCATCTTATTAGAAGTGTCCGTGCTTCTTAGAATATTAGTTCAAGAGCCATTAGTCAATTTAAATTTTTTCAATGGATATGTTAATTTGACAAAAGTTGAAAAAGTAGAGCATTACTTAAATTTCACTTTTTTCTTATTCGGTTAAGAAATAAGAAAATATTATTTTTTCTAACAATTTTATTCTAATAAGATGCATAAATTATTACAATTTCAATTTCATAATAGTTTGGTACTTGAACTAGAGTGTCTGAAAAGTATCCGATAGTTATCAAATTAACATCAAGGATACATATCGGGTACATATCAACGAGTATTTGAGTATCCGTATCTAATACGGGTAAAATACAAACACGACCCTCTTTTAGAAGTATCTTTGCTTCATAGATTCTATCCCGAAATAGATTAGCCCATACATTTGAATCGATCTATGCTTGAATCGTGGACCAAATCATGAATTGAATTGCAAATTGTAAGATTTTGACTCATAGATTCGTATTGATCTATGTAGGAATAGCGAATTGAGTCGCAAAATCGTAAAATTCTGATAACAAAGAATATAATACTAATTTATAAAGTCTAAAGGAGGAGAATATGTATAAATTTAATTTAATTTATATTATTTGGGTTCTAAGTTATTTTATTTAAACTTGTAATGTGTTTCATGTGTGTCTAAAATGATAGGTCTCCAAGAGTCTAAAGTGTGTCGAAGTTAAGAAATTTTTTAAAAATAGTAGGACAGGATTGGAAGGGGTCCAAAAAGTGTCAAGAAATGGCTGATGAATGCCGTGTCATGTCGGTGTCCAACATGACACAAAACTTTCTTTGAAGTGTCCCTGTGTCTTAGGTCAAACATTCTAGTGTTGTTAAGTGAGAATTTTTTTAAATGTTTTTTTAAAAAATCTGAAATGAAGCAAGTTGGATCAAGCTATTGTGGTAACTACTAAAGATGGAACATAATGAAAATACTTAATAAAAAATGTCCAGAGCTGAAATTGATTGGTGTACTTTGTTTCTTCATAGGGTGTCTGTCGAACAGTGATGGCGAAAGTTACTAATGCATATGATCTTCCTGCAAGGTGAGTCCATGGTTTATCTCTTTCAGGTAGTTTACTTGTAATTTATGCGATCTCATTTTCATATTTACATTAATTATGGAGAAAAGCAGTAATGCCTTGGAGTATTATTCTAAATGGTCACTCCTGCACTCTGTTTTACTTATCCTTGTGCTTAGGGAACCAGGAATTTCATATTGCAATTGTTCAACCATTGAAAGTAGCTATTGTTCTTTTGTTTCTTGAGTTTATCAGACTTGCCCTCTGTCTTTTACCGTGTCGTATGCTGTCTTAGAGATCATCCTGCATACTGATGGTTGTTTACAAAAGAAATTGACTTCGTATTAGATTATTTTTGGGAATCTTTTTTGGTCCTTTTTGCACCGTGTACATGGTTTGTTTTTCGAATTTGAATCAGTGGATTAGCATGCCTGTGTTATTTCTTGCTTTGTCGTTATAAATGAGACACAGGAGCCATCCTGTTTTATGTAATGAGGGTCTCTTGTTTGCAAGAGTTGCTTTTATTATATTGAAGAAGCTAGAATTTTGTACGCTTTTAGCCTGTCCCTTGCATGGTCCTAGTAAAGAGAGACATTAATTTGTATGATCATTTGAAACTGGGACCCGTTACTTGCTAATTTGCATTCCCAAATCATTCAGCATGCACATGTTTTCGCTGCATGATGTCATAGTTAATATGGCCTTTGGCCTTATGCTAACAAGAGTTAGTTGAATGTGAGATTTTTCAGGTTGATCCCGAGGCATGTTTCTTATTTTGAAGTTTTCATGCTGAACTGATCACTTTATCATCCTTGATGATCTGACATCAACCACTATTCATGTGCTCTGTTTACAAGTACTGATAGAAAACAATGAACTAGATTTATGATATTTTGATATCCAAAAATTTTGACTTAATTACTGAATTACATTTCTATTTTTTTAGGAGGGTTATTCATACTGTGGGTCCCAAGTATGCAGTAAAATATCATGCTGCTGCAGAAAATGCTTTGAGTCATTGCTATCGGTCTTGCCTTGAACTTCTCATTGATAATGGGCTTCAAAGGTTTGTTGGTTGACAGCCTACCACCTCTGCCACATCCTTTTCTTTATTTTATCTCTGTTTATCTCTTTGGTTTCATTTTTGTCAAACTAAATTTACAATTCTTCACTTAGTTCTGATAGCATGAATGCGTGCTCATTCGCGCATGGCGTTGTGAAAAATGTTTCAATAGCTATTATTCTTTTCGTTGACATCTACAGCATGTGCATGTTATGTTCGTTGTTTGCATCTGTAAAGTGTAGATGATCTATGCATGTATGACTTGTACCTCTACGTATAGCAGTAGATATTTTGTTTTTGAAATTTTTATTTGGAAGTTTGAGTGTTTCTTCTTTCAATCCCTATCATCAAAATAATCTCTCTTTTTAGGAACTGTGCTACGGTTTCTTGAGAAACAGATGTTGGATTTATTTTCTAGTGTGGCCCAATAGCCTACATATTTTCTACATGTTTTATTTTATTTGGACTCCACAATTAGATATAGCCAATATTATATATAAAGTTCAGTAATTAGAATTTTAATATAATCACTCTTCTAAGATAAGAAGGAAACCTTGATGGATTAGGAATTCTTCTGATAGAGTTTATCTGGCCCTCTTCTCTCCTCTATATAAGGATGGGTGACTCCCCTTTCATATCATAAGTATTTTTCCATCACTTTAAGTTTTATAGTCATCCTAATTAAGAGAGACAGAGAGAAGAAGGTGAGCCAAGAATTAAAGGTTCAATTCTAAGGGGTATTTTCTCAACTTCTCTAATTCAATGGCTGAGAAAGGTATGTTCGTTTTATTCTTGAGTTGTATTGAATTCAAGATCCTGTTAAGTTTAATTCCGCATTATTATTGGTTACATGTATTATTAATACTTACATGTGGTATCAGAGCTTTTGTTTGTGAATCAATACACCTTGGAATAATAATATATTTATGAATATTGTTATTATATTATAATTATAATTATTCATAACAACATATTTTTGTTCATGTCAGCATGTGTTGGTTATCTTAAATATACGCTGTATGTTCAACCTTGTAAGCTGCATGTCATATTTATTAGGCAGTGTCTGAATGGTACATCTAATCTCTTTCATATTCATTATGCATCAAAGAAACTCTTTTTGTGTTGTTAAAAGTCAAAGGTTGTGTGAAAGAAGATTTCATTCCTGATTTCTAAATCGTAACTATGTATGCACATCATGGACTCCCTCACTCTCAAGACAATAAGATCTATTAGGTCCTAACCTAAATAAGAGCACAGTCCACTCACTTTGTTTTGTGATATGTTAGGTGCAAATTTTTATATAATTCTATATGTTGTTCATATGCATATTTTGATTTATTATCAATTTTAGTGATAATAATTTTTATAATCATCATAATATGATATTAAATTGCATGTATTGCTTGCCGCTATGATAAAGTACATAGATTAAAAGCAATTTTATAATTTGTTGAATCATTCGGTCTATTAAAGAATTATGATTTTACCTTATCTGATTATATGCACTTATTGTCTATTATTGTTGATATTTATATTTTCATGATTTAAATTTGATATCATGATATAATTTTATGACATTGAATATTAAAATATTAAAGTGGTTAATTTATTTAGGTGTAATTCTTGTCAACCATTATATATGATATTCATGATTGTCATATTGCATATATACATATATATATATATATATTCATGTTCGTCCAGAGTTATTATTATTATTATATTGATAATTGCAATCACATAAAAGAAATTTTGAAAATCATAAAATAGTGATTTCATGAAAATTGTGATTGAATTAATGATAATTAAATAACTCAAATTAATGAATAGAGAATATTGTTGGTTAGTTTCGTATTCATAGGGTTTACTAATTTAGTAGCTGCCAAAGTGGCCTAGATTTGTAAAACTTATGAATATAAAACTATATAAAATAATTGTTAAAAGGGTAACATTAAGGTCAATAATATTCTCAATTGCAGTTATAATTAGGAGATTGAGACTAGCCCAAAGGAGAGTCACTTTCAAATAATTATAAACTGGGTAGGATAATGTAACTTATGTAATTTGACAGATTAGAATTGAATACCCAAAGGTAACATGACTAGCTGAAAAAATTGCATAAATTACTTTAGACCTACACAAGTGATTCTTGATAAGTGAACAATAGATATACCTAAGTTTTGCCCAAAGGAAAGACTTATGTGATATCAATAGTTCGTCATAATTCTCAAAGCTTTAATATGTATATTGTTTATGCCTTTTTCCGTGTTACTTATGAGATCTTGTGTTAATACCTCTTAAGATCTGTCAAAAAGATAGCTTGCTATCTAAGGTGGTTGGACTTAGAAGGGAGGCTATATTGACTCCTCCGACCTTCCTGGGATCTTACTTGGTTATTGACCAAAGGATTCTTTAGTGACATTACCCTAACGCTTAAAGCCAATTTTGGTTAAAGGCTGTTAAAGATTGACAAGCCACTTGCTGGCACTATTATGGCTGAATTGACAACAATGAAATATAATGGCCACCGAGGAGTTTAGGATCACATTCTCAATATGGCGACAAAGTTGCAAAACTTAAAACTTTAGGGATGCAGGTTGATGAAACTTTCCTCGTGCAGTTTATTCTCAACTCACTTCCATCATAGTTCGGTACATTCAAAATTCACTATAACACCAATAAAGATAAGTGGAGTTTGAATGAGCTGACTAATATGTGTGTTCAGGAGGAAGTGAGGTTGAGGGAGGAAGGACGTCAAACTGCATTGGCTGTAACTCATGGAGCTATAAAGAAAAGGAAGGGTAAGTTTGTAAAATCAAAGAAAAATCCACCAAAGAAAAAGAATGAACCTGGGGAAGAAAATCAGGCTCAGAATAGTTTCACTGTCAAGTGCTACTTTTGTGGCAAGAAGGGACATGTGAAGAAAGACTGCAACAAGCGAAAGGCTTGGTTCGAAAAGAAAGGTAAAAAATTTTCTTTTGTTTGTTATGAATCAAATCTTGCTGAAGTACCTTCTAATACGTGGTGGATTGACTCTGGGGCCACGACCCACATTACAAATGACATGCAGGGATACCTCTCAACCAGGAAACCGAAGGAAAGTGAAAGATTTGTCTATATGGGGAACCGTCTCAAAGCTGAAGTCGTAGCTGTAGGAACCTATAGACTGATCTTAGAGACGGGTCATCAGATGGATCTAGAAGACACTTTTTATGTTCCTTCAATTTCTAGGAATTTAGTTTCGTTATCCAAATTAGATCGTGTTGGATATTCAGTTTTATTTAATTGTGGAAAACTCAATTTAATGTTTAATTCAAAAGTGATTGGTTTTGGTAATTTATGTGATGGTTTATATAAAATTACCTTAAATCATGAGTTTGCACAATCATTAGTAACTCTGCATTCGAATATTGGTTTAAAACGTGGTCTAATTAATGAAAAATCCTCAATCTTGTGGCATAGACGGTTGGGGCATATCTCTAGAAATAGAATTGAAAAATTGGTGAAGAATGAGATTTTGGAAAACCTAGACTTCACTGATTTTTAGATATGTATGGATTGCATTAAAGGAAAGCAAACCAAACACACCAAGAAAGGTGCCACAAGAAGTAATGAGCTTCTTGAGATAATTCATACAGATATTTGCGGGCCACTCAACATCCCATGTCTTAGTGGTAAAAAATATTTTATCACATTTATAGATGACTTCTCACGTTATGGATATGTGTATCTAATTCATGAAAAGTCTCAGGCTGTTGACATCCTTGAGGTGTACATAACTGAAGTCGAGAGACAATTAGATAAAAAGGTTAAAATAGTGAGATCAGACAGGGGTGATGAATATTATGGTAAATATGATGAGTCAGGCCAAAATCCTGGCCCATTTGCCAAATTCTTAGAAAAGAAAGGCATTTGTGCTCAATATACAATGCACGCATACAATAAAATGGAGTTCTTTGAAAGGCGTGTCGTACACTTAAAGATATGGTTAGGAGTATGTTAAGTTACTCAATTGTACCTATTTCAATGTGGGGTGAAGCTTTAAAGACTGCAATGTATATCTTAAATAGGGTTCCTAGTAAAGGCAGTCCCAACAACTCCTTTTGAGTTGTGGACTGGTAGGAAACCTAGTTTGAGACACTTACATATTTGGGGTTGTCCAGCAGAGGCAAGAATCTTCAACCCACAAGAGAAAAAGTTGGACTCAAGAACAATATCTGGATATTTCATTGGTTATCCAGACAAGTCTAAAGGGTACAAATTTTATTGTCCTAATCACAGTACGAGAATAGTGGAGACTGGTAATGCTAGATTCCTAGAGAATGGTGAAATTAGTGGGAGTGAGAAAACACGAGTGGTGAATTTCGAGGAAATTAGGGTAGATGTGCCAACATTTGACCCTTATCGAAAAATTGTTGTTCCTCAGACTATTTCACAGCCTGAGGGAAACGAACAACATAATGAAAATCCTTCACCACCTCATGTTTCACTACTTCATGAAGATACCACCATTGAAAATATTGTAGAACCACCACAATCGGCAGTTCTGAGAAGATCTCAGAGGGAAAGAAAGCCTGCCATTCCAGATGATTACATGGTGTATCTACAGGAATCTGATTTTGATATTGGGATTAACAAAGATCCAGTCTCATTTTCACAAGCCATGAATAGTAACGATTCTTCTAAATGGGTCAATGCTATAAATGAAGAGTTAAAATCCATGGAACAGAATAGTGTTTGGGATCTCGTCGAATTGCCTAATAACTGCAAAAAGGTCGGGTATAAATGGGTCTTCAAGACCAAACGTGACGCAAAAGGCAATATCGAACAATTTAAAGCCAGACTTGTTGCCAAAGGTTTTACTTAAAAAGAAGGCATAGACTATACAGAGACCTTCTCTCCAGTATCTAAGAAGGACTCGCTTAGAATCATCCTAACATTGGTAGCTCATTATGACTTAGAGTTGCATCAAATGGATGTGAAAACTGCTTTTTTAAATGGGAATTTGGATGAAGAAATTTATATGGAGCAGCCCGAAGGATTTGCAAAGAAAGGTAAAGAACATTTAGCTTGCAAATTAAAGAAATCCATATATGGCCTTAAACAAGCTTTTAGGCAATGGTGTTTAAGGTTTAATGATACCATTACCTCTTTCGGATTTAAGGAAAATGCAATTGATTAGTGCATATATCTGAAGGTTAGTGGGAGCAAGTTCATTATGTTGGTACTATATGTGGTTGACATTTTGTTAGCTAATAATGACCTTGGCTTATTGCATGAAACTAAGGAATATCTCTCCAAGAACTTTAAAATGGTCGATATGAGTGAGGCAAACTATGTCATTGGCATAGAGATCTTTAGGGATCGATCTCGAGGATTGCTAGGACTATCTCAAAAAGGATATATTGATCGTGTTTTGGAGAGATTCAATATGCAGTTTTGTTCAGCCGGTAATGCACCCATCATGAAGGGTGATAAATTAAGTGAAAAACAGTGTCCAAGAAATGACTTGGAAAGAAAACAAATAAAGGACATTCCATAAGCTTTGAGGCTACAAATCATGCTTTATGGTTGCGAAATTTCATCTCAGGACTTGGTGTTGTTGACTCAATTTCCAGGCCGCTGAAAATATATTGTGACAATACCGCGGCAGTTTTCTTCTCTAAGAATGGAAAGTACTCTAGTGGTTCCAAACACATGGAAGTAAAGTACTTAGTTGTTAGAGAAAGAGTCCAGAAACAACAAGTGTTAATTGAAAACTTAAGCACCTCTCTTATGATTGCTGATCCATTCACAAAGGGATTGCCACCAAAGACATACAAAGAGCATGTTATCAGGATGGGTCTTTTAAGCAACCCTTGATGTGTATGGTTAATCGTGAGTACTTATTTTTTATTTGACACTATTTGCGCAATAATAATTTTGTTTCTATTTTTTTTCCTGTTTCTAAAATTGTGTGTACACATTAAATAGAATATTGATAAACAGGAAATGTCTTAACAAGACAAATTACAGGGGCCTTTCAGGCAAATAATTATATATCCCAATAAAGGACTGGGTTAGTGAAGGTTATCAATGGTGTAGTGCATAGAAGGAAATATGACATAAATGTTATATAACCGCTATGACTCATATTGGTGATCTGAAGTAATCACAGTATTATAGTTTCTAATATATCTGAACTTATTGGCTATTTTTTAAAATTCGTGATCACGTGTCAAAGTTTTTAGTGTGGAATCCAATGAGTCAAAAAATAAAAATAAAAATAAAAATAAAAATAAAAATAAAATAAAATAAAATTTATAAGTTGCATATTTTTGAAAAACTCGTAATTGCATCATAATCGGCTTAATGGGCCAAGTGGGAGAATGTTGGATTTATTTTCTAGTGTGGCCCAATAGCCTACATATTTTCTACATGTTTTATTTTATTTGGACTCCACAATTAGATAAAGCCAATATTATATATAAAGTTCAGTAATTAGAATTTTAATATAATTACTCTTCTAAAATAAGAAGGAAACCTTGATGGATTAGGAATTCTTCTGATAGAATTTATCTGGCCCTCTTCTCTCCTCTATATAAGGATGGGTGACTCCCCTTTCATATCATAAGTATTTTTCCATCACTTTAAGTTTTATAGTCATCCTAATTAAGAGAGACAGAGAGAAGAAGGTGAGCCAAGAATTAAAGGTTCAATTCAAAGGGGTATTTTCTCAACTTCTCTAATTCAATGGCTGAGAAAGGTATGTTCGTTTTATTCTTGAGTTGTATTGAATTCAAGATCCTGTTAAGTTTAATTCCGCATTATTATTGGTTACATGTATTATTAATACTTACAACAGAAACATAAAATAACGGCTGTTGTTTTTTGTACTACAACGTCATCTGATACTGAGATATATAAACGGTATGTTATTTTTTCTGTTTGTTTGTATTTACCAAGGCAATGCAGGTATTTACTTTTTTGTAAGTTGATATGAGACCTTTCTGGGGCTAATGGCATTAGAATGATATAATTTTGTTTGTTGTTGATTACTATATATGTTGTAACTCAATTCCCTCGTATTTCAAAATGTAGATTGCTTCTGCTTTATTTTCCTCGGGATAAACTTGAAGTGGAAGTAGCTGTGGCAAAGCTTCCTGCAGATGTTGGGGATGAAAATGGCGAAACAGCTATAGATGAACGGAAAATCAGAATAAAGCCTTTGCCTGATGTGAAAAGGACTCTCTAAACCACTTCAAGCATCAATGGATCTTCCTGTTAGTGATGTTGGCTTGACGCGACGGTCAGTGAAATAAGTTTAATCTCTCTTCTGTTTTATTTATTTTTTTCTTTTTTTCAGTGATGAATAAAGATTGCTTGATTTTGCATAGATATTTAAAATTTGGAACGCCCATTATTAAGCTGAATTTGTTTGCTTGCCAATTGTCATTCAGCATAATCTCTGTCTGATTTGTAACACATTTTGTTCTTTATGTTTATAAGTTATGGCTGTTGGTTTATTAGTGAATCATGTACTCATTGTTGAGTATTGTGTTTCAATGTGAGTAGTTTGTTAACATTACAATTTTATCCCCTGGTAAGTACACCTAGTTTAGTGCCCATTGGGTGAGGGTTTGGGAGCGGTAGATTGGGTACAAACCTAACTTTTGGCATAATTTGCACAAAATGGTTGCTCTAAAGCCATGTCATGGACTTGGGTATGATTGTTGGGTGTGGGTATGAATTTAGAGATCGGACTCATCAAACCATAAATTCAAGGGTACGCAGACTCAGCAAAAAGATATCATATTTCTATATTTTTAATCAAGTGTGTGAGATAAAATAGTGTTACAGTGTCAAAAATACATTTATAGCAATTCTCTCTTTGTATGAGGACTCCTTGTCCTCTTTCACATTTTTAATAAAATTTTGTTGTTGCTCAAAAAAATAAAAACATTTATAGCAATTATACAACAATATGTATATATAATAATAGCGTTAAATACAATTATATAAGAAGTGTCCGATGAAAAGTATCCGACATATATCTCATACCCTTGTCCGAGTGCCGGGTGTCCGATACGGGTATTTTGTAACGCCCCCAAAATAATACCATAAATCCAATCTCATATGCGGAATAAATGTGAGAAATAGCATACTTTCGTACATTAGAGTTTGTTTATAAAAGCTGAACATATAGTCAAATACCTTGTAGGCTTACATATTTCCAAATCACTGCTTGGTTACACAAAAGTGAGCACAACTCATTACAAATAAGCCCTTGGCTAAACATATAACAAAACATAACAAAAGAAGCTCTTGCTTCCTACATGTCCATCCACGCTATTGCCTTGGTAGAAGCGTATCACCTGCACCTGAAAGTGATGTCCCATATAGAATGAGTCAACAGCTCAGTAGAAATAATCTAATACAATATATGAGATTTAGTAAAGATATATGAACTCAGCCAACAGTAAATAAGTTTTCCAACTGCCTTGAAACTCACACATATGAAGCATGTCTTCTAAGATTTGGATTGTTCTCTTGGTTTGTCCATCAGTTTGCGGGCAAAAAGCAGTACTGAATCTCAACTCAATTCCCATTTCCTTTTGAAGACTTTGCCAAAATCTATAAACAAATTTAGAGTCCCTATCTGAAACAATAGACACTAGAACTCCATGTAATTGAATAGTAGCAAGTCTATAAGCATTGAATGAAGTTTTTACGTGAAGAAAATGAGCAGATTTCTTTAACCTATCCACGATAACCCATATAGCATTCATACCTATAGATATCCGAGGTAGACCAACAATGAAGTCCATGGTTATGTGCTCCCATTTCCATTCTGGAATAGGGAGAGGTTGAAGCAACCCTGCTGGTTTCTGATGTTCTGCTTTAACCTGTTGACACATAAGGCATTTGGAATTAAATTCAGTAATTCCTTCTTCATGTTAGGCTAACAATGCATTTGCTTCAAGTCCTGATACATCTTAGTTTTCCCCAGATGCATTGTAAATTTTGATTTGTGAGCCTCCTTTAAGATTCTTTGCTTCAATTCAGAAACATTCGGAATACAAAGCCTTCCCTAGAATTTCAATATTTGATCTTCAATGGTAAACCCCAGTCTTGGCTTGGTTTCAAACTCATTACATATTTTCTTAAGGAATTCATCCTCCAATTACTTCAGTTTGATCTCTTCTATGATCGCCGGTTGTGCGGACATTGTGGCTAATATGTTGTCTTGCCCATGAAGTACAACTTCTATTTGAAGTCTATCCAAATTTTGCAAAAACTCTCTTCGATCTGTAAACAAAAATGTCAAAGTCCCCGCATTCTTTCTACTAAGTGCATCAGCTACGATGTTAGCCTTACCAGGATGATATTGGATTTGCAAATCATAATCTTTGATCAACTCGAGCAATCTCCTTTGTCTCATGTTCAATTCTTTTTATGTAAAGAAGTACTTCAAGCTTTTGTGGTATGTATACATTTCAAATTTTGCTCCAAAAAGGTAACCAAATCTTTAATGCAAAAATAATAGCAACGAGTTCCAAATCATATGTCGGGTAGTTCTTTTCATGCAGTTTCAATTGACGGAACACGTAAGCAATTACTTTACCATTCTACATCAAGACACAACCCAAACCTTTGTAAGAAACATTATTAAAAATTACAAACTCTTCGGTACTTGATGGTAAAGTGAGGATCAGAGTTGTAGTTAGTCTTGTTTTCAACTCTTGAAATGCGAACTCCATTTGGTATGTCCATTCAAACTGCTCCCCTTTCCGGGTTAGTTGAGTCAATGACAAACCTCTAATAGTGCCCTACTAATCCCATAAAACTTCATTTACTACATTAGTCAAAGTAGGCCAATTACAATTGCTTCAATTTTCTGTGGATCTACAGATACACCATCTCTGTTAATAACATGACCCAAGAAAGTAATCTCATCCAAATAAAATTCACACTTAAATTTCCCAAACAATTGTTTCTCCCTAAGTGTTTGAAGGATTATTCTCAAATGTTGTTCGTGGTCATCTTTATTGTTTGAATATATCAGAATATCATCGATGAATACAACAACAAATTCATCTAAGAATGGTGTAAAGATCCGATTCATTAAATCCATGAAAGTTGCATGCGCATTGGTAACTCCAAAAGGCATGACTAAAAATTCATAGTGTCCATTTTTGGTTCGGAAAGTTGTCTTCTCAATGTCCTTGGTTTTAACCTTCAACTGGTGGTATCCTGACCTCAAATCAATCTTAGAGACACTTGGGCTCCCTGTAACTAGTCAAACAAATCATCAATATGCAGCAAAGGATATTTGTTTTTGATAGTTATCTTGTTCAGTTCCCGGTAGTCTATATACAAGTGAAGTGTCCCATATTTCTTTTTGCATAAATAATACCTATGCACCCTACGGTGATGTACTAGGACGGATAAACCCCCTTATCAAGTAGTTCCTGTAGTTGAACTTTTGTTCTTTCATCCCAACAGTTGACATATGATATGGAGTTTTAGATATTGGTTGAGTACCATGTACTACATTAATTACAAACTCAATCTCCTTATCAATCAATTGTCCTGGAAACTCTTTCGGAAACACATCTAAAAAGTCTTTCACTACTGGGACATCATCTAGGGTACCATATGTGTTATGGACAGTCAACACACTACACAAATACCCTTGACAACCTTTGCTAATGAGCTTATGGGCTTTCATTGTAGAAATTATATATGATGGAGGAATTACATCCTTACCCTCAAAATAAAACTTGTCTTGACCTAGGGGTCAAAATATTACTCTTTTGAAGACACAATCAATAGTTTCATAATACTTAGATAACCAATCCATCCCCACAATGATATCAAAATGAGTCATGTGTATAGGTAACAAATCAACATATAAGACGACATTCCCAAGCAAAATCTCACATGCAGGATAAATAGATGAACACAACATAGATCCCCGCGACGGCGATGAAACACACAACACATATCTCAAAGTTTCCAAGGTCTATCCAGTTTATGAGCAAATATCATAAAAGAATGTGTGGAACCTAAGTCTATCAATACATAAGCATTTTGGCCACAAATAAAGAGTGTATCTGAAATAACTGCCTCTGTATTTTGGGTGTCCCTTGGAATGAGTGCAAAAACTCTTCCTTGTCTTAGATTATCTCTCGTTGCAGCCGGTGTTGCATTAGCTCTCACTGTTGGTACTGACCTAGTCGAACTTGTAGCATCCCGATCACCACCTTGACGTGGTTGTGGACAATCCCTTGCCAAGTGACCTACCTTCCCACACTAAAAACAAGTTGCTGTAGTCTGATAACATATACCCCGATGTTTCTTTCCATAGCCTGGACAAGTAGGTACTAAATTACTACTTTGATTTGAATTGCTAAAATTTCCTGACTTTGCTTTCTTGTTCATTGACGATGTTGCTCCTTTGTTTGCATTCAGATTCTGCCTCTCGCCCTTCCATTCAAAATTTCGGTTATGAGTAGCCATATTCAATTCTGACATCAGTGCCCTATCCAAAACATTGGCATATTTCGGTAGTTTTAGTACATTAACCCCCCCTAGAATTGAATCATGAAGGCCTCCCACAAATTTTCTAGCTTTCATGTTGATCATGTGTGGCGCAAAACGTGCCAACTCGGTAAATTAAGCCTCATATTCTTTCACTGTTTTGTTTCCTTGCTTCAATCTCTCAAATTCAGATGCTTTCCTATCCCGGATACATTGTGGAAAGTATTTCTCATAAAAAATTTCCAAAAATTGAGCCCATTCAATACCCGGCTTTCATCTCGAACTAACATCCACCATCTCCTTCCTTCACCTTCCAAAGTGAACATGGCCAATAGAACTTTCTGTGCTTCTATACATGGAAAGACTTCAAACAGTTTTTTGGATCCCCAAGACCCAAGCTTCAGCCTTAAGCGGGTCTACTCTCCCATAGAACATTGGTGGCCTTATCTTTTTGAATTCTTTGGTGAGTGCAATTGTGCGGTCATTAACTTGGTGATCTTGTACGGGTGGTGGTATAGGCATTGGAAGTGGGGATGGCGATTGTTGTTGCTGCCTTAGAGTTTTGGCCATATTCTGTATCATTCTCTCCATTTAGTCAAGTCGGGAGGAGGTAGATTCCTTCAATTCATCCCCTCTTGTTCTCACCATGATCCATATGAACCTTATATTATAATAAACACAAATATATGCACACATATCCATAATCTCAAATATTCATTTCATACTTATATTTGAATGCATCATGAATGTGAATCTTAAGTCTTTTCTAGACACCTTATTGTTCAAATGGACAAGTGTGTGAGATAATAACTCGTACTCTAATACCACTCTGTCACGACCCAGACCTGCCCTAGAGGTTTAGGTTATGACCAGCCAATAATCCCAGATTACCTTCGGCCTCGAAGAAAAAATCAAATCATAATATAATAAACGAGGCTTAGCTGAAGCAATCAAAAATTTTAAATAGTCCATTGAGCAGTGCATACATGGCGAACTTCAAACATAACTTAAAACTCCACTTGTCATTTATAATATTAATCGAACAAACTTTGACTTCAACTTTACATAGAAATGATACAAGTTCAACAAATAACAAAAACAAAAGTCTATAACAAAAGGTTGACAAAACTTGGCTCCGCTTGAGACCAAGAAACGCCTCATCGTAGAGGCATTGGCATGATTGGCTTCACAAAGGGGTAGACTCCCGAAGCAACTCTTAAACTTGACGATCCACATGTTCACCTACATGTAAGGGAGAGGGGTGAGCTAAAACCCAGTGAGTAATATCAAAATAAAGAGGTTAGATGAATGAAGTCCCATACATTACAAATCATGTCTTACATTTTCAAATAGCGAATAACGAAATCAAATCAAACATTTATCATATCAAAATCCATTAACCAAATGTCATATGTGGTACATCCAATTGCGTAACAAAAGGGCCTAAAGGCCTAATCAAAGGGACCATAAGGTCTAGCAAGGGACCACGAGGGTCTATACGAAGGGGCCATAAAGGTCTAACAAAGGGACAACCAGGGTCATTCATCAGAGATCTCTGTAATCGAATAATCAAAGGGCCATGGTATTGTTTTCCCTAGGCGAGGGCCTCACTAAGGATGTCATGAATACTTTTACAAAATGGACATTCATTCAGTCATATAAAATCGCATTTCGAAATTATATTCAAGTAATGAATCAAAGTACTTTTAAAACATATCTTTATAAAGATACTACTCACAGTAGGCTTGTACAGATGTTAGGCTTCAGGTGACCACCTATACAAAACACATGCCAAAGGCACAGATTGTCTTAATTAAATGTTCTATCTTAATTCAATTTCCTTAAATGTGTTTCTAGTTCTAGCTTATTCTCTCATTAATGATGCTTAAACAATGCCTTAAAGGTGCATGAGAATGGAAGTATGCACTTAAAAGCATTTTTTAAAAGTTGTTAAAACATGGCAGTTCACTCGAGCTTACTATTGGTCGCTCAAGCAGACCACATATTTGCAAAAGTACTTAATGGTCGGAATGTAGGCTCGACAATCACTCCAGCAAATTATGCAAAATGAACTGAGGTCACTCAAGTTATTGTGCAGTGTTCTACAAAAATACTGGATGCATGCAAAATACACTCAAGCGATGACTGCATTGCTTGAGTGAAGTAGCCGAATTCTAGGTTTTCCAAAACAGAATTCAAGTTCCAAAACATGAATATCTAAGTTCAAAGCTTGCATGGTTCATAGAGACATGTACAAACATTTTATAACTCTTGAATACATGATCATTTTCAAACCATAGACCCAAAATCCCTTTCAATTTTCAAAACAAGAACCCAAAATCCATAATTCTGCTATGCATGTAAAGGAACCGATTTTTTTCCTTCAAAATATGAATATATGAAGTGGTGAGTGTAAAATTATGAAGAGCCCTTGAGAATAACAAGTTTGAGTTCCATGCATGTAAGAAATCTGGAAAAACCAAGCTTAAGGATGATGAAATATGCATGCATGCCCATAATTAACTCATGTTCACTATATTCAAGTTGATTCTAACATTCTTCTTTACAATTATATGAAATTCACTCTAATTACTTCATGAATTCAACACTAGATGAATTATATACAAAGCTTACAGTTGTAACCTAGAGCTTGAATTTGAAAATTTGCTAGCTTAATTCCTTCAATTCTTCCTCTCCTCTTCACAATTCTTCTTCTCTCTCT
This sequence comes from Camellia lanceoleosa, assembly GCA_025200525.1. Taxonomy (NCBI): domain Eukaryota; kingdom Viridiplantae; phylum Streptophyta; class Magnoliopsida; order Ericales; family Theaceae; genus Camellia; species Camellia lanceoleosa. Next base: position 85,796,418 of record CM045769.1, read on the forward strand.
AGAAGTTGAAGCTCTCAACTTCTCTCTTTAAAATCTCAGCTACAAAGTGTTGAAGAATAAACTCAAACACTCTTAACACACACACACACACACATATTAGATTTGGTTAATTAAGTATGCTTAAGACTAATTAATCCTATTTAGTTCTAATTGATTCTAATCAATTATAATAATTAATTCTAATTAATTTAGTCTGAATTAAATTTTAATCAAACCACCCATATAGTTCTAAATATCCTAACTAGCCTATTAAACTAGTCAATTTTAGTTTCTGAATTCACTAAGGTTTTCAATTTATGGTTCAAAGTAGGCATCCAAATAGATATTCCATAAGCAAATAGATTGTCAAGATCCAAATCCACCCCTATAGGTTTAAGTCCTGACTAGCCAGTAATCTCGGATTACCTCCGGCCTCAATGACAAAATCAATCATATTATAAGAATGGGGCTTAGCGGAAGCGATAGTATAGTATAAAAACAAACCATTGAGCAGTGCATACATGCCGAAATCATAAATATTAAAAACTTTACACTTCAACAACTTATATACAATATTTCAAAGTTAAACTCCTTACATAATATTATCCATACAAGTTCCAAAATAACCCAAGAAACAAAACAAACAAAAGAGGGTTAAAAAAGCTTGACTCCTCTCGAGTCCAAGCACGCCCCTTCGAGGAGGTACTTTCCAAAACGGCTTCACAGGGGTAGACACCGAGGCAGCCTTAAACTTGACGTTCCACTTGCTCACCTACATATATATAAGGAAGAGGGGTGAGTTGAAGCCCAGTGAGTAATGTGAGTAATAATAGTATAAAGGTTTTATATAAATGAAGTCCAACATGATACAATTATATCTTCCATTTTCGAAACAATTCATGTCAATAAGCAGCTTAATAGAATTCAATCATTTCAATCTCTTCTTTGCAATAGCAATATTCACTCATTCAATTTACGTGGTATATCCAATAGAGTTTCAGTAGACAATGTGTCAAAGCCAATAGGACCACAAGGGTCAATCCAATGATAGGTCATTCAATAATTCAATGTGGACCATTAAGGTCTAACAACAAAGATCTCTGTGTTTCAATTAATCCAATGGGCCATGGTATTGTTTCCCCTAGGGGAGGGCTTATAAATCAATGGGCCCACGGTATTGTTTCCCTCAGGCGAGGCCCTATTAATCAATGGGTCACAGAATTGTTTCCCCCATGTGAGGGCCTATTAATCAATGGGTCACGATATTGTTTCTCCCATATGAGAGCCTCACTAAAGGATACCACGAATACATTTCAAAAGGGACATTCGTTCATAAATAGCAAAATAGAATTCAAAATACCAATCTTGAACAATTTCCAAACACATTTCGAACATAGCTTTATAAAGACATTACTCATAGTAGGTTAGATCGATACTAGGCCTTGGACGTCCACCTATACAAAACACATAACACAGATACACATTGAAGCACACATTTCAAACAGATAGCATATCTTAATTTAATTCTCTTACGTGTGTTTCTACCTTAGCCCATCATTAAGGATGTTCAAATGATGCAAAAGAATGTCAAAAAGGGCATGAGAATGCTAATATGCACTTATAAGTGTTAGACAAAATTTGCTAAAAACAGGGTCTTCACTCGAGCGCACACTTGGTTGCTCAAGCAATGTGGCCTGTCTGTAAAAGTACTGGATGCTCAAAATTTAGGCTCAATGGTCACTTGATGGTTGCTCGAGCCAAATGCTGAACAAAAGTGAGTTCGCTCGAGCGCACACTTGGTCGCTCGAGCCAACAACCAAATGTCTGTAAAAGTACTGGATACCTTCAATTTTCGCTCGAGTGAAGGATCTGTCGCTCAAGCGAACTAGCCGAATTCTAAGTTTTCCAGATTGTGTTAGAAGTTCAAAAATCATTAATTTCTTGTTCAAAGGTTGCATGGTTGGTCCCAAAAACTTAGAAACACTTCATAAGGCATGAATACTTAGAAAATATGAAATCATGATCTCAAATTCCTTTTCAATCCTTCAAAACAAGGTTTAAAACACCATGTTCATGACATGCATGTAGCAAACTCAAGTCTTTCCTTTACAAAACATGTCTACATGAGATGTTGAGTGCAAAACCATGAAGAACCTTAAGAAATAACTCATGTAAGCCCCATGCATGTGTGAATTTTGTAGAAAACCAAGTTAGAAGATGAAGATTTATGCATGCATGTACCCAATTCACTCAAATTCACTACATTGATGGTGATTCTAACTATTTTCTTTCAAATTCATGCAAATGGTCCTCTAGCTTGATGAATTCATCTTCCTACATGAATTATTCTTATGAATTAAGGGTAAAGATCTTACTTAGAGCTTGAATTTGCCCTTAGATTAGCTAAATTCCTTCAAACTCCCTTGAATTCCCCTTTTCTCTCTCTACATTGTTGAGTTCTCTTCTCCTCTCTCAATTTTCAGCTCAAAAGAGTTTTTGAAAATGTAATCTTAAGCTTAATTAACATATATATACATGTGGATTAGGCTTAACTAATCAAATGGGGTTATCAATTGGGCTTGAGATAATCAATTATAATTAATTTATTCTAATTATTTTGATCCAAATCAAATTTTAATTAAACTTACCATATGATTCTAAATATTCCAACTAGCCTATTGAATTAATCAATTTTGGTTTTTTGAATTCGTTTAGGCTTTCAATTTCGAATTCTAAGTTGACATTTAAACATATAATTCACAAACTGACAGATAAGTATCAAATAAACACATAATCATGCAATTATGCTCAACAAAATAATATGTGAAAATAATGCGGGGGCCGGGGTCGTCACACAGATATAAGCAAAATTAAATACATAAACATGCAAATTCACATAATAATTCAATATGCAATAATGATATGCAAGTCGGGGTTGTCACATAGGGTATGTGAATATATTTTTATGATTTCGAATATATTCTTAAATTGGTGGCTCCTAGTGAGTGCAAGATCACTGATCACATAGATAAAATATTGGTGGCTCCTAAGAGATGTTAGACCACTGGCTGCATAGTTATGGGATTGTGGTTCCTAATAGTGAACAAATTTTGATAACATGTTAAGACATGATGGTTCCTAATAGTAAAAGAGTCTACTGATCATATGCCAAGACATGATGATTCCTAATATTGAAAGAGTCTATTAATCATATGTCAAGACATTGTGACTCCTAGTAGTGAGATGACTACTGATCACATGTCAAAACATTGTGACTCCTAATAGTGGAAAGTCTACTGACCATATGCTGGAAAATTAGTGATGCCTAGTGATAAGACTACTGGACATGTTATGGAGTTTCGAATAGTAGACTATTGACTACTAGGTTATGATTTCTAATAGCAAAGCTATTGGCTTCTAAGTGACGTGTTGGACCAAACCTGTTTGGTGTCTTGAATTTGGGAAAGACCTAATTCGGTTAATGACGGTCTGTGAGTATTTTTCAGTGATATGGTTTTGAGAGTCTCATAATCATTGTGACACAAGGTATTGTATGAAGACCTTGTATGAATTTTTGAAAAGGCCGAAAGCCTTCATATAAATTTTACAAATGTGGGGATGTCATGCAAAAGGTGGCCATACCTAAACTCAAGTGAATATGATAGACCTAAAAATCCGTTGACTTTGTGTTCAACGATTATGCACAATATAGTAGTGCATATCGGTTTTTTTGTAGATCAATCTGATATTAAGATTTACACAAGGATACCATCATGGAATTAAGGAAATGGTTTTCTTGAGAAAAGAGATGAGCCTAGAAAATGTTAAAAGGCTAGGACTTTAAAGTTCTTCTGTCTAATCTTCTTAAATCTTTGTGGTGGCTAGTGAGGCTAAAAGCTACTTTGAAGCTGTGATTTCTCTATTAAATTAACTTTATCTTGCATAGGTAGGAAGCCTTGGGATGCAAGTGCATGAAAGCTGATGAGACAGGCTTGTTATCAAAGGATACCAGTGAAAAAAAGGCTTGGATTACTTTGATACGTGTTCACCAGCTATGGTGTTTGTGATCGCAGTTGTGTGAAATCTGGATTTACATCAAATAGGTGTTAAAGACAGCTTTCCTAAAAGAAAATTTAGATAATGGAACAACCTGAAGGGTTTTTGATTTTGAGGATGAGGAAAGACAGTAAGCTTGAGAATCATTTTATGATTTGAAATGAGCATCGAAATGATAGCATGAAAAATTTGACTACACTATGTTGTCAAGTGGGTTTTTATAATCAACGGGTATTGGCAAATGGTTTTATGTTAAAGACACTAACGATAAGATAGGTCATTTTGTGTCTGTATGTTGATGACATTTTCATTGTTGGGAGTTATGAGGAAATGTTCAAAACTACCAAAAGGTTGTTAAAACTCTAAATTTAACATAGAGAATGGGCCTTGCCGATGTGTATCTAGGAATTAAGATTTTCATAACATCTGATGGTGTTATAATTTCTCAGTCTTTTTGTTAAGTGTCTTGAGAAATATAAGTCAGATACAAGTGTGTCAAGGACTTTAGTAGATTTTAGTTTTCGTTTGATCAAGAATAATAGAATATTTTTAGATGTTAGGAAATCTATGTATCTAATGAGTTTTATAAGGCAAGATAAGTAGGCTAAGTAGATACACAAGTAATCCCAATGCCTGTCTTTAAAAGACATTTGTGCGAGTACTAAGGTACTTATGGTGAAGTCAGGATTATAGGTTGCATAACACTTGATATCTAGTTGTACTAGAAGGGTACAAAGGCGCCTACTGAATATCTGATGTAAAGAATACGGATCCATTAGTGGATATGTTTTCTCTATTGGAGCTGCAATTGTGTATCACGAGATCAACGATGGAATTGAGTTCAATGTTTAAATAAAGCAACTGGGAAAAACTAAATGGCTCCACCATTTCATTGAAGATATTCCACAGAGGTTGAAACATGTGCCAGCAATGTATATTCTTTGCAATAGCTGATTAGCTATTGGTAGGGCATAGAGTAATACATATATGAAAGGTCTAGACGTGTTCGTCGAAGACACAATTCCATATGACAACCATTCTCGTGTGTTGTCACTATAGACTATGTACAGTCTGAGGACAATATTACGGATCCGTTAACCAAAGGGTTATATCGAGAATTAGTAAGTTGTTAAGGGGAAATATGGTTGAGGCCTTTTGCGAGAATGTTAGCGGAATGAAAAACCTAACCTAGTTGACTAGAGATTCCAAGATCTAGGTTCAAAGGGACAACCTAATTGCGTGTAACAGTTGAGTCACTATGGAGGTAAATCCTCTTGCCCATTCCTATATACAATGATACTCTGTGGGGTGGAAGGGTAAATTGATGCTTTTAACGACTTGTATGCGTTGATGAGTTAAGCATGGTATAGCAAGATACCTTAAAAAAAGGTTACTTATGTCAGTGCAAAGTTGGGTCACTTCTTTAAGAATTGACAAGGTTGAATTCTTTAAAAACATTCACTGAACCAAGCAAGTGTTCCAGGGCCAAACAAGACACAACAGTTTGAACTGAACTATGGTAGGAAAATTCATGTGTGAGGTCTATTGTCTCGGTTTACACAAACGGCAGAACAGTTCAAGATATCATGTTTACTAGTTAGCCGATGAATTTGATAGCCTTTCACTAGGACAGATTCAAAGCCAAAAGTTACCTTATCCAATGCAGGGATTTTTCGCGGTGCTCTCTCGTCGAGTCTTTGTTGTATCTCGTTCTTTCTCTATTCAGCCAATCTTATTCATGTGAGGGATTGTTGGAAAATAATAGTTTTTCGATAACTTTAATGTGAAATTAAAATGGGACCCAATTGTAGATTAAGGTAGGTCTAAGTGGTTTTGTTTTCTCTTACGTGAGAAGGTTATAACATGAAAAGAATGAATCGAAACCATTAAGTTGTGAATGAGAATTGTCTCATAAAGTGAGCATCAACAAAAATGGGTCTAGGCTTGTGCTTGTGCATATGCTGGGTTTGGACTTTGACCTAGTCTTGAGCATGGGCTGGGCTGGGCTTAACTTGTGCATGTGTTTGAGATTGGGCTTTGATCAGGTTATGATCCAACATCCGTATCCGTTTTGCGACCCATCTATTTGAATTATTCAAATATCATTATATACATATTTATATGTATATATTAAGCATATAGGAGTTTTAGACTTTTGTAACTTTCATCTTTTGATGATGGAGTTGATGACCATATTAGTGGCCATAAGTTTTTAACTTTTGGTAACTCTAGCCCTAATGGCTACATTTGATGAATATTAATGCTAAGGGTTAATGATAGCTTTCATGGTTAGGGACTCCCTTACTTGTATAAGTAGAGGCCTTTCCACTCAAAATTGAAAGCATGATTTAGAGAGGACTTTTAAGATGAAAAATTTGTGGTTTCTTTTTGTGATGAAGTTGGAGTGGGTTGTTTTACACCAAAGAAATTTTTTCATCTTCTTTTTGCTAGCCTCTTCTTTGGTTCTTGTTAGTGAAAAAAGTGCTATTGTTAGTTCGTTCATCAAAACTACTTAGAAGATGCTTCTGCAGTAGCTGGTTTCAACCGTCGTATCTTGGGAGACAGACGCTGACGTTTCTACAACACCCATTGGCGAGGTGGCTAATTTGTTTTAAGGAAACTATGGATACCACAGGTTTCTGTTTGCTTTCTTTCTTATCATTTGTTCTTTAATTTTTCAGAATTAATTTTACCTCGACGAGTTTTAATTTTTATTTATCCACGTTACTAATTTTTGATTTTGTTTATGCGAGTTCCATGATGCAATCTAGTTCATTCCTGCAATTTTAGTTTTGGAGTGTGTTTTGTATTTCATTCTTTAATAATAATAATAATAATAATAATAATAATAATAATAATAATAATAAATTGTCATTTTTATTTAATTTATTTTTCTATTATCCTTGTGGGAAAATACCGACATATTTTACCCAACACAATCCCTTATTATTTATTGTATCTTTAGTTCAAAAATAGAGAGAAAAAAAGTAAAAGAAAAAAGTCTTCTCCTCTCAAAGGTGTCAAGAAAGAACCATCACAGATGAAATGTATTATGTATTTTTTAGCTAATTATTAATTTATAAAATATTTGGTACCTATAAAATATAAAAGAAATATTTGAAATGAATTACCTTATAATTTTATGAAAATTATTAATTTATCACTTTAGTCCCTAATCGGGACCACACAATTTTATTATTTAAAATAAATTATTAATTTATCGAGTATTAATTTAAAGAGATTATACGGTAATATTTTTAGGCATGTTTATATATGTGAGCAAGCTTGAAAACAATGTCCAAAGCCCAACTTATAAATTTTATTTATATAACAAATTTATATATTTACATATTATATATATTTTATATTTTATATGATGTAAAGTTGTTGTTAAAAATTTAAAAAAAAAATGAATTAAAAACTAAAAATTAAAAATTAGGTACTAAAAACTTAATATTAAATTTTTAAGATGACAAATTATTTTATAAAATTTTAATTGTTGAGCAAAAATAAATTGTTTGATATATATATATTTTATATATTTCGGTGGTGAGGTGAAATTGGTGCACCAATGATGATAATAGTGAGGTGAAGAAATAGTGGTTGTGGTGGAAGCATGGTATAGTGGACGTAATATTGTGTTGGTGGTGGTAGTTGTGGCAGTAGTTGTGACAGTGTGATGACCAAGACAACAATGGTGGTTGTGGTGAAGAATGATAGTGCAGAACTTGAAAGCTTATAGTGCTAGTAAGAGAAGCAATGGTGGAGATGTGATTTTATTGGCAAAATTATGGTAGTGTAGTATATTAGTAGTAGTGATAGTTGTGATGGTGGTGGTGTGGGTATGGGTAATAAAGGTGGCGGGGGAGATGGTGGCAGTGGGATGCTTATGCAAAAAGTATAGGTTTGACCATGGGCCGGGTCAGGCCCTAATACTTCTTAAATGCAAATGTCTTATTATGAGCTTGTTTGGGAACTTGGCTATTGTAGTTGGTTTTTTAGTTATTTTAAAGTCTCGTTTGGAAATAAGTTATTTTAGTAATTTTTTGATTTTTTGGCTAATATATAAGATTAAAAAAAATAGTGTGTTTGGGATGATTTTTTGACTTTTTTATGAAAATATATACAAAGTAGAGAAAAAAAGAATCTTTGATTTTTTTTTTGGTATAGTTTGTTGGTTTTTTGATTTTTTTAATGATTTTTTGACTTTTCGACTAAAATTGAATGTTGTCAAATGAGGTCTTAGTCTGGCTAAAAAAGTTATGTTTTGGATGATAGTTGATTTTTTTTTATCCTCCGTCCTAAAATATTTTTCTATTATTCTATTTTTTATTATCCCAAAATATAAGTCTATTTCAAAAATTAATGATTAAAATAATATGAATTTCCTATTTTGCCTTTCTTTTAAATTTATTAACATTAATATTTTTGAAGTGTAACAATTGTACTATTAAAAGGTAATTTTAGAAAGTTAATATTTTTAAAATATAATAATTGTAATATCAAAAAAAAATTTAAAATCCCCAAAAGGGACTAATAATTTGAGATGAAGGGAGTAGTTGATTTGATGATTGTTGGCATTTTGGCTTTCGAAGGTTATTTTCGTAATTACGAGCGTGCCAGCAAGGATCAATTAGTCCTTACAGAAAATTAATTGTCAAAAAATTATCAAACGATTGTGTTTTAGTTTGTTCAGCCTCAATGAAGAGGACTTTTACTGGTGGCTTGACTTAGGAGAATTAAACAAATAACAATGAATTGAAGAACAGTCGAAGTATTTCATTAAGATGAAAAGACTTACAATGATCCAAACTCAGCCTCGTAGAGGTTTTACAGCAAATCTACTTGAAATTACTTCTATGAAACGAAGTGTAGTGCAGGAATTTTAAACTGCAGTAATGTAAAGAACTGTAAATGTAAAAAACTGTAAATGTAAAGCTGGAAAGGAAAATAAGTATAAAGGACTGATTTTTTGGATCTGAGTCTGGGAGTTTTTTCTGGGGCCTTCTCTACTATTTATACTACTCAAGGATGACCATCGAATTGCATTTCCAACCGTCGAACTGCTCCTCCATGATCGTCGATCATGTTGCCCTAATATTAGCTCCATTATGCCATTACTTGCAGTTAGGCTTCCCTCCTAAATTTGAATCTAAAATGTGAGTAACCGTTGAAGCCACGTCACTTTGTATCTCTTTGTTGATCCACTGCTACTCAAATCTCGTAATAACCAACACTAGCTGCCACGTGTACGATCAGGATTAAGGACCTGAATAGTCCTCTTATATTACCCTTATTTCGCCACACGTCGAATTGTAGTTGGCTTGTACAAAATATGTAGCCAACATTACCCCCCCACACTAATATACCCAATACTTGGTGATATTAGTAGATCAAAATCTTTTCCCACGTCTTAGAACGTGCATGGTTTTCAAAAATGCAACTGTCATTCATCATCTGCATTAAACTCCCCTTCAATCTTTTGCATACTTCCACCACCTTAGTATTCGAACGGACTGGTACACCTTTTATGGCTGAATCAATTATCCCCTTCATTGATCGAACACACAAAGAGTCATATGATGATGCTGTTCCTCCTCGAAAGAACCTCCATGCATTAATTAGCCACCTTTACTCATCCTTCTATATTCAGGTCATGGATGCCTTTGCAGATTATCGACCCTTGGACTTCGAACACATTGCCCTTAATCCCTCGATTCAGAAACTTACAAATATGGACATGGGAAGGTCTTCTTCTGACTCATCCTCAGACTACGAACAAATTGCTCTCAATCCTTTGATCCAGAAAGTTGCAAATATGGACATGGGAAGTTTTCCTTCACAACCCTCTACATGGGATAAGGCTACAACTTCTTCCTCTTCTGGGGCTTCTGACTGGACCAACTGGTCAAAACCTAAGGACTGTGATTTAAGGGAGCGAATCAACCATCACTGTCACACCCCAAATCCGGGCATGACCGGCCGTGGCCCACAGGGACTTAGCCCAAGGCACACGTAAGCCTAAACATGAACCCAAAACCATAAAGAATAATTGTGATGATAACCCAGGAATAAATAAATCAACACTCAATCCAGTGACATACCACAATGTATGCACAAAACTCGATAAGCAACCTAAAACAAATAAATGTATGCCCTAGAGGTCCATGCAATCGAGTCCCCGTTATGCCATGAGTCCACTCTAAGTCCTTCTAACACCTGGAAGTGATAAAAATTAAGTCAGCTGATAGCTCAGTGAGTAGCAACATGGATAGTAAATACAGCTTCCAAAACAGGTTCAATTCCAAAATAAAATATATATCACAGAAACTAGTTTGGCATACAGTTTGGTAAATACAATCTGTTTCAAAAAGAAGGTTCCACAGTTCAACACTTTAAATACTCATGTCTCGCAAGAACATGATAAACAACATTTTCCACTTAAAAATACTCATGTCTCGCAAGAACATGTTAAATGACAATTAAAAATACTCTTGTCTCGCAAGAACATGATAAACAACATTTTCCACTTAAAAATACTCATGTCTCGCAAGAACATGTTAAATGACAATTAAAAATACTCATGTCTCGCAAGAACATGTTAAATGACATTTTCCACATATTATAACATGAACACCAATAATTTTCTGGGTATCAATAAAAAACAATAATCTGCCACACATTTCTCAGGCTATAAGCCCCGTTAGATCCAATACTGAACTAGGAGTCATCCTCAGGGTGGCACTGGCCTTTCTCAAAGTCGATCCGATTGAAGGTCACCTAGTTATTTTTAAAGGTCTGTTCCTTACAATCGTTGAGCACTAGAGTCATCACGGCCTAAACCGGATCTGTTCCCTAGTGGCCAGAGTCACCGCACACAGTGGAATAATTTCCCTGGACTAAATACACACATGGTCCCAATATTCAATACACATCAGTTTCGCAAAACATGGTAGTTCATCATTATAAACATGAGACCAAAACAAATAGTTTACAGTATGCCAAGTTCACACATGTTTCAGAAATAATTTGATTCATTTGATAATATAATAATTATCAAAACAGTTTAATCATGAAACAACAATTTAATTTTCCAACAGTTCAGGGTAGGGGAACATTTATAAAAATATGTAGCATGAAACTACTCACCTGGAAACGAAATAATATAATCCTCGAATAGAGTATGAAAGTCTAACTGGTGCCCTGAACCAATATGAAAACTTCACGTCACTACTAATTTCAAACAAGCCTTCCCAACCTATTCGCTAACTTTGAAAATTACAAAACCCACTCCATGTTATTCGAAAAATTCCAATAACCTCCAGATATGATCTAATATATCCTAAGCTTCAAATCCAATTGGTTTCACTTGATTTGCTTATCAAATTAATTATCTACAATTTATTATATCCAAACAGGCTGTTTTCTGTCGCACTTCAAAGAAATTAACGGTTCTCTTAGTATACACGAGCAATCAACGCAAGGCCAAAAATGTATGAAACTAGACTCGTAACCGGTTCTAATGACACTAATTTGATAATTTTTAGGTTTATACCCAAAGAGAACAACACTTCCAAAGTTACTGTTTCGGACTGGTTTCTTGGACAGATTTGAATACTTCAATTTATATGGATTTTGCCTCCCAAAAATTATGAGAAAATTCAGATATACTAATCAGTATGTAATTAATCTACGGTAAAAAATTTCAGATCAAAATGCCTCCATTTGATATGATTCCTCAAAATTTAAAGTTCATGCTTTTAGGATCAAGAATTTCCATCCACCTTGGCAACCCAACACTTCCCAGCAACCCATTAATAAATACCTCTCTCTTAAACTCCTTCACAGCATAACCAAACCACCAATAATTTATAAATAAATAATAAAACACACACCTTAATTTCGTAGAATCAAGGATGGCTCCACTTTTGTTGACACGGTTAAATTGAGAATTTTTCAACAAGTTGCTCGAGGGTAAAGAACTCACTTTCAGTACCATCACCCCAACCCAGTAGTGCTAGATAGTTCGCTCCTTGAACCTCCAGCAACACGATACTTAATATAATACAGAGTACCAGATTCTTCAGAATACTCTACTTCCTAGTCTGAAACTGCCGTCTGTAAGTTAGGGGACCAGTTGATCATGTAAGATCCTTGATAGATTAGGCCTTTCTCATGAAGCCTAACAAAAGCCTTACAGCTCGACTTAGCTGCTCATCAAGGGTGAAATGTTCTCGGGTCCAATCACAAGAAGCACCAAGTCTCTTAATCTGATTTGTAATGGTTCCACCATACTTCTCTTTCCACTCCCAAACCCGATTTGTGAACTCCTCTCTGCCATTAACAGCCTGAACAGCATCCTTCAAAGCCGTTCAAAGCCGTCTCACTGAGCTGCAGGTTCTTGAATAATTGCAGGCCAAACCTCTTAGCTGAATAGAATGCCAACACTAAATGCTCCACAGACACAAAGGCATCTCCCATTTTTCATATTCTTTCTTGCATTGTCCAAAAGGGCACTGAGATGCGAGCCCAATATAGGACCACTAGTGTCACCCACCACCTTTGGTTGTTGAGATATAAAATCCTTTGTAGAATGCCTTCCAATGCCCCAACTATAACAGCAATGGCATCCTTTACAAGTGGATGCTTTAAAAAAGAAGAATAAAAACAAGAAAAAGGAAAGAGGGGAAGGAGTGGAGGGCAGCCCCCAACGTGATTGCCTCCCTTAAAATAAAAAAGATATATTTCCTTCTCAAAAGCAATATTCCATTGCCCCACTTTGCTTTCTCAAATTCATTTTCTGCTGTGTGTATATCACCCAGATGCTCTCTTCTTTTCTTTCCACACCGATGCTCTCTTTTTGCTTTCTCTTTACACCAACAAAAATGTATTTCAATGCCCCACTCCAGCACCTCTTGTTTTCTTTACCTCTTGTTTTCTTTTATCATAGTGTGCCTCTCCTTTACAAAAAGAAGCATTTCACTCATATTAAAAGAATTGACAACCCCATAGTCCACTAGTGTTTCATTATGATCCACCGAATATACATCATCATACTTCTACAAAACTTCTTTTTCATTCTTCCAACAAATATTCTGTCCATGTTTATTTATTTTAAATTTTCAGGTCATCACAACCTACCCACCTTAAAGAAATTTCGTCCTCGAAATTAACTCAAGTAATATAATACATTTTACAGTCACCCACAAACTCCCTCAGGTATTTACCAATACATCAACAAAATTCTTCGACTACTACATGAATCAAACCATCACTTCTGCATAACAATTGATTATAAAAATCTGTACTAGTATAGACCATTAAATGATTTTTCTATTCACATTGATAACCCAAAGCAACAAAATAGGATCTCATTTCCTTAAGTATAATAAAATGACTCTTCAAAATACCAAGACGCCATACCTTATTGGTTATAATCCAACTTCAACGAACTATTTCCATCGCCTAACACACCATGCATCTCAAGGCCAAAAGTAACTGTCACCATTCTGAGACCTTAACAAAACGAAATAATAATTCTTCAAAAGCATTAACCACCAACTCAAATAATGACCGTCAACCGTCACAAAACAGATAATACCTTACCAACACTATTCTTCATCCCACTAATATTACGATACCCCACGAGATTAAACCCAAATTATAATAAAATCTCTCCAAAGGAAATTCAATGTACAACCAAATATCAAAATAACATTTCTATCACAACTCTCAAACATCAATAAAAAGGTCCGGATACTTCTCACGGACTTCATCCTCATGTTCTCAAGTCACTTCCTCAACCCCGTGGTGTCTCCATGATATTTTCACCAAAGGACTAATACGAACAAAAGATACACAGATACCCTTGGAGAATATGCCGTTACCACGCCAGAATATTCCGTTAGCTGATGTCATCGCGCGTAAGCAAAACACGCAAAAAGGAAAATAAAATACGAATACTGAGGTGTGGGGTTTCGAACTTCTGACTTCAAGCTTAAGCCACAGCTCAGACCACTAAATTAAACCACTGAGCCAAGCTACCCTTGTGATCAAACATTCAAACAATTATCTATATGTATGAGACACATATACATCAAAACAAAACAAAATAGAAGAAATACTCGTTGCGGGGTTCGAACCCTTAACCTCGGGCTCAACCTCTCCATCCTTAGACACCAAACCAGACCACTCCACCAAGTCACTCTTGTGACACGGTTTGTCAAATAAATGTATATAATACATAAATACACAATATATATGCATATATGAGTACAACTTTCCCGCTTCTCTCTCTTCTTTCGAAATCTGTGCCAGCCACGCGGTTTGCTTTTTGCGTCGGTTGGCCGACAAAAGTTGACTTCATCGATTACTGCCCGCCTCGACTCTCTCTCCATCTTGTCTTCTTCTCTTCAGTATTATTCTGAATCAACATCTTCAATCTTTTACTTATTCGTTCATTTCTCATTCTTCTTCATCACTCTCTTCCATCTCCTTCTTCATCACTCTCTTCTGTTTCTTCTTCCTTACCGAGAAAGAGAGAGACTGAACGGAGGAGAAAAGTTGTCTCAAAACTCAGTCTGTTTTCTGTTATTTTTCTAACTCTCTTTTCTTGCTCTTTACATCTCTTACCATACATGGCCTCATCTCGCCCCCTCACTCTCTTTCCGGACCTCAATGATCCGAGCTCCTCTGGACTAAGTGTTCCAGCTCCTACTCTTCCTAACCTTCCTGGACCAAGTGCCCCTGCTCCCATTCCCCCCAGTTTTCCTATGATATCAGTTGAGCAAATCATGGCTGCTCAATCTGATATTGAGGCCAACCACTTCACACTAAGTTCTTGCATGGAAACCGTGACTGCGGTTACCAAATTATCTCACCGGTTACAGAATAGAACCATAGAAGTACAAAAGCTAAACTCCCAACTTTCTCTGCTCCAGAGCATGTACCGAGATGCGCGAGCAGAGATTTGCGTCCTAAAGGCAGAGAACAAGGAATTAAAGCGAAAAACTACCGTCATGACCCGACTCGGAGCGCCTTCGTACCTCACCTTTGACAACCAGCAGGGAGTCATATCCATCAGCGTTCCTACACATACAGAGGCAGAGCCTTCAAAGGTCAACCAGCAGGGAGTCAAATCCCCCGGCGGTCCTGCACGTACTGAGGCAGAACCTTCAAAAGTCTCCCGAAGCGACAAAAAAAGGAAGGGCTCGGTGGGAGAGTCGAGTAAGTGAAAATCGACATGAGGCTGTTATCCAAAACAAGATCCTCTTTTTTTTTTTTTTTTGTTACTGCTGTTGTTGTTGCCTCTGTAATCGGGGATGTCATCCCCTGACTTCAATAAAATTTGCTTTGCTCTCTTTTTTTTTTTTTTTTTACATCAATGGCGTAACTGGCATAATACTTTGAGCTCGAAAACAATTTCGTTCGACTAAATTAGAGAATGATTAAATCTTGAACTCTAAACTGAATATTGATTCCATACAGACCAGAATAAACATACTTATAGCAAAATGAAGGATCATATAAGAGATTCACCACTCTTACTCCACGAATACTAAACAATCTCCATTTCCATTACAATGAATTACACCATCACGACACACACCAAATTTAACCCAAAACACTGTTATGTACCTTCCATCTTCACAAATTTCAACTCATACCTAAGAGTACTGTAAAGGTTAACATCAATCACTCTCGATGGGTGAAACATAAATTCCCATAGAAATACTCAAATTACCACCATACTAATTACTCTAGAGTACTTACTTTAGAATTATAATATCCTTATAAAGAAATCTTAAAATTTCCTCTAAGAGCATTGGTTGCTAACACTACTCCACTCCACAACATCAACACTCATTTATTACACTTGAGAACATTAACCACTAACTTTGAGGTAATGGACTCCACTAATCTCAAAGGCACACAGAACTCACCTATATGTTCTAAAATATCGACTCACGAGTCAATGTTGTTACTACTAATAATCCCATCAAATGGTATAACCCAAATCAAATTTAATCTCATTTCAATCTTTCTCAGAATTATTTATCTCATTTGTCCTCTTAGGATTCACAGCAAAATCATAAATAAAGCAAACTCTCTAAGAAACACATTTCTTACTTCACGCTATCATGCTAAAACCACGTTTATTCCCAAACGCATATAAAATAATTGGCCTCGGGCCCATCATTAACCTCACAAGTAGTCCATCAAGCGAGTGAAACAATCCAACTATAACTAACTTCGTCAATCCCAAGAGAATTTAGAACTAGTCTTATGAGTTCTAATGTCAACAATCCAAAGCACATTATCTTATATCAGAGACAGAATTTAGCTCAGAAGTAGGTACTCTACACCAGTTCTAACACACTGCATACGGATTAACATAAACCTACACATGTCTCTACATCACATAAGGCAAACCATGTAAGCACATAATCACATGATCACATACAGATTTTCTTTCTAGATAATGATTGTCCCATGACGTTGCTAGAGTTCCAATCAGAAATAGCGGTGATCAAGTGCTCTTCCGACTGGACTTCCAGGAACTCACAGACTCAATCAACATCTCAGAAATCAAACCTCATAGACCTATCCTTCTTCTTCACAAATAACACAGGTGCTCCCCAAGGTGAAACACTAGGCCTAATAAAACCTTTGACTAACAATTTTCTAACTGAGTTTGTAACTTCTCCAACTCCAATGGTGCCAACTCTTAACCTTCAAAATGAAATCCAGGATGATTCAACACAAGTTTGAACAAAACTAACTCAACCACACACTACTAAGGACTATAAGGACTCGGACCTCGTCTAAATGATGAAGTGCAAGATATGTAACTCAATAAATCTTCAGCTCTGATACCACAATTGTCACACCCCAAATCCGGGCATGACCGGCCGTGGCCCACAGGGACTTAGCCCAAGGCACACGTAAGCCTAAACATGAACCCAAAACCATAAAGAATAATTGTGATGATAACCCAGGAATAAATAAATCAACACTCAATCCAGTGACATACCACAATGTATGCACAAAACTCGATAAGCAACCTAAAACAAATAAATGTATGCCCTAGAGGTCCATGCAATCGAGTCCCCGCTATGCCATGAGTCCACTCTAAGTCCTTCTAACACCTGGAAGTGATAAAAATTAAGTCAGCTGATAGCTCAGTGAGTAGCAACATGGATAGTAAATACAGTTCTGAAAACAGGGTTCAATTCCAAAATAAAATATATATCACAGAAACTAGTTTGGCATACAGTTTGGTAAATACAATCTGTTTTAAAAAGAAGGTTCCACAGTTCAACACTTCAAATACTCATGTCTCGCAAGAACATGATAAACAACATTTTCCACTTAAAAATACTCATGTCCCGCAAGAACATGATAAACAACATTTTCCACTTAAAAATACTCATGTCTCGCAAAAACATGTTAAATGACAATTAAAAATACTCATGTCTCGCAAGAACATGATAAACAACATTTTCCACATAAAAATACTCATGTCTCGCAAGAACATGTTAAATGACAATTAAAAATACTCATGTCTCGCAAGAACATGTTAAATGACATTTTCCACATATTATAACATGAACACCAATAATTTTCTGGGTATCAATAAAAAACAATAATCTGCCACACATTTCTCAGGCTATAAGCCCCGTTAGATCCAATACTGAACTAGGAGTCATCCTCAGGGTGGCACCTGGGCCTTTTCTCAAAGTCGATCCGATTGAAGGTCACCTAGTTATTTTTAAAGGTCTGTTCCTTACAATCGTTGAGCACTAGAGTCATCACGGCCTAAACCGGATCTGTTCCCTAGTGGCCAGAGTCACCGCACAATGGAATAATTTCCTGGAATAAATACACACATGGTCCCAATATTCAATACACATCAGTTTTAGAAAACATGGTAGTTCATCATTATAAACATGAGACCAAAACAAATAGTTTACAAGATGCCAAGTTCACACATGTTTGAAATAATTTGATTCATTTGATAATATAATAATTATCAAAACAGTTTAATCATGAAACAACAATTTAATTTTCCAACAGCAGGTAGGGGAACATTTATAAAAATATGTAGCATGAAACTACTCACCTGGAAACGAAATAATATAATCCTCGAATAGAGTATGAAAGTCCAACTAGTGCCCTGAACCAATATGAAAACTTCACGTCACTACTAATTTCAAACAAGCCTTCCCAACCTATTCGCTAACTTTGAAAATTACAAAACCCACTCCATGTTATTCGAAAAATTCCAATAACCTCCAGATATGATCTAATATATCCTAAGCTTCAAATCCAATTGGTTTCACTTGATTTGCTTAACAAATTAATTATCTACAATTTATTATATCCAAACAGGCTGTTTTCTGTCGCACTTCAAAGAAATTAACGGTTCTCTTAGTATACACGAGCAATCAACGCAAGGCCAAAAATGTATGAAACTAGACTCGTAACCGGTTCTAATGACACTAATTTGATAATTTTTAGGTTTATACCCAAAGAGAACAACACTTCCAAAGTTACTGTTTCGGACTGGTTTCCTGGACAGATTTGAATACTTCAATTTATATGGATTTTGCCTCCCAAAAATTATGAGAAAATTCAGATATACTAATCAGTATGTAATTAATCTACGGTAAAAAATTTCAGATCAAAATGCCTCCATTTGATATGATTCCTCAAAATTTAAAGTTCATGCTTTTAGGATCAAGAATTTCCATCCACCTTGGCAACCCAACACTTCCCAGCAACCCATTAATAAATACCTCTCTCTTAAACTCCTTCACAGCATAACCAAACCACCAATAATTTATAAATAAATAATAAAACACACACCTTAATTTCGTAGAATCAAGGATGGCTCCACTTTTGTTGACACGGTTAAATTGAGAATTTTTCAACAAGTTGCTCGAGGGTAAAGAACTCACTTTCAGTACCATCACCCCAACCCAGTAGTGCTAGATAGTTCGCTCCTTGAACCTCCAGCAACACGATACTTAATATAATACAGAGTACCAGATTCTTCAGAATACTCTACTTCCTAGTCTAAAACTGCCGTCTGTAAGTTAGGAGACCAGTTGATCATGTAAGATCCTTGATAGATTAGGCCTTTCTCATGAAGCCTAACAAAAGCCTTACAGCTCGACTTAGCTGCTCATCAAGGGTGAAATGTTCTCGGGTCCAATCACAAGAAGCACCAAGTCTCTTAATTTGATTTGTAATGGTTCCACCATACTTCTCTTTCCACTCCCAAACCCGATTTGTGAACTCCTCTCTGCCATTAACAGCCTGAACAGCATCCTTCAAAGCCGTTCAAAGCCGTCTCACTAAGCTGCAGGTTCTTGAATAATTGCAGGCCAAACCTCTTAGCTGAATAGAATGCCAACACTAAATGCTCCACAGACACAAAGGCATCTCCCATTTTTCATATTCTTTCTTGCATTGTCCAAAAGGGCACTGAGATGCGAGCCCAATATAGGACCACTAGTGTCACCCACCACCTTTGGTTGTTGAGATATAAAATCCTTTGTAGAATGCCTTCCAATGCCCCAACTATAACAGCAATGGCATCCTTTACAAGTGGATGCTTTAAAAAAGAAGAATAAAAACAAGAAAAAGGAAAGAGGGGAAGGAGTGGAGGGCAGCCCCCAACGTGATTGCCTCCCTTAAAATAAAAAAGATATATTTCCTTCTCAAAAGCAATATTCCATTGCCCCACTTTGCTTTCTCAAATTCATTTTCTGCTGTGTGTATATCACCCAGATGCTCTCTTCTTTTCTTTCCACACCGATGCTCTCTTTTTGCTTTCTCTTTACACCAACAAAAATGTATTTCAATGCCCCACTCCAGCACCTCTTGTTTTCTTTACCTCTTGTTTTCTTTTATCATAGTGTGCCTCTCCTTTACAAAAAGAAGCATTTCACTCATATTAAAAGAATTGACAACCCCATAGTCCACTAGTGTTTCATTATGATCCACCGAATATACATCATCATACTTCTACAAAACTTCTTTTTCATTCTTCCAACAAATATTCTGTCCATGTTTATTTATTTTAAATTTTCAGGTCATCACAATCACTTTGTCGAGTTTACTGACCCTTTAGAATTCCCTTCCTATGCGCGAAGCTCGATGGTCTATCCTTACATGCCCACCGACGCAGTTTGGAGGAGAATCTGCTTGTGGCATGGTATACATCCTCCATGCCTACAAAGACAGTGTATGTCGCCCGACATCTAGAAGAGGCACAAGGGTACAATCCATCATTCTTAGCCCAGAAGGTGAAGATTTGTTCCTCTGACTGGCTTGATTATATCAATGCCCTTGTTCTTTTTGCCCTTGCTCCACCTCCTGAGATAGAAGCATCCACATCTTCTCTTCCGCCAAATTCTTGCTGGACAGAGAAACTGAGGCTTGCCCTCTCCGCGGATAAGGTCTTTCCACCTTACAAACCTCCACCTTCCCCTACTCCGGCCGAGCGGAAACAAGCTCAACTTCTGCTCGCGGCTTTTTCCCACTTGCCCTTCAATGTTCTTGAGGACGAAGTCCCTCTTAAGAACCTTTGATAGGCTTGTGATATTTTGACTCGGGGTCACATCCTCAACCCCCTTGCCCAAGCAGAGCTTCACATGTTTTTGGACCAACTTCCATTGCTTCTCCACTGGCATCGGACCTCTATGACCACCACACAATCTTTAGACCAACTTTCGTCCCTTTGAATTCATGCCCAATACGAAGCAGAAAGCTTTTTTGAAGAATTCAATGATTTCAAGAATAAAGATTCTGCGTACTGGGATGACTTGGATATAGACGAATTGGAACAAGGATTGAGAGAAATAGCTTTCGAGATAAAGGCTGAAGAGCTCTTTTACGAAGTGAGAGCACATCAACTCATGCAGCCAATGTTAGAAGAAATAGAGGACAGAATAAATAAAGAACATAAATTCATTGATCATAGTTGGACTAAATTTCATGATCTTGTTATTTATTCCATTCCCTATTTCTATGAGCTTGAGTTTGTACCCAAATAGGGCTATTCGATGTAACTGCTTTTGCTTTTAATACCATCGAGACTTTTCTTTGTTTGATATGGTTTGATCTTGTCTCCATTTGTCTTTAAAAGCAATTTCAGAGCTTCGAACTGAACAATCTTTTCCTTCGAACCTGGATTCAATCGTTTTAAATGAATATTAACAAAAACAACCATGAACTTTTCCAATTTATGAAATGCAGTTGATAGTTTTGGATGTTTTCCATTCAGGATCCATACTTCGAATATAACAACCTTACTCTTCAAAACTTGTTTCAGTAATAACCAACATATGGTCAATGACTTAGTACGATCAATCAGTTTTAAATTGATCTTTTTGTCTTGAACAACAATCCATACTTTCAAAAATATGGACGCTCCTTTTAAGGGCTGCACTGTTTTTGGCTTGAAAAGACAACTTTTCCTGAATATATATATAAACCGATTATTGGTTTTGATGTTTCGAATGCCAATTTCCATTCTTAAGGGATTTCTAGTTTTGCTTCGAAGAACATCACCTTCATTGAGAAACTTAAAACAGGTTTTTAATCCCTTTGAAGTAAACGAACACTTGAACATTCTTGCATCCATTGGGTACGGAATATGCTTCGAAGCCGGCTTCTTGGTTTCGAAGCCGTTGTTATTGGACTTTTGGCGCCAAAACCTGGTGTGTTATGTTTTGAATACCAATTCCCATCCTCACAGGGTCTCAAGTTTCACTTCGAAGGACATTACTTTCATTAAGGAATCTAAAACAGGTTTTTAATCCCCTTCGAAGTAAATGAATACTTGAGTATTCTTACATCTCTAAGCATGGAATGTGCTTCGAAGCTGGCTTCTTAGTTTCAAAGCCGTTTGTTATTTGACTTTCAGCGCCAAAATCTGGCTTCGAAGCCAAATATTCTACTTTGAAGCTGGTATCAACATCTGGGATGTGCTTTCCCTCCAAGAGTATCAATATTGAAGGAAATTCTTTGTATTCGTACTTTTAGTACTTAACGAATTTACGCGATGTATCTTTCAGATATAAAGACTTTTGAAACCCTTTTATTTCGCATTCTGAAATCTATTGCTCGCTCAACATACAAACCCTTTATCTCTATTCATCTTCTACTTCTTTCTACTCCCTTTCCCAGCTTCGCCCTTTGAGAAAGTGTTTTATTAATGGCTTCCTCTTCATTGAAAGTCCCAGTTGTAGAGCGTGTGAGCCCATCTGTAGCCCTGGAAAGGCTCATTGATACGGAATGTGAAAAATACAAGGCTGGGGAGAAAAGTGCCATCGACGGACGCATCTTTATCCCTCGTCGTCATGTGACAAGACTATGTGCTTGGCCCCATATTCAAGTAGATTCATATTGAGCTTCTAGCTCTATATCCTCGTTTGGAAGACCATTTTCTGCTTTATGAAGGTAGCCTTGACTGGAGGAACTGGAAGACGAACCGCCCCCACCGATGCTGGCCCACGGTGAGATCGGAGTGGCAAGAATGGTATGATCGAGTTGTCCCTAGTAGGACCCTAGACCTTCAAGAACTCTGCCTCCTCGATGCCCTCCGACTATCCAGGTTAACCATCTCAGAAGACCCTTTCTTAATTCCTGCTGCTCTGTGCTTTTGGAATTCTATTTTTAATTTCTTCCAATTTAGATGTGGGATGATGACCCCTACTGTTCTTGACATTTGCCATCTCTTAGGATTATCTCCCATTGGAACTCCCATTGGACCAGATTATCCTGACCTAGCAGTCCCTTTTTCCCTTCCCTCTCTTAACTCTTCCTATAGTGATTTTGTCAAGGCTGAGAATAGAAGGGAGGGTCCTGTGATAGATAGGGAATTCTTCTCTTTCTTATTATATTGGCTTTGCAAGTTCCTTTTCTGCACCTCCTCTCAAAGAATTATGCCTGAATTTGCCCCTCTTGCTAAAGCCCTTGTTTTACAGAAAAGGGTAGCTTTAGCCCCATACGTTCTAGGCCATGTATATAGAGCCTGCTCTCTTTTCTGTGAGAAACCCTTAGATGTCAATCAAGGGGGGCCGATTTGGATTCTTCAACTTTGGCTTTTTGCTTATTTTCTTGAGTTGCAATCCAAATGCCTTAAATTTTTTGAACCAGACCCTCCTACTCATAGCATGAGGCTAGCCAATGCTTCACTTTATCCTTCTGCTTTTGCTTTTTACTTTTCTTTCTTCCATCAACTTCCAGCTTCTCCTCCTTCCTATTGCTTTCATCCCTTCGAACCCCCTACTATTGGCCCACTTTGGTTGAAGAATTTCCTAAATGATAGGCTCTGTGCCTCACCTGCTCACAAAGATATCTGGGCTTCCATTTTAATCCCCAGAGAACTGTTCATTGGGACCATGAACCCCAGGGCTTACAAATGCATTGCTGAGCCCTATTGTCCTGTACAATTTGCTAGACAATTTGGCTTCTCTCAAGGGGTCCCAATATCCCTTTGTTGTAATACCAATCTAAGTCTTACCACAAGGGATATGAAAGTTCGAAGGTCCAGACTGGAAGAGGCAACTTCCAAATTTATACAGGACTTAATCGATTTTGAGTATACACCCTTCCTTCCTCAAGGTAACATCTTGAAGAGATATCAAAACTGGTGGGTGACCAATATGGAAGTGCACTTGGCCATTTCCCCACAAGACCTACTGATAGTGTTGGATGTACCCAAGCCCAAAGGAGCTGAAGTTGCTACTTCTTCCACTGTTCTGACCACTCTAGTTCTTGTGCCTGCCTCTACAGAGTCTGCTCCTGCTGCTTCAACTCTTCCTAGAGTTACTCGGGCCACCTTGAAGAAAGGTATATTCCCTCATCTCTTCTCTTTTTACCTTCTTTATAATGCTTTTAGTCTTATCTTTAATTCTTCTCTTGTGAAGGTGGTACAGGTGCCTCACAGGGAGACTCTCCTCAAAAGACTCAGGCTCTCAATCTCCTCAAAAGCAAACGACAATAAAAGAAAATGAGACTTTTACTTGAGCCTGAAAAGGAAGTTTTTGAGGTGCAAGCAGAAAACGAAGAAGAAGAAGAAGAAGAAGAAGAAGAAGAAGAAGAAGAAGAAGAAGAATTAGCTCAAGAGCAAGAGTCTCCCCTGAAAAGAAGGAAAAGAGTGACCGTCCCTTCTTCTGACTTAGTCTAAGATCCCACACATGAGACAACTGTCAGAGTAGAGGAGTTCACTTCTGAAGAATCTGAATCCCAAATTAGGGAGAAAGAAATTGAGGAAGAACATTCAATGCCAGTACAAAGAAAAAAGAGAAGGAAGATAACTGTCTCTCATTCTGATTTTGTCGAGGACCCTGTACATGAGGTAGCTGCTAAGGCAGTGGAACAAGAGCACTCCAAGGCCATAATTGTCTTCGAGAGAGCTGAGAAGAGACGGCAGTAGCAATTCCTAAGAGATGAAGTTGCTGCTACTGATGCAATTCAAAGGGATGCTACAAGAAGGCAACACATTGCTGAGCACTACTCTCTTCGAAGCTCTCCTATTGCTGCTGTCACTCCTGAAACAAGTAACTTCTTTAAAGCCTCTACTGTTTTCCCTTGTTGAATTTTTGGGTATTGAGCCTTGACATCACTTTGTCCTTTTCTTCTTTTGCAGCAACAACTTCTGAGCTTACTCTTCCAACGAGGACTCCTTCAGTTTCAATTGAGGTTGATCAGATGCAAAATGTGAAGGCCATTCAGATAATACTCCCACTTCCTAGGCCTACATTCCATGTACCCCCTTTGAGGCCAAACATTCCTGCACCTTTTCCCTTTGGGTTAAATCTATATCTTCCTTTCTTATCTTTTGATTTACCTCTATTCAATTCTTTTCCGAGCCTTGCTCTTTCCCCTCCCCCTAAAGAAGTTCCAACTGTTGCTCCACCTTTGATGATAGCTGATTCCCTTAAAGAGGGTGCTGGTAGCTCTCCAACCCAAGGTTTATTACCTTTACCTACTTCCAGCCCTTATTTCCTTGACGTATTGGTGGCTAGGACCATAGAGACGGCTGAGGATGCCCCATCCATTTCTCCTATCCCTATACAGTCCTCTGTGTCTCCCACCGCCACTCTTTCTGCACCCCTCATGTCCATGGACGAAGTAGATGTCTTCGAAGCAAGACTAGCCAGTCTCTTCGACATACCCTCTACCTCTCCAATAACTAATGATGAGGCCGAGCCGTTAGTTTTGGCTGACTCTTTGTTAGAAATTCTTGAGAGCTCCTCTTCCTCCAATAAGAAGCCTTCTGCACTTCGGATGGATTTAGACAGTTGTCTGGAATTACTAATATCTTTTTTCAAGGATTCCTTTCGAGGCTTTACAAAGGCCTATAATAAGAAATGGCTTCCTGCAGTGCTGCAAAGTTATTGAGCAATCCAGTATAACTGCCTCAAGTCATCTATCTCAGGCAGCAGCTATTATCGACTTCTACATCAACATCTGTCATACTGCCAAGGCTGCAGAGGAGGAATTAGTGAGAGACCAGAACTTTGTTTCCACAGTGCATTCTGAAGTTTCAGTGCTAAAGGAACAACATTCCTCTACCTCCCACTTCCGAACACAACTACTGGATAGGAAAGCTCAACTTGAGGAGGAGCTGTCTGCAGTGAATCAAGCCTTAATTCGAACTGACACCAAACTGCAGATCACCAACCAAGAATTGGCCGATCGAAAGCAAGAAATGACCACAGCCATTCAGTTGGTTAACTCATTTAAGAATAGGAAGTCTGTTGTAAAAGAACAATTAAGGCATTGTAATGATTTTTGAGCCAATTTATGGCAGAATGTATTTAACTCTTTATGAAGAAAAACAAATTCTGATTTATCGTTTGAGTGCTCTTGTGTTCTTTTGCTTGACATTTATTCTATTCCTTGTGTTTCCCAAATAGTTGGGAAACAAGGCTTCAAATATCTGCCATTGATCTTTTTGGGATGTATGTATCCATTCAAATTCCTCAAATGGTATGCCCCAAAAGGCAGGACTCTATGAATTTGATATGGTCCTTCCTAGTTAGGTGACCATTTACCAAACTTATGGCTTTTAATTCCTATTGGGAGTATTGTCTTCCATACCAAATCACCTTCATCAAAGCCAATGTATTTGACTTTCTTATTGTAATTTTTGGCTGCTTTTTTCTTTTGAAAGAGAATACTATTTAATGCCAGAATTCTGGTTTCATCTATGCCTTCTAATTCCAAGCACATACTTTGATGGTATTGCTCAGGATTTAGCTGGTCTTGGCATCTTACCCTCAACAATTTAACATTAATTTCCATAGGTAACGCTGCATCATGCCCATACACCAAGGCATAAGGAGTAACCCATGTGCTTGACCTTGGGGAAGTTCTATAAGCCCACAATACATCCAATAATAAGTTATGCCAATCCCTAGGATTGTCTTCCACGACCTTTTGTATTCCTTTCTTCAAGGACTTATTGGATGATTCAGCTTGACCATTGGCTTGTGCATAATAAGGGGTAGAATTAACAAGGCTAATTCCAAATTCTGCCATAAAGGACTTCACCATTTTCCCATCGAACACAGTCCCATTATCAACAGTTATAGTTTGTGGGATGCCAAATCTATGGATTAAATCCTTGATGAATCCAATGACCTCAGTCTGGTCTACAACCTTGTATGGCTTAGCTTCGACCCACTTAGTGAAATAATCTATAACGACTCGGATTTTAAATTCACATTGGATTGATGTATAGTTGTGCCCGTCACCTGAAAAACTTGTATGGTTGTCGGACTCTTGATATTAATGGGTTGGCAAGAGAACTTTAAATATTATAATTAAGGACCCTTGGGTGATGTTTGGAACCTTGATTGAAGCCTTAACAAGATATATAGATAAGATTAGAAAAAAAAGCCCCAAATTTGGGTGTGAGTTTTTGACCAGCCGTCACTCTTTTGCCCTTTTCTTCTTCCATACTTAGAATTTCAATGTGAGGTTGGAACCATTGGAAAGCTTGTTTCCGGAGCTTCAATTTGGACCCAAAAACGACCTAGAACGGAACCCCGATGAGAGAGTTATATCCGTTTGAAGTTTTCACATCTGTGCTGGAAGCAGGTCCCCACGTGCGGGGATAGTGGCGCACGTGCGGGACTGTGCGGGACAGTAACTCAAAAACGTGATTTTTGGAACATTTCTTACATTTTCTTTTCCTCTCTTCTTCTCCCCTCCTCCATGTCTGAAACCCTAGCCCCCAAAACCTTGCTTTCCTCCACTTTTATCAACAAATCCACCATGGATCTTGCATCAAGGATGGAGAACAAGAGAAAATCAACATTTTTTTCAACCGATTGGAATTTCAAAATTTTGGAGTAATCTCATCAAAGCTTGCTTTTCTTGCTTGAATCTTGAGGTAGGGGTCCTAGTTCTCCTTCAATGCTTCCATTAAAAGATAGATTTGTGGTATTTTGGAGTATATAAATGCAAAATCTACATTTTGAGCATATAGTTATATTATGGAAATTTAGGTATTTCAGGTTTGGAGAGTTTGGGGTTTTATTGTTGGGTTTAGATTATGAATTATGAACCTAGGATGTTTAATCAAGGGGAAATTGGAAGAAAAAGTAATGGGTTAAGAAGTTTGAGTTTTTCTTGAAATTTCTAGATTTTCTAGAAACCCTAGGTTGATTTATGAATCGATGATTTGGCCCAAATTGAAAGTAGAATCAAGAAATTGGTAGGTTGAATTATATGTGTACAAGTTTAATTGAAATTTGGTTGTATTTAAAAATCATGTTTAAAATTGCGAATGAACTTTGTTATGAGCATTGTAAGTTATGTTATAATGAGAAAGGAAATTTGGAAATTTGGGGAAATGATTTATTCATGTTTTAGATGACATAATAGAATGTTGAAATGAAATTTAAGAATTTCTTTTGAAATATGTTGAATTATATTTAATGGTGTTGAGTTGAATCATGTTGATTTTGGTTTTGTGATCTAAAATGTAGAGATTTCCAAAATGGGTTTAATCTCAAATCATATTATTAAATTCCTAGTGGGTTTTTTTAGTCATTCAACTCTAGAGGATGATTTAATGGGGTTCCTTTATGGGGATGGGAAATGTTTGGTTTTTGGTGAGAACACTAGAAATTTAGAGATTTTTGGGGAACATGGAAATGTTCATAAAATCCTTTCTTTCTTTGAATAGAAGATGAATGGGTGTAAATTCCATAATGTGTTTTGTAAGATTGGTAATCTTTTATATATATTGAGTTGGAGAAATAGGTTTGAAAACTTCATGCGTAGTCCTTGGTGCAGCCCATGTTGCAAAAATTCGTTCGCTTCGTTTTGCGTGCTTAACCCTTTAGTATCTTTGAAATCTGTGTCTGGTGCCCTTAAGATGCCTGTAAATTCATTCGAAGTAAAATAAAGCAGGAAATGGATTAAGAAAAGAACTCACATATAAGTTGTGCATGTGTGTAGGTCACAACCCGGGAGGGACAAGCACGCTATTACAGCACTGTGAGTGATAGTACAGAAATGTACATTTTATTTACCGTTGATAATTAATGCCATTAACGCTCTGTTCCTTGTAAGTATTTACACGAACATTTATGATGGTTGGGAATCAATGTGAACGTTGAAAGATTTGCATACACCGATATGACTTTAGAACTTATGTTCATCCTTGAACAATGGTATCTGTATGAACCTAAGATTATTCAGTTAATAAGTCATTGAGTGTGAACACTCTCGAAGAACCAGACAATTGGAAAAGCTATGTACATCCATATGAGTTTGAGATTATTCTGTTGTGATATACATGGACCCGAAGTCGTCCAAAACCTATAGTATGAATACAAAGGTCTAACATTATTATGTGACTCACGTTATGATGTGAATCGTTCTGTCACCATGAATAGTATTGTAATGACACATGTGCTTTCTGTAAATAATTATTGTTATCACCCTGTTATACACAAGACAACCGTGTCAATCTATAACTACGCTTTACTTCATGTCAAAGTTATCATTAGCACTCTGTTTTACGCAAGTTAAGTATGTTAATATATGAGAATGATGAAGGAATTTATGAACTTATGAGGCCGAGGGCCAACTTGTGAATTTATGAACTTATGAGGCCGAGGGTCAACTTGTGAATTTATGAACCTATGAGGCCGAGGGCCGACTTGTGAATTTATGAACCTATGAGGCCGAGGGCCATTTTGTGAAATGTGAATCGATGAGGCCGAGGGCCATTTTGTGAAATGTGAATTCAAAAGGCCAAGGGTCAAGTTGTGAAGTTATGAATCTTAGTTGTGAATCTATAAAGCCAAAGGCTAATTTGTGATTATGTGAACCCACCAGGCCAAGGGCCAATCCGTGAATTTGTGAACCAACAAGGTTGTTCTGAAAATTTGTGCAAAATCAGATTAACCACATGATTTCTACATTCACATACACATTGATATGTATTATTATTTAAGTTGAACATGAAATTGTTGAAGTACTACTATTCACTGAGCCTAGCTCACTCTTTATTTTGTCTGCTTCTGTAGGTATTCAACCTGGAGTCAATCCTGACCCTGATGCTCGTCTCTGCTTTATCAACCTCAGTATGTCCAGGCACTTAAATAAAGCCCGTGTATGTTGTGTGGTTTTGCCCAGCTTTTGGGCTTTGTATATTGAGAGGTGTATAACCTCTTCCTCGCTAATGCTTTTGTTATACAGCCAATCATGGGGTCGGGTCTGTATATGTGTATGTCTATTACTGATGTTCAGGTGTATATTTACTGTATGTTCATCTACCTTATGTAATGTATGTGATCCTGGCATAGTAGTGGTAGCTCAATGGATATTGGTTTACGTTATTTTATGGTATTAAATGCTTCCGTTCAGGCCCCATATGTTATACATGTTAGACTTTATGTCTGTTTCTGAAGTGGTCATGCCCAAACTTTTAGGGGCGAGTTCTGGGCGTGACATAATCAGTGGCTACTAAAATGAAACAATGATGCTTTGAAGAGGGTGGGTGTATTTTTCCCATCATATCCATGGCCCATCCTCTGAATGGCCAAGGTTTTACCACTGCATGCAGGTCAGTTATGGGCACATGCCTTATTGTGCCATGCTTTTGACATGCCTAGCAACCTTTTGCATACTCTATGCAATCTTTAAGGATAGTTGGCCAATAGTAGGAATGCCTTCGAAGCAACCACCTCATTTTCACACCAGGCTGATGAGCACCACAGATGCCTTCATGAACCTCAACCATAGCTGTTAATGCTTCCTTTGGGCCCAAACATTTCAATAATAAACCATCTCCCCCCCCCCCTTTTGTAAAGAGCATTGTCGTATATGATGTATTGCATGGATTGCAATTTAATTTTCCTGCTGGCCTTCGAGGATGGACCAGCCAAGTACTGCATTATTGGATGCCTCCAATCTTGTTCCTGTAAGTCATTATGATTGACTTCCAGGACCACATTCCTTTTATTTAAGAGTGGTATAGATCTCTGGTATGTTGTTTGGTTTATGTCCCTTTGAGTATTATCCCTCCTCTTGAAATTCGAAGCTTTCTGAGCCACATCATTAGCTCTTTTATTCAAGAATCTTGGGACATGAGTTACATTTGCTATTTGAAATTGAGAAAGCAGATGCAATACAACAACATAGTATGGCAACATGCTTATATTCTGACATTTGAAAATTCCTTTCACTTGGTTGACCACCAATTGAAAATCTCCAAATATGTCAACTATATGAACTTGTAGTCCAATCAGAATTTCCAATCCCACTATTAAGGCTTCATATTCAGCTTGGTTATTAGAACAAGTAGTTTCATCCACCCTGAAGCCATGTGTGGTTTCTATTCCTTGTGGTGACTTAATCACTATACCAATTCCAGTTAGGCCATTGGCTTTCGACCCATCAAACCACATTTTCCATGGCTCAACACTAGCCATACCAAGTTCCATTATCTCTGGGCTTTCTGTTTGAGATGGATGATCTGCCAAAAAATTGGCTAAAACTTGTCCTTTCACTGCCCTTTGGGGAACATATTCTAAATGAAATTCTGATAAGGCTAATATCCATTTGTCGATACTTCCTCTCAACATCGGTCTAGATAACATATACTTAACCAAATCTGTGGTTGCAATTACCAAGACAGTTGTAGGCAAAAGATAGTATCTTAATTTCATTGCAGCAAAATACAATGCAAGGCACAACTTTTCTACAGCTAAGTATTTACATTCAGAAGAATTTAAAAACCTACTAAGGTAATAAACAGCTTGCTCCTTGCCTTCTTTATTGTCTTGAGCTAAAAAAGCTCCCAACGAATCTTTTGCTACAGCTATATACAACTTCAAGGGCTTGTCACCCTTTGGTGGCATCAGCACTGGATGGTTGGCCAAGTAGGCTTTGATACCTTCGAAAGCAATTTGATGCTCTGCTGTCCACACAAATTCCTTTTCATCTTTCAGTCTTAATAAGGAAGAAAATACTTTAGTTTTCCCTGCAGTGTTAGAAATGAATCTTCGAAGAAAATTAACCTGTCCAAGGAACTTTTGTAATTCTTTCTTACTTAATGGAAGTCTGGCTTCAGTGATGGCTTTGGCTTTATTTTGGTCAATCTGTATTCCTTTCTTGTGTACTACATAGCCCAAGAAGTTTCCAGATGACACGCCAAAAGCACACTTTAGAGGATTGAGCTTCAATTTGAACTTTCTCATTCTTTCAAAGGTTGCTTCTAAGTGAAACAAATCCTCCTCCATGGATTGGGATTTAACTACAATATCATCAATATAACACTCTAAATACCCTCCAATGAGGTTATGAAAGATAGTGTTCATAGCCCTCTGATATGTAGCCCCAGCATTCTTCAGGCCAAATGGCATTTTAACCCATTCGAAGGTCCCAATATTCCCAGGACATCTGAATGCTGTCTTGTGAACATCCTCCTCTGCAATGCAAATTTGGTTATAACCAGAGTGCCCATCCATCATTGATAAAATTTGATGTCCTGCTGAACTGTCTACCAACAAGTCTACTATAGGCATAGGATACTCATCTTTTGGGATTGCTAGATTCAAGTTTCTGAAATGAATGCATACCCTCATTTTACCATTCTTTTTGACCACAGGCACAATATTAGATAGCCACTCAACTAAGTGCATCTATCACACTTTGTGTTCACCTTTAGTATATCAATCATACTTGTTCACTAAGTGCATCTATCACACTTTGTGTTCACCTTTTGTATATCTATCATACTTGTTCACTAAGTCCATCTATCACACTTTGTGTTCACATTTAGTATATCTATCATACTTTGTTCACTAAGTGCATCTATCACACTTTGTGTTCACCTTCAGTATATCCATCATACTTTGTTCACTAAGTGCATCTATCACACTTCGTGTTCACATTCAGTATATCCATCCTACTTTGTTCACTGAGTGCATCTATCACACTTCGTGTTCACATTTAGTATATCTATCATACTTTGTTCACTAAGTGCATCTATCACACTTCGTGTTCACATTTAGTATATCAATCATACTTGTTCACTAAGTGCATCTATCACACTTTGTGTTCACATTTAGTGTATCCATCATACTTGTTCACTTAGTGTATCTATCACACTTTGTGTTTGCCTTTTGTGTACCCATTACACTTTGCTTCATACAGTGTATCCATCACACACTTTTACTTTCTGTATCAATCACACGCTCGCTTTGTGTATCAATCACACACTTTCGCTTTGTGTATCAATCACGCGCTCGCTTTGTGTATCAATCACACACTTTCTCTTTGTGCATCTATCACACTATGCTCATCTTGTGTATCCATCACACTGCGCTCACCTTGTGTATCCATCACGTTGTCTGGTGCATCGCATCGCACCATCTTGCACGTCCCTTGCGACTTGCACCGTTTTGCATTTTCATGTGGCATGCGTGCCATATTTGCATTTCATTTTCCATTCAATGAGGTATGTGTGCCTCATTTTGCATTTCCATTGCATCTCGAGGTACGTGTGCCTCGTTTTGCATTTCATTTTCCATTCAATGAGGTACGTGTGCCTCATTTTGCATTTCCATTGCATCTCGAGGTACGTGTGCCTCGTTTTGCATTTCATTTTCCATTCAATGAGGTACGTGTGCCTCATTTTGCAGTCTTGCATCTTGAGGTACGCGTGCCTCACTTTGCATTTCATTTGCATTTCGTTTTGCATTTTGCATTCCATCGCGCTATTTCGCGCACCTCATTGTTTTCACCCCCGGTCTGGCGAGACCTTAAACACGTACGGTCTAGGAGACCTTAAATCCTTCGAAGGTGCAAAACCTTTGACGCATGCATTGTCATGTATCATCATCTCAACAGCCACGCATTGCCGCGCATTTTGAAACCATGCCTCACCCGGGTCTGGCAAGACCTTAAACACGCGCGGTCTAGGAGACCTTAAATCCTCGGGAGGTGCAAGACCTTCAGTGCATTAAGGTACGCCTCATTGCATTTGGTATGCATTCCATCGCGCTATTTCGCGCACCTCATCGGTTGCCCCCCGGGTCTGGCGAGACCTTAAACACGCACGGTCTAGGAGACCTTAAATCCTCGGGAGGTACAAGACCTTCGGTGCATTAAGGTATGCACCTCATCGCATTTGGCATGCATCGTATCGCACTGTCTTGAGCACTCGCGTTGTCTAACGCATCGCGCTATTTTGCGCATCGCGCCGTTTGGCGCACCCTCATTGCACTTCATTTTCCATCCTTTGAGGCACGCGTACCTCATTGCACTTCATTTTCCATCCTTTGGGGCACGCGTACCTCATTGCACGCACGTCTCATTTGCCCCATTTGTATCGTATTCACCTAAAGTGTTGTGTAATCGTTGCCCCACCCGGGTCTGGCGAGACCTTAAACACGCACGGTCTAGGAGACCTTAAATCCTCGGGAGGTGCAAGACCTTCGGTGCATTAAGGTGCACCTCATTGCATTTGGCATGCATTCCATCGCACTACTTTGCACACCTCAATGCCCCACCAGGGTCCGGCGAGACCTTAAACACGTACGGTCTAGGAGACCTTAAATCCTTCGAAGGTGCAAAACCTTTGGCACGTACATTGTCATGCATTCGAAAAACCGCGCGTTGCCGCGCATTTCAAATTCATGCATTGCCATGCATTCGTAAAGCCGCGTGTTGCCGCACATTTCAAGTTCATGCATTGTCATGCATTCAAAAATCGCGCGTTGGCGCGTATTTTGGAAACAACATGCATTGTCATGCATCGCATCCCGATCTAGGAGACCTTAAATCCTCTGAAGGTGCAACTCTTTCGGTGTTTGTCGTGCCCGAACGACTTTCGGTGGTCTGGTAAAGCCACCTGTCTGTGTTTGCGGTGAGTTCCTAGGAGACCAATGGGGACGGTGAAAACTAGAGTTTGAATGGCTTATGCCTAGAACGCAAAGGTTCGGAATTTCCGAGACTAAAGTCTGGTTTAAATACCCAGGGGGTGTACCCTCGGCTTGAAATCTGTATGGAAGCCCCATAGGTTGAGGCGGCGTGTTTACGCCTCAATTCTGGATACTGAACCAACCTAGTATATCGCTCTGTTGGGAGAATAGGGAAAACTGCAATCGCAGCCATTGCATCATACTGCATTGTCATGCATCATTAATACTATTGCATATGTCATGCATTTCAAAAATTCAAAATACAAAAAAAACATGTGCATTGTCATGCATCATTGTAAATATTGCATCTGTCATGCATCATTGTAAATATTGCATCTGTCATGCATCATTCTAAATATTGCATATGTCATGCATTTCAAAAAACAAAAAAAAATATTGCATCTGTCATGCATCATTGTAAATATTGCATATGTCATGCATTTCAAAAAAAAAATGCATATGTCATGCATCATCATTGTAGTATAGTGCATATGTCATGCATTTTCTGTAAATATCCATTGCATATTGCATTGTAGTTGCATGCATTCACTGCATCATCTTCCATCTATGGCTTGCGCCTTTCCTTGTTGAGCTTGGTCTGGTATGTGCCCTTACTTTTCACGTCAAAGCATGGTTCATGTGCATCGCGCCTATTCCTTGATGAACTTGGTTTGAGGTTGCGGCACCTTTTCTGTGTTAGATATGGCTTGTATGTGTGCATGCCCTTCCTAAGCGAGATACGGTTTGGCCCGCGCGCCATAATCACATATTACATTGTAGTGTAATTATTGCATCCGGCATTAGGATCATTATTCTTTCTTCAGCGGGTCGTCACCCCATTTATGTCAATCCACCCAATACTTGTTCTTGTGTCCGTCTACATCACTCATAGTTCAGACATCGTTCTATGGTAGACGGACTCGTTACTTCCATCAATCTATTTGACATACGTGTGGTTTCGAACTGCTCATGATTGAATCATGATTCGATTGCTTTGCATATAGTTTGCATAGTTTCAATTGCATTACATTATCACTTGCATTGTTTATACTTAGTTTTGTATACAATGCATATCATCTTGCATTCATTTTGCATTGCCATGCATATGGCTAACAATATTGTACCTGTTAAGTTTACTTTCTTTGCAGGCACGATATTGTATGTACGGCTCATTTGAGGCCGGTGCAACCGGACGAGCCGCACAGGTATTGTATCCTCCGCGTGAGACGTTTTGAGAATTGCATAATTCTCTTACATCCTTTCTGCATTGTAGTGTAGATTGGCATATGCTAGCTTATAACTGTTGCATGTGTGCTTCATTACAGCTTTCTTTGCATGATCATAAGTTATGCTCGGCTTCTTGCATCGTCTTGCATTTTGCCCCTGCCTTCGGGCGCATACCTTGTTTTGTCTTGCATGTTTGTCCAAGTCTTCGGCCTTGTCAAAAATGGGTCGTCTCTGGGCTTTGACATTCACTCCCGTCATCGTTATGACTTCCGAAGTTCTCACAAAGAGGGCAAATCAGAGACACCCCATTTTTGACCGTCCTCAAGACTTGGACGTCACCGCTTGAACACTCGGTGATTATCCATGTTTGTGTTTATTTGGAGTTCCCAGAGTCCTCGGCTACGCGCCCTGCCTCAGGACCTCCGAACTTGACCGTTTTGTGTCTGGTTTTGCACCAAACACTTGTGCTTTGCCTTTGAGGGGCAGGGAATGCCTTCTGAGGCATCCCCACACACCACCGATAGTGGCTAGAAGCCACCGGCTGGTGAGTGTTTCCATCGGCACTATTTTGTGCCGGTCGGCACTCCTTTTGGCAAAATGACCATTTTGCCCTGCCGATCACTTTACAGCTGTTTTTGGAGATATTTTCAGACAGCTTTGTAGCACTTGTTTCCCCTCCATACACGTGTATGGAGGGATGAGCCTTGGATTGACTTAGCTTGTAAGCTTTGTTGTCTATAAGAGAAGGCTTCCTCCTCTTGGCTCAAGGTTGAAAGAATTAGACATTTTTGGGGAGAAAAGACAGAGAAGAAGCTCTGGTTTTAGGGTTTGAATTCTATATCTATTCTATCTCTCTTTTGTTCTCTTGTTTGTACACTAGGTGTTTGTGTCTCACTATTGCACATCAACACCTAGTGTTTCACCTTCCCTTGGCTACTGAGGTCCCAAGTGGTTGTTCTTGGTGTTCTTGACTGGTTTGGAGCTCAAGGAGGCAACAAAGTCAACATTTGTGAAGAGGGTCAACAAGGGTGAGAAACTTACTTTATTTACCCCATTCTTGCACTCCATTTTGACATATCCTTGAACTGTTTTTGTGCTTGGTGATCAACACATAAAAGTTCTATTTTTTAGTCCTCTTGATAGTTTATTAAGGGTACTTTGTGCTTTGGGGAAGTTTGGCCCCTCTTAGGCCTTGAAAGGCCTCATTTTTGTGCTATTTTGTTGAGCTCCGGGATTTTAGTGCTTGGATCTCTTCACCACTGAAATCTTGAGGGATTTCAGTGGTGAAGGTGATGCCTTAAAGTCCTAAGAAGGAGAGGGCCACCCCCTCTCCTTGATGTCCTTGAAAAGGGCAAGATTTGGCCTCTTAAGGGAGCATAGTTTTGAATGTTTGAAGAGCATGTCTTGGCTGCATTTTATGTTTATTATGCCCTAATATGACATTGCTAAGTGTTGGTTTTAGTACTCCTTGCATGTTTTGCATGGTTGCTTTGTAATGCCTCTTTGGTCCCTTAACATGCCTAGGTTGTTAGCCCTAGTTTGAGCACGCTTTAGGCTTAGACTTGTGAATGTTTTATGCTTATTTTGACATGCTTTAGCTCTGTCCATAGTCATTTGGGTTGATCTTGGCATGCATTATATAGCCCCTTTGCATTTTAGGCTTGCTAGCCTTTGAGTATGCATGTGTAGCATGTGTTGGTTACCTCATTTTGATGGTTTGAAACCATTTGGCATGTCATTTCAGTCCCTTTGGTGTGCTCGTATGCTTGCCTTAGTTGCCTCTTTAATGCTTTAGAAGCATGTGTTGTATGCCTCATGTTTTAGCATTTGTGCACACCTTTGGATTTATGCCATTTAGATGCCATCTAAGTGGTCTTTTGGGCTTAGTCTTATGTGTTAAAACCCTGTTTTAAATTGGCTAAGTGTCACCATGTGTGGTTGTAATATGTGTGGTTCAATGCCTCATTGGTTTGCCTTAAGTACTTGGGCCACTTGTTGCATGCTTAGCCTACTTTGTTGCTTGGTTTAGCATCATATTTTGCATAATTTTCGGAGCTTTCTATGCATGCTAATTGTCCATGTTTGACTCATTTCAAGTGTGCTTGAATGTTGTCTTGTTTATGCCTAAGTGTTGGATTATGTATGCTTGCATGTGTACATGTATTGCATGTATCTTAGTCTTCACTTCTATAGCATTTGGCCACTGTTTTGAGCCTTTTTAGAGTTGCCCAATTCATGTTTAAGTCCATCCTTCAATTGGTTTGCATGCTTATCTTGCATGTTCACTTGTATGTTTGCATATATTGCATATAGATGACATGCTTAGGACTTCATTGCATTGCATTGTGCATGCTTGGCCTCTTGAAGTGTGTGTGATAGAGGTTTAGCACCCTTATGTGCTTGTTTGCATTGCATGCATTTGGAATCAAAGTTGCACACTTGGTTCTTTGGGCCACCATGCATGGAAATGCGTGATTGGTGGTCCGAGAATCGAGGCACATCTTCCTTTGAGTCATTAGTATGATAAGGAGTGTGTTTGGTGCATACATTGCTTGAATTGCATTGCCATGCCAGTATTTGCCCTCTCTCTGGCTTGAGTTGCGAGTTCTGCGAGCGAGGCCGCGGTTGAAGTGTTTAGTGTCGACCGGCAGTCAATTTGCAGCCGATGAGTTCATTTTGTGCCGGTGACCACATACTTCAGCCGGTGGTGTCTCCCCTCAGCCGGTGATGCCCCCCAGTGCCTTTAGAAGTGGTTCTGAGACTTTGGCAGTTTTCAGAGGAGCAAAGCAAGGAAAACAGAGGCAGGCTAGGCATGGCAATGCAATCCTGAAGGCGCGTGCATTGAGCCCTCGCCCCGAGGCGGTTTACTGTTTTTCCTTAGATTAATTATTTTGTTAATTTAATTAATTTGTAATATTTAATTAGCTTGCGTAGTTAATTATCTGTATTATTCTTTTGGTCCCCCCGAGCGAGGGCGCAATTGTAATAAGTGTGGGTGAGTGTGTGTATGTCTTCCAACCCCCACTTCTTTCTTCCCTTTTATTTACCTGCTTATGATGGTAGATTAGGGCACGTCTATTTTAGCATACCTTATGCAATGCATGCGTGCATCCATGCATTTGTTAACATGCATCGGGCTCGGTACATCATACAAACTGCATTGTACTTCAATTTCCAAATTGAATACGTGCATCGAATAAAGCGCATTTCACATGCCATCTTTAGGGTTAGCCGAGCCTGTCTAGATCGCATCCTTGCCTGTGTTGCATTAGCCACTTAACATGAACTAGGATCACGCATGTTTGCTAACTAGTTTATTGTTTTGGCACGGAGTACGATGTAAGTATTTATGCTTTAGCATATCGCATGCGTGTGAATGTTAACATGACAGTATGCTTACCATGTGGCTAAGTGCTTATGTGAGATAAACTGTTTGAATGCCTGTGGGTGGAGGTTGGATTGCTTGAGTTGGAAAAACTCGTTGAAATCCGTGTTTTAGCCTACTTGCGAGTAGCAAATTCCAAAACTGTTTTCAAAATGAACGGATATGCAATGTTTATTTCCAAATTAGGCAATCTAGTCTATACTTGTTTGCTGCGCGCATAACATAGTAATTCTAGGCTAATAATTGGAGTAAGAGCATGTAATGTTTTCAAAAACGGATATCACGGTTAGTAGAGGCCGGTCTTCGGACCGGCGAAAGGGTGCTCATAGTGACCTTCCCGATCGTACCAAGCTCCCGAGCCAAGACCACTTTGGTGATGACGGACACGTGGCCTTGACATCGAGTCGGGGTTTCCTAAATTTCCCATTTTAAAATATTTAGGGGCGACTCAGAATCCGCAAAGCAGTCCATGTTTGGCACTACTTTTCAAAAATCTGTTTTTCTTCAAAACGATTTGCCGGATTTGGACTCTTTGGTTCTGATTTAGAACCGACACAAATCGAGTCCGAACTGTAACTAGTGAGTCCCCTCGCGGACCCGTTACAAGAACCTTCCCCTAAATTTACTTCTTCTAAGGGGTCTAGAATCTGATAACTCACTGAAGCTTCTTCTTTGATCCCCTCTGGCTTCGAAACAATTTTCTTACTTTGTTCTGCTCCCAGGTTCTTTAATTCAACATCCTTACCCTTCTCCTCATAGACAAAATCTGTCCATAAGGCCTCTTCCTTCTGTATCTCCTGGACTTTTGTTTCAATGTCCAATGCACAGTATTTGTCAAGGGCCAACACTCTGGTTTGTTGCTACTCCTGCTTGCAGCCAATCCTCATGGCTTCTTTCTCTTGCTCTTGTACTCTCTGGACTATCGACTTTACATCCAATATTGAGAACTTAATTAGAGCCAAAGACTCGACTTCTTGGACTTCATTTCTTTGCCTACAACCAGGCATCATTGTCATCCTTAACGACAACCTCCTCATCAGCACTCTCCTGGACTAAGTGCTTTAGGTGTTTCACTTTCTCATCAGTCGTTACTTCGGCTGAGCCATCAGGTTTCCTTAGTATACTGAGTGGTGTCACTCCCTCAATATATAGTTTGGCCTCTGCAAAGTCTGCACAGGCTATGAAGGGTTGAGGAGCTGTATCAACTTCCTCTGTCTCCCCATTGCCCAAGGCTATCATTATTTTCTGATGCAAAGAGGAAGGCACACATTTGTTAGTGTGGATCCAATCTCTATCGAGTAAAGCATTGTACTTAGCATTGCTGTCAATGACGAAGAATGCTGTCATGCAATCTCTAGTTCCCACACTCAGGTTGATGGGCAGAATTCCCTAGGCCATCTGCTTGTCTCTAGCGAAACCAGCAATGGTTGTGCTGGTTGGGATTAACCTGGGATTTCTTTTCCCTAGTTTCTTCAAGGAAGATTTCGGTAGTAAGTTCACCGCTGCCCCATTATCTATCAAGACCCGGTTTAATTGTATCCCATCGAAGAAAGCCTTGATATACAAAGGCTTGACATGTTATGTCATAGAGTTTGAGGGATACTCAAAGGGATACGAAAGGTTGATGCTCACTTCTTCTTCACTCCCATCTTCAGTTTCCATTAAAGTAGCCATTCCGGAATCATCTTGCACCATACTCACTTGTGAATCTTCACTACAGACTGGAACTGGGCCAATTTCTTGCCCTTCTTGGTTCTCATCTCCAGCTTGGAATTCATGCGATAGTATGTGTACCATATTTACTGATACTGGAGGGAACGAGCCAAATTGGATACCTTGCTGTGTCTGTTTCTCCTCTTGGCTAACTTGTTCAGCCACTTCAGAAGCATCCTCCATGCTGTATTCTGGCACTTCAGATTCTTTCGAATGGTCTTTTCCGACTGGCTTTTCAACCACAAATGTTTGTTCAGCCATGAAGGCTTCGAACATTTCTTCTTCAACCATTTCTTTCTTTTGGCCTAAGCCAACTTCTTTCTCTGCCTCACAATCACTTTCCATCAATGCCTTCTCCAATCCTGCTAGACTGGATTTCTCTCTGGCTTTTAGTTCATAATGAACTTTGGCCAACTGTTCTTTACTACAACCCATTTTGCTTTGTGGATTTGGTTTTGGATATGGTCTGACTTTGGATTCCTCTTTCCTTCTATCTAGACCAATGAAGAGCTCTCTCCACTCTCTTTCAAGTCTTGCTGGTACTGAGTGTACCTGCGCTGAATTTTCCTCCTTTATGATATAGAAATTACAGGGACCATGTCTGGTTCCTTTGTTTTTGGGTGCTTAAGCAATACCCAATTGTTGGGAGCCACCAAAGGAGGTTTGACCATCCTGCCTTGGTTTTCAATTACCCCTCTTTGAGTAAACACTTCCCTAGGTTTGTTTTGCATCACAAACCAATCTGGGACCCCAGGTACCCACGAACTTACTAACCCAACAGTCGAACTGCTTCTTTCCTCCTTCGAAGCTACCTTCGGCTGAAACCCTGTGAGCCCTTTGCTTGTACGACTTCATGCTTTGGGCCTAACTCAGGCCTTCGATGAAGGTGTCCACTCTCCTGTGTGAAGTTGATCTATGGGGCCAATCCCTGGCTTTGATCCCATAAACTGAACCCTTCTCCAGTCTCCTTTCAGAATGACTGCTATCCATCCTGTAATAATTAGGTGATCTGGATTCGTACAAAGGCCTCTTGCCTTTAAAATGCATTCTGTCGGCCGTTGGTTCAACCATCAATGGCTGTTGCCTAACACCAGATGGATATGGCCTTTTATTGTAAGTATTGGTTGGTTTAGGACGTCTTTGCACATCCTTGTAGTACTGCTTCCCATCAATTGGAAGCCCCTTCAACCACTTGTAACTTAGTCTGCACCTGGGACACATCCTTTGCATTATAGCTGCTTCTAAGGAATCGTCATCCAGTGCTTCCTCATCAGAATCTTCCCCTTGATGTGAGAAATCTTGTCCAATAGCTGGTAGATTTCCAGTGTCTTTCTTGGTAGTTGTCTGATTGGCCACAGGCATCTGCACATTGACTTCTTCCAATTCTTTCAAAGACAGGTTCTGAAAGTCTGGCAAAATGACATTGGCTGCCGACTCTCCAATTTCTAGGAATGGATTATTGTCGATTCCCATTGCCTTTTCTGTTTTGGCTGGGAATTTCAAACTTCCCTTCCGAATTTGCTCTTGGATCCTGTCTTGAAAAACAATACAGTTCTTAGTCGAGTGAGATCAAGAATTATGCCATTTACAATATACTTTTCCTTTAAGTTCATCGGGAGACAGAATTTTGACTCTTTTTGGTAACTTAAGGAAGTTGGCTGCAAGCAAATGATCAAAAATGTCATCTGCCTTAGTTAAATCGAAAGTATTTCCTGTGAAGGTCTTTCTTTTTAAACTGTTGGTCAATTG
Organism: Camellia lanceoleosa; assembly: GCA_025200525.1. Classification (NCBI taxonomy): domain Eukaryota; kingdom Viridiplantae; phylum Streptophyta; class Magnoliopsida; order Ericales; family Theaceae; genus Camellia; species Camellia lanceoleosa. The sequence continues at coordinate 85,838,997 of CM045769.1, forward strand.
TTGTATCTTTATGAATTAATGCTTCACAGATTATAGGTTCTTTCCCCACAATCTCTGCTGTATCGATCTCATAATTAGGATCTCTGTAATATGTCTTATACGATGCATTATTTCGATCTTGTTCTTCCTCTAATAATGCTTCGTATCTAGACACCTTATAGGTGAGTTCCACCAAGTCTCTGAACTCAGTCGAGTCAAACTTCTTTCGAAGCCTAAACTCTAAACCATTTTGAGCCAATCTCACGAATTTTGGCTCTGGTAAGATGACTCTACATTTATTTTGAGCCCTTTTAAATCTGGTAATGAACTGAGTGGCCTTCTCATCAGGCTTTTGACTTAATCTTGCCAAGTCTGCCATGGAAACCTCTTGCTCTGATTGGAAGAATTGGGCTTAAATGCCTCTTCCATTTGTTGCCAAGTCTGAATGGAGCCAGGTATAAGGTTAATATACCATATAAATGCTTCCCCAGTTAGGGAATTTGGGAATAACCTTAACTTCATATAATCATTATTATTAAATTCGCCGCATTGAACAGCAAACCTAGCAATATGCCCTACTGTTGATTGGTTTCCATTCCCATAAAAAAGGGCAAAGTTTGGTATCCTGAAACCTCTTGGGTATTCATGTACCCTGTCTACCCACTCTGAATACGGTTTCCTGTACACTGGAGTCTGGACCCCTCGAGCCATTAGTCCACACATCTCTCTAACAATGTCAGCAATTTGGTCCCTAGGGACCATATTTTGTGCTTGCTGAACCACTACTGGAGGGGCAAATACAGGATTTGGTGGGCAAACTTGTGCCTGTAGTCCTCTTGGTCCATAAGGTGGTATATTTGGGATTGGTTGTCCCTGTGGTACAGGTTGCTGTTGGGGGTGTGGGTAACCCCTTTGAGCCTGTCCTGCGAAAGGACTTGCGAAAGGTGCTGGAACTGGTGTTGTATCTCTTCCATTTGTAGGAAAACCTTCCAACCCCCCAGGTATGAATTCGAATAAGGGGTTAGTGAAACCCCCTTGTGCCAGGTATGACTTCGAACATAGGATTTGGAACTATTCTTATACCATTTTCTTGTACTGGGCCAGATCCACCAAATTGCATGGCTTCACTGTTAAGTACTGAGGCATTTTGACCTGCTATAGGCCTCAGAATAGGTTCGTACCAAGACTGAGGTGATGGTCTTTCATAGTTCTAATTACTAGTTTGACCATTAGAATGTCCATTAACTTGCATAGGCTGTTTATCTCTAGCCAATCTTTGCTGAGGGACATTCGAAATTTCCTTGATGTGTCTTGCACTTGTTGGTTGGTGGTTATTCATTCGATCCAAAAAGGATGTTGCCCACCTTTCCATCGTGTTCATTAATTGCTGTCCCATAGCATCTACTAGACCACCCCATGGATTTACTGGCTGAGTAGACGGAACAGTGGATGGTCCAATTCCTTGGTCTCGTCTAATATTATGAGCATATGGTACTTGTTCTGAAGTGCTGGTCTGTTGGACCATAGGTTATGATAAAATAGGAGTTTCCACAGGACGTGTTATCCCATTATCCTCTGGATTAGGTATCTCTACCTCTCCTTCCACGTCTTCTTCCAAGCGTTCATTTTCTCCTTGTCTTCTACGTCTAGCCATTTTAAATGTAGTCTCACTAGGCGTGCCAAAAATATATGTTGGCTTTTTGGCTTTCGAAGGTTATTTTTGTAATTACGAGCGTGCCAGCAAGGATCAATTAGTCCTTACAAAAAATTAATTGCCAACCAATTATCAGACGATTGTGTTTTAGTTCTTTTAGCCTCAATGAAGAGGACTTTTACTGGTGGCTTGACTTAGGAGAATTAAACAAATAACAATGAATTGAAGAACAGTCGAAGTATTTCATTAAGATGAAAAGACTTACAATGATCCAAACTCAGCCTCGTAGAGGTTTTACAGCAAATCTACTTGGAACTACTCCTATGAAACGAAGTGCAGTGCAAGAATTTTGAAGTGTAGTAATGTAAAGAACTGTAAATGTAAAAAACTGTAAATGTAAAGCTGGAAAGGAAAATAAGTATAAAGGACTGGTTTTTTGGATCTGAGTCTGGGGGTTTTTTCTGGGGCCTTCTCTACTATTTATACTACTCAAGGATGACCATCGAATTGCATTTCCAACCGTCGAACTGCTCCTCCATGATCGTCGATCATGTTGCCCCAATATTAGCTCCATTATGCCATTACTTGCAGTTAGGCTTCCCTCATAAATTTGAATCTGAAATGCGAGTAAGCGTTAAAACCACGTCACTTTGTATCTCTTTGTTGATCCACTGCTACTCAGATCTCGTAATAACCAATACTAGCTGCCACGTGTACGATCAGGATTGAGGACCTGAATAGTCTTCCTATATTACCCTTATTTCGCCACGCGTCGAATTATAGTTGGCTTGTACAAAATATGTAGCCACAATGATTATGAGAAAAAAAAAAGTAAAATGATTATGATTTAAATGTGACATTTTATCTTATTGATTATTTTAATCTATTTTGTCTTTATTGATTATTTTAATCAAAAAGCTCCCCAGCCCACTTCCCAAACATGGTGGGAAAAATTCGACCTGATTTATTAAAGTCTCATTTGGAAATAGATTATTTTAATAACTTTTGACTTTTTATTAAAATATATATATATATATATATATGTAAAGTAGAGAAAGTGATATAATAATTTATAATTTTTTTGAACAAATGTAGTAATTTATAGTGAGTTTTTGATTTTTTTTTTTTTATTTAAAATATTTAGTGGTGTTTTGAAAATTTGATAAAAAGTTGACTTTTTTGTGTAAAAAAATAAAGAGATAATGTGATCCAAAAAATTAAAAAAATGACTTTTTACCAACTTGTCAAAACGCCTCTTAGACTCAACTGAGAGTTAATGGTAGGACTATATGCACCAATTAATATACATACTGGTGTATCAACTAAGGTTATGATATTATTATTGACCACATTTATTATACAAGTTACAAATATTTAAAACCATACAAATGATGTCACATCATTCGTTAGTACACTAGTATGTACATTAGTACATATAGTATTATTCGAGGGGCCTTTTCCCAAAATAGGCCAACCTACTAACTTATTTCTAGGAGTGTACACGGTCCGGATTGGTTCGGTTCTGAGAAAATCCAAGAATCGAACCGATCCTAATGGTTCTGTGATTTTGAGAATCAGACCAGACCGTTACACTTGTAAAACCGGACCAGAACCAAACCGAAAAAACGGTTCGGTTTCGGTTTGGTTTACGGTTCCAAAAATTTCTATTTACAAGAATAAATTATTAATATTAGCAAAATAATTACTCGAACTAATTACATTTAACTCATGATAAAAACTAATAATATGAAGACATTACTTAATATTACATATCTATACCATCCTAATATCATTAAACTTATAAAAAAAACCAATTAATAAAAATAAAACTTGATATTATATATATATATATATATCTTTTAAAATTTGGTTTGGTTCGGTTCAGTTCGGTTCGAACCGCGGTTTTTTCATAAAATCCATTAACCGAACCGTTTTTACGGTTCTCATATTTCTTAATCCGAAACCAAACCAATTCTTAATAGAACCGAACCAAACCGTATGATTCGGTCTGGTTCGGTCCGGATTACCGGTTTGAACGAATTTTTGAACAGCCCTACTTATTTCCCAAACTAAACCTAGTTTGGTCGAAATTCCTAGAATAAGCTAAAGCGTGTTTACAAAACACGCTTTCAGCATGTTTCTAGCACAGGCGCACAAAATGAATAAAATCATAAAAGCGTGGTTACAAAACACACTTTTAATTAAGAAAACATTATTCCTATTAGTGTTTTCATCTTTAATGAAAGTGTGTTTCAGAATCGCGCTTTTAACAGAAAGCGTGGTTTGTAACCAAGATTTAAAAGCCCCTGAAATTAATAAAAAACTATTTATTATTATTATTATTATTATTATTATTATTATTATTATTATTATTGATTTTCCTTCAATTCACATTCTATAATTCACTCAGTCATTTTTTAGATCATTATATATAAATTATTCATATAAAATATCGTATTGATAATCAATCTTAGTTACCAAATTTTATTATTTTAATATTTAAAAATAAATTATGTAATTTTGAAATTATGTTTCTCATCCATTATTAAAAAAAATGATAAAATTATATATATGATTATCAGATCAATTTGATATTTACATAAATAATTTATTCATAAATTTTTTTTAAAATAAATAACATGAATTGTCTAAAGAGTAGTGATTAAGAGCTCTAAAATTAGAGTTTTGATTTAAGCTGTAATGATGTGGCATAAAAAAATAAAAAGAAAACCACAAACAAGCAAGCATAAACTTCATATCAAAGATTATTAGACTAAGATTTTACCATTGAATCAATGATCACCGCTTATGACTTTAAAAATATAAAAGTTAAAAAAAAAAATATGAAAAAATATAAATTAAATATTTGCTTGATTTACCTGATTATTTTGTTTTTTTTAATTTTTATTTAAATTTCTAATTCAAATATAATTTAAAAAGGATAGATGATGGACAAAAATAAAAAATTAAAAATTAAAAATTAAAAATTAAAAATTAAAAAAGAAAAAGAAAATAATGGCTTCGAGACACACATCCTTCCCGGAGAATATTTTGCGCAGTTTCAGAGAGATTTTGTTGAGGCTTTTCCCAAACTAAGCCCCTATACTAATTTATTTTCCAAACTAAGCCTACTTTCGCGGAGTTTTCAAAACTAAATATTTGTTGTTCCCTTAAATATTTGTTGTCCAGAAATATTTAAATGAAACTTTACACAGCATATACAAAGTATCTAATTTGCTAATTACTACTACGAACAGCAAAACAAAATAAAGGTATGACTGTAACACTTATAACACTTTAGAACGACGTATGTAGTTCAAACATAAGTATCCCACAAAAATAATTTGTGGAAACATTCAACATAACACAGTACGTAAAATAAAGCGACGAGTACAATACTTTACAATTACATAGACAAATATTAGACAAACCTTTCACAAACTCATTGTCGAAAGAGTTATTTTAACACACACAATACATAATTATGGATAACTTAATATAATTTAGTAGACAGATAGACACCTAATCCTCGCTCAAATCGGCAATCTCAAAGTCTGAACAATCTGAGAGCACAGGGTCAGAGAGAAGTGCAGGATCCTCCTTGACAGCCTTGATAGCCTCACCATTTGGTGCTGTTCCGTTCTTCTTGACATCCGACTTAAGTATAGATAGTTTCATATCGCGGGTTGACCTACGGCTCATTTGAGAAATCTCACGTCAAAGTCTTTCACACAGTCGATCAACATTATCTGGATCTTCATTTTGGATCTCAACTAAACCTACTTTCGGCACCTTCAGTCGATTTTCCCCGACATAATTTTTCCATTTGCACGAGCTCTATAAATAGTGCGGGCCACTTCAGAAGTGTAGCGTCTGCCAAACCATATCCTGTTTGATTAACATATGGATCCTCCACGAAACCACATGAATCTCGATAGTACTTGGGCATAACAAAATGTCGCTTCCCAAACCTATCATGATAAGCACAATAGGCATCTAACAAAGCAAATGGTGTTTCAACTTCAGCATCGCCACTTCCCCTTCCCGTTCCTCTTCCTCGGCGTGAACTCTCACCTCTTTCGAAGTTCCTACCCCCTGCGAGTCCCCTTCCCATTCCTCTTCCTCGTCATGAACTCTCGCCTTTGCGATTCCTACCCCCTACCATAAATGTATACTCCATTTGATTTTTACTCAATAAATGAATGATGGTTTCCTAGGGAGAACTGAGTGGAAAGGTTGTGTGTTTACCATCACTCCTTCAGTCCTTTATATAGTTGTTTGTTAACACTATTTTCATGTGGTCATATTAATGTGATTAATAATTCAAATTTGAAATGTGAGGAAAAAACAAAACATCTAAGTCGCGCTGCACAAAGTCATATGCCATTAAAAGCTCACATATTTATGAGTAATAAACAATCAATGCTAAATGCGCTCCACACAATCAGTACTTCAATCGTCACTCGAAGGTGACTACTCACTTTTTCAAAAAAAGACCAATCATCCGTACGTTGTTTACTGTGGCCATGTGAACTTGGTCATTTCATTGAGTCCTTTAATTTATTACGTCTGTTAAAGTCATTGCATGACTAACAAATGTTGGACGTATCACTGTGACGACTTTGACGAGGCTACTCATTGTATGAAAAAAGCAAGAGTTCGTACCATAGCTATTGTGCCCATGTGAACTTTAGCAGTTCATAATGGGATAAGGGAGTGTCAGAACAAAACAACAAAGCAATTAAACCTTTTATATTTAAAAAGCCACCCTATGCATGTAACGCCCTTAAAAAAGAACCCAATAATCATACATTCTTAACATGCTTAGACATAAGAGAATAAAGCATAAGTACATTTCATCAGAGTATTTCTTACAAATGTTTTACATGTTAACAACAAAAGTAAATGCCCCATGGGCTTACAGCTTTCCAAGTCAACACTTGGTTACATAATGAAGAGTTCTAACTCTATACAAAATAAGCCCTTGGCTTGGTTTACATATAATACAAATAAAGTAATCACAAAAGATGACCCAGCCACTAATCCTCTCAAGCTACGTCCTTGGAGGTGGCATGCTACCTGTACCTGAAAATGATGTCCCAGGAAGGGTGAGCCAACGCTCAGTAGAGATATGCTAAACATTGTATGGGCAATAACTAAAACATTAGCATTTGATAAATGTTTAATTCACATAAATCAATTCACATTTCATTTCAAATACATGACCAATGTGTATATGTTTTTATTCCATCCCTTAACCAATTTCTCAATTCACAATCCTGGCTCAGAACCTGGCCATATACTTTAAGTGAGATTACATCCCATATCAACAACGTTTCTATTCCAATTGAAATAACAACTCCAATTAATCATTTCACACTTCATAATAGATACACATTTTAGTACTGCATCCATCTCAGACAAAACACTTCTAGATTCCACATAAGATACATATTTTAGTGCTGTATCAATGTCAAACAAAACACTCCATATTCCACATATGATACACATTTTAGTGCTGTATCAATGTCACCCAATATCCGGTTTAGAGGTCCATCCCCTATCTTTCCCTAAACCGTGGAGTACATCCCCTATCTCCTCCCACACAACACAATGTATATAAACACATATCATATACATAATCAAACCAATACTTAAAATTCATGTATATATCGATCGCCATATTCAATGGCATACTCAATTGATTAGTTTTAGTTTGCCTAATTATCATGCATTGTCTACAAAAATCAAGACTATCCTCCACCGATAGCCCAAAACAATTATTTCTAAATAGATAATAATTATGTTCAACAGATAAATATCAACAATTTCAAAAATGAGCGATTAATAAATCCAACTTCACTATTCCATCTCATAATGAGCCAATTTCAATATATTCAACTCAATTTCATATTCTCATAATTTTTCCAAATTAATTATACCAATTAATTTATGCACAAATTAGGGCTTTCTCCCCCATTTCTCAATATTAACCCAAAGGTTCAAATATCAACAATTCTTCAACAATACCATCATTTTGAGACCCAAATACATATTCAAGAGTTAAAATAACAAAATCCCTTTTATTCAGTTTGAAACCCTAAGTCCCAAAATTTCCCAACTCAAACCATCTATACAAATAGCTCAATATTTATGTTAAAGCACATAAGAATGAGTACGAATCCCTACCTCAAATTTCGGAGCTCAACGGAGAAGAAGATGAAAACTTAAAGTGCTCCAAATCACGAGATTCTCGGATCAAAAGGTAGTCCTCAACGATCAACACACTTTTTGTAAAGGCTCAATGGTAGGAGATCACTCTAGCTAGATCAAATCTAAGAGAGAATGTGAGGTTTTAGAGAGAGGTGGTCTCCAATGGTGTTTTTTGAAAAGTAAGAGAGAGAAAGGAAACCAAAAAGTGATCCAAAAAGTCAAATCCCGAAGTCATATACTAGTCGCCCCACTCGAGCGTGGAGACCCCCGCTTGAACGTCAGACACAGACTCATGCTCGAGCGTCAAAAGCGCCGCTCAAGCGTAGATTGCACACTTCCATAAGTTTTGCAGACATGGTCCCCGCTCGAGCGGAGGAACAAAAACAAAGGGTCACGCTCGAGCGTCAAAACTCCCGCTCGAGCGTCTGAAGACCTGCAGACAAAGTACTGGGAGATGGAATATTACGCTCGAGTGTCAAAACGCCCGCTCAAGCGGAGAAGCAACAACAAAGGGCCCGCTTGAGCGTCAAAAGCCCCACTCAAGCGTGAAGGCCAAAATCTGGGCATCAACTCTAGGTTTCAAAACACAACCAACCTATTTCAAACCTGCCCAACACAACCCATGACTCAAAAACAAAGAGTAAGGGAAGGAAATGAGAATGAGACAACAACACAACCACGGAACCAAGTCTGAAATACAATATACAAAGGAAAGTAAAACCGGGATCGCTATAACCTTCCCCCCTTAAAGAATTTCGTCCCCGAAATTAAGTGCAAGTTTTCAAAAACAAGTTTTTCTCAATTCTCAACAGCATTATAATTCATTTCCCAACAACTTGACCCATTACCAATCATTCCATCTCTATTCAAGAGGCATTTCACAGTATATATACTCAAAATGCATCATTAACATGCTTTCCCGTGAAATTTACCAATTTCAACACATCCTTACCAATTCTATAACATTTGCAACATTATTATCATGCTTGCATTTCCATAATATATTTAACATACACAATGTTAGAATAACTTCCATTTTAAGGCAAGTTCCAACATATATTTCCATAAACCAAAACATACACGATGTTTTACAACTCAAGACATATTTAATGCTCTTAGAGTTCATTAATATTACAAAATTCCAATACATGGTTAAACAATTTCAAACAAGTCCGGATATTTCTCACGGACATCCACCTCACATTCCCAAGTGGCTTCCTCCACTCCGTGATGCTTCCACAAAACCTTTACCAAGGGAATGGTCTTGCCTCACAAGACTTGATCCCGCCTATCCAAGACCCGAACCGGCCTCTCTTCATACGAGATATCCTCGCCAACCTCCAAATCGGTCCAATCCAATACATGGGATGGATCCAGCTCATACTTCCAAAGCATACTAACATGAAACACGTCATGTACCCTGAACAACTGCAGCGGCAAGGCTAAACGATAGGCAACCTCCCCAATCCTCTCAAGGATCTCAAAGGGCCCGATAAACCGAGGGGACAACTTCCCACTCTTTCCAAACCTCATCAAGTCTCGTCTAGGTGATATTTTCAGAAAAACATAATCACCCATCTCAAAAATCAAAGGCCTCCTCCTACGGTCGGCATAACTCTTTTGGCGACTCTGGGCTGTAACAAGCCTCTTACGGATAAGCTCAACTTTCTCCGTCATTTCCCTCACCAACTCTGGGCCTAACAAAGGTGCATCACCCACCTTGGCCCAACAAACCGAAGACCTACAAGGTCGGCCATACGAGGCCTCAAACGGTGCCATATCGATACTCAACTGAAAACTGTTGTTGTAGGCAAACTCCACCAAGGGCAAGTACTTCTCCCATGTCCCACTAAAGTCAATGACACAACCTCGAAGCATATCCTCAAGGATCTGAATAGTACGCTCGGACTGCCCGTCAGTCTGAGGATGATAAGCCGTGCTAAAGGTCAACTTAGTGCCCAAGGCACTCTGCAAACTCTGCCACAACCTAGCAGTAAAACGAGGATCTCTATCTGATACGATCATCACTGGGACCCCGTGCAACCTCACTATGTCCCGAATATACAAATCGGCAAGATGATCTATCGAATCTTTCACGCGCATAGGGATAAAGTGCGCCGACTTAGTCAACCGGTCTACAACCACCCAAATAGCATCACTACCCCGCTGAGTCCTCGGAAGACCCACAACGAAGTCCATAGTGACATGCTCTCACTTCCACTTGGCAATAGGCAAGGGTTGCAACAAACCCGCTGGCCTCTGATGCTCGGCCTTCACTTGCTAACAAGTAAGGCACTTCGATACGAAAACTGCCACATCTCTCTTCATACCCCGCCACCAAAACTGGCGACCCAAATCACGATACATCTTGGTGCCTCCCGGATGCACCGCAAGGCGTGAATGGTGGAACTCCCGGAGTACCTTCTCTCGGTAAGACTCCAGTACAAACAAGCGGTCTCGGTATCTTACACTCAGGTCGGGATACACAGACAAACCCTTCTCAGCCTTCCCACTGGAGATTTTCTCTCGGAGGGATTCTACCTCAAGGTCACCTCTCTGTGCCTCTAACACTCTAGTTACAAGTGTAGGCTGCGCAACAACGGAAAACAAGGCCGCAGCCTCAACAGATTCGCCCAGAAGCAAATCAAACTCGCCAAGTGCACCCAGCATCTCCCACTCTCGGATGGCTATGGAAGCGACATCACTAATGGATTTCCTCCTAAGGGCATCAGCTACAACATTGGCCTTTCCCGGGTGATAGTGCAACTCAAAGTCGTAGTCCTCAATGAACTCCATCCACCTTCTCTGCCTCAAATTCAAGTCCCTCTGTGTAAATAGATACTTCAGACTCTTATGGTCCGAGAATACCTCAAACCTCTCACCATTTAGGTAGTGTCTCCAAATCTTCAAGGCAAAGATTACTGCTGCTAACTCTAGGTCATGTGTAGGGTAATTCTTCTCGTGAATTTTCAACTGACGTGAGCCATAGGCTACCACTTTCCCCTCTTGCATCAATACACAACCCAAACCCTCTCGTGAGGCATCACAGTAAATAGCATAACCCAACCCTCTCTCCGAAATAATTAAGACCGGAGCGGTGGTCAATCTAACTTTCAGCTCTTGAAACGACTTTTCACAAGTCTCACTCCATACAAATTTGACCCCTTTCCGCGTCAACCTAGTCAATGACGAAGCTAGTCTGGAGAAATCTCTCACAAATCGGCGGTAATACCCAACTAATCCCAGAAAACTGCAGATCTCAAAAACACTCTTAGGCTGTGCCCAATCTTGCACTGCCTCAATCTTGGATGTATCAACAGACACCCCTTCCCCGGAAACCACATGGCCTAAGAACTTGACTTCTCCTAGCCAGAACTCACACTTCCCAAACTTGGCATACAGCCTATGGGCTCTAAGCAATTCGAGCACCACCCTCAAGTGTTCCTCGTGCTCCTCCTCCGAAGGTGAATAAATCAAAATGTCGTCCACGAAAATGATCACAAAGCGATCTAAGAATTCCCGAAATATCCGGTTCATCAAACCCATAAATACTGTCGGCGTATTAGTGAGCCCAAATGGCATCACTAGAAACTCGTAATGGCCATACCGCGTACGGAATGCCATCTTCGAAATGTCCTCCTCCCTGACCCTCAACTGGTGGTAACCCGATCTCAAGTCTATCTTAGAGAAACAACGGGAACCCTTCAACTGGTCAAACAGATCATCTATACGGGGCATAGGGTACTTATTCTTAACCGTAGCCCGATTCAACTTCCGGTAATCAATGCAAAGTCTCAAGGAACCATCTTTCTTTTTAGCAAAGAGGGCCGGTGCTCCCCACGGCGAAACACTAGGGCGAATAAAGCCCTTATCTAGTAACTCCTGGAGCTGAATCTTCAACTCACTCAACTCGGCTGGGGCAAAACAGTAAGGTGCCATAGAAATCGGCGCTGTGCCAAGCACTAAATTAATAGAGAACTCTATCTCTCGGTGAGGTGGCAAACTGACAAGATCCTTGGGAAAGACGTCCGAGTACTCACAAACCACTCTCGGCAATACAGTCTAGGTCTCATCACACTCATTACTCAAAAGGCTAGCAAGAAGACCACCAAGCTCACTCCGCCCTCGCGGATCATATACCGGTGGCAACACACTACCAACCCGGTCCCCCAAGAAATAGAAACAATCCCCGCTCAAGGTACATATTGTAACCCTCTGGCAGTAATAATCGATAACAGCCCGGTATGACGATAACCAGTCCATACCCAAAATAACATCAAATCCCAACATGGGCATAACTACAAAAGGAAACGGAAGCCGACGATCTTCTACCTCTATATCACACCCTCTACACCCTTGTTTCAAAATCAACTCACCCCTAACAGGTGATACAACACATATAGGAGATGCTAACTGTGCCAACTCCAAACCCAAAACATATGCAAATGCAGCAAATACAAAGGAATGAGAAGCACCCGTATCAATCAACACACTAGCAACCAATTTGCAAAACAGAAAAGTACCTCTCACAACAGATGGAGCCGGTACTAGGTCCTGTCTTGATAAAGATACACGCTACCAGAGGCCCTCGATCAACTCGCTCACCTCTAGGAGCAAAAGATCACAGTCTGACTGGAACGATGAAGCCCCCTGATTGGCCCTCGAGGCCTGCACTGACTGAGCTGACTAAAAGCTCTGCCTCTGCCCAGATGCACCAGATGTGCCACTCAACTGCGGGCAAAACCTCTTCAAGTGCCCCGCCTGACGACACTGATAACAAGACAGTGGCTGACCCCTACCCTGACTCTGGCTCTGTGGTCTAGCTGAAGATGAAGCAGCTCTCTGACCTCCTCCCCTCTCAGGCAAGCCGAGACTTGTGACCACCGGCCATATTTAAAACAAGTCTCGTCTCCATGACTGCCTCTCCCAGAGCCTGCACTCGGCACTGGAAAAGTAGATCTAGCAAAACCTCCCTGAGACTGCTGAGGGTGTGAACCCCTCTGTCTCCTGCCATCACCCTGACCATCCTGACTCCTCTTGGAGCCTTTCTGCCCGTCCTCCTCCTGCATCATGATCTCCATATGGGCTACAGCATCAACCAAGTGCCCATAGTCTCGAGTCATAGACCTGCCAATTCTCATCTTGAGGCCGCGCCTCAACTTCTTCTCAAACTCGATACAACGGCATTCCTCGGACGCCACGAGTTCAGGTGCAAACCTGGACAAACTAGTAAATACAGCCTCAAACTCAGCCACCGAAGAACTCAGCTGCAAAAGTTGGCAGAACTGGTCTCTCAGCTTCTCCCTGACAGCTGGAGATATGAACTTCTCCTGGAAAGCATTCACAAATGCCTCTCAAGTGCCATCCAAACGGCCCCTCACGAATTTCCACCACCGACCCGCATCTCCTTTCAGCTGGAAAGAAGCCAAGGTCACTTTCAACGCTCCGTCCTCGATGCCTAGCATCTCGAATGTCTTCGTCATTTGCTCTAACCACTCATCTGCCTTAAGTGGCTCCTTCGGATCACCGACAAACTCGTCCGGATTAGACTGGAAGAACTCCCTCTTCAGAAAGGAAGGCCCTGCATCCACAACCTGGGCCTGAGCTTGGGCTTGAACTGGATTCTCAGTTCTAAGAATGCCCATAGATTCTCTCAAAGCATCGGCTATCCCACGGGCTAAACCGCCCATAGCCTGCTAACCTGCCAGCTCGGCCACATTGGCCTGGCCGACTCCCTCCTGTATCGCCGGATTCTCCTCCGGTACAGGCACTTCCTGCCTCATAGGCCCACCACGCCTACCACTTCGTCCTCGTCCTGACATCCTAATAAAGATAACGAAGACATTAGCACATTCACAAATGTGCCGAAGATACACATTTTAGTGCTGTATCAATGTCAAACAAAACACTTCTATATTCCACATATGATACACATTTTAGTGTTGTATCAATGTCAAACAATATTCGGTTTAGAGGTCCATCCCCTATCTTTCCCTAAACCGTGGAGTACATCCCCTATCTCCTCCCACACAACACAATGTATATAAACACATATCATATACATAATCAAACCAATACTTAAAATTCATGTATTATATTGACCGCCATATTCAATGGCATACTCAATTGATTAGTTTTAGTTTGCCTAATTATCATGCATTGTCTACAACAATCAAGACTATCCTCCACTGATAGCCCAAAGCAATTATTTCTAAACAGATAATAATTACGTTCAACAGATAAATATCAACAATTTCAAAAGTGAGCGATTAATAAATCCAACTTCACTATTCCATCTCATAATGAGTCAATTTCAATATATTCAACTCAATTTCATATTCTCATAATTTTCCCAAATTAATTATACCAATTAATTTATGCACAAATTAGGGCTTTCTCCCCCATTTCTCAATATTATCCCAAAGGTTCAAATATCAACAATTCTTCAACAATACCATCATTTTGAGACCCAAATACATATTCAAGAGTCAAAATAACAAAACCCCTTTTATTCATTTTGAAACCCTAAGTCCCAAAATTTCCCAACTCAAACCATCTATACAAATAGCTCAATATTTATGTTAAAGCACATAAGAATGAGTAAGAATCCCTACCTCAAATTTCGGAGCTCAACGGAGAAGAAGATGAAAACTCAAAGTGCTCCAAATCATGAGATTCTCGGATCAAAAAGTAGCCCTCAACGATCAACACACTTTTTGTAAAGGCTCAAGGGTAGGAGATCACTCTAGCTAGATCAAATCTAAGAGAGAATGTGAGGTTTTAGAGAGAGGTGGTCTCCAATGGTTTTTTTCGAAAAGTAAGAGAGAGAAAGGAAACCAAAAAGTGATCCAAAAAGTCGAATCCCGAAGTCATATACGCCCGCCGAGCATGGAAACCCCGCCGGCGTCGACTAAACTCACGCTCGGCGGCCAAAAGCGCCGCTCGAGTGTAGATTGCACAATTCCAGAAGTTTTACAGACATGGTCCCCACTCGAGCGTTAAACTCTCGCCGGCGGAGGAACAAAACAAAGGTCACGCTGGCGTCAAAACTCCCGAAAGGCGTCAAGACCTGCGCAGACAAAGTACTGGGAGATGGAATATTACGCTCGAGTGTCAAAACGTCTGCTCAAGCGTCAAAAGCCACGCTCGAGCGTGAAGGCCAAAATCTGGGCATCAACTCTAGGTTTCAAAACACAACCAACCTGTTTCAAACCTGCCCACATAAACCATGACTCAAAAACAAAGAGTAAGGGAAGGAAATGAGAATGAGACAACAACACAACCACGGAACCAAGTCCGAAATACAATATACAAAGGAAAGTAAAACCGGGATCGCTATAATGCAGCTTCAAATCGATTCATAAACCTTGAAGAGAAAATATTATAGAGTTGGAATGTATTGAAGATTAATTTGTAGTAGAGTACTTATAGATGGGTTTTTCGATATATAGAACTTGAAAGTGTTACAGATAAAAGCTAGCCTAGTATGCAGACAAGAACAACACCGACTTAAATCAACACATAGTTAACTTGAAATTAAATTGGTTAAATTTCTCCAATTAAATTAAATTAAATATGTAAGGTAAAAAGTGAAATTAAACTATTGTATAATGAAAAATAAATTGAATTATATTTGTAAGCGGAAGAGTGAAATTAAATTTCTAAGGGGATTTGAACTTTGCTTAAAACCTTCAGATATGCATTGAGTAGTCAATAAAAGTCGAAGTGACCACTCCTATAAAGTTGATGCATAGTTGTTCAGGTCATAAAGGTTGACGTGACAACTCTTTTACAATAATTTGAAACATACAGCTACCATGTGAACTTCCTGAAGTATCAGTACTTCATTGTTAGCATGTGAGTTTAGAATTTATAAGACATGAATACTTGCACCCATCTCCATTTTGAATTTGTGCATGTTACAACAACTGTGTATATGTGGTATAAATATCGCATCATACCACAACAAAAGTTTTATAGATATATTGAGCGATATCATCATGAGATATACAGTGGTTGATCTATATTCAGCAATGGGTCACTATTGGGTTACAGATAGAGATGAATTTCAATACCCATTAAATCCAAATTTGCATTACTCACATGCCGCCATCAATATCATGAGAGTTGAGTGGGAATTTCGCATAACTCGAGCAAACATTCTCGTTGAGCTATGTCATGAAGTTAATATTAAATTTCCTCGCTGGCTAGCCATGCGTTTGCCAATTGACACTCCACAGTTGTTGCAAAGGACATTGCATCGTATCCACGACGAAGTTAATCGCATGACCCAACGTTTGCAAAGGTCTGAACTAATGAAGACCTCAAATGAGCGTGCCGAAGATGGGTTAGTGGATGCTGCGCACTGGTACTTCACCTGGAGCATGGATGCTATGTATGAATATAATATTGAGATGTTAGATGATGATGATAATGAATGAAATTGTTTGGATGAATGATCAAACCATTTATCTTGTAATGGATTTGTAATGCTTATCCACGACTTATTAATGAAGGGAGAAATTTCAATAGTTTTTGAATAGTTCTTGTAATTCTACAAATAACAATTACCTTTGCTCTCTCTCCGTTATTGTTATTTTGAAGAACGCTAATTGAACTAGGCTTTCATGATTTTATGCATTATTGAAGTGGAATATAATGATGATACTGAATGAACTTGGTTGCATGTATGACCAAATGTTTTCATTCATTGTAATGGCTTTGCAAGGCTTATACATGAGTTATCAATAGAAAGAGAAATTCGTAATGAATCTTGACATGTGTACTTATAAATGTAGTGATTTCATAAACTTCAGCTTCATATAATAAATAGTTGAAATACATCCGTAAGCTAGATGAACATCAACATTGTCTTACACCCCAATAACGAAGATACGACACAACATACAAACATATATGAAAGATAAAGGTGTTTGATTTCTCATTCCTCATCTGACATATAGTAGTCAGAGAGATATTTTTCATTGTTTAAGACATTATTTTGCTCAATCACTGTCAATTCTCTATTGCTTGCTTCTACCATTTCGGTGGCTAACTGAAGCATGAAATGTCAACATCTCCGCATCAACATTTTGTTGTTCTCCTTCTTAATTCTAGTAACTGCTTTTTCATAGTCACTCACATTTCGTCTAGCCATGGTCAATGAACGACGATAAGGTACCAGTGCCCCAAAGTTACGTAGATCATTAAACAATCCTTCTTGCTCTGTTACCCTGAACGCCCATTTTGCTTGTATACTAGCATAATAATCCTTCGGACTCGAGTACTTTTCACTCTTATAGTCATAAGTAAATGGAGGTAGTAGCCACACTTTTGGATTTCTTTAACGGCGTGAAATTCCTGTACCTCTTGAAGACATTGTTCATAAAATAAAAAAATTAATAATAATAATAATTTTAGATATATTACTATTATTATGACTTGAACAAACATCATACTAGGGGTAGCGCTATTTATAGACATGCAAAAGAGATGACATGGTGACGATAATTGAGATGTTAGGGCATTGTGGAAGAAGTGATACCCGTGATATTATTTTATCTCATTCATTTCACGCAATCCTGAGTAATATGTTGTCCGTGACTGTGTATACCCGTGATGCAGTCACTTTGGCAGACTTAATCGCCATTCAATTCATTATAGTTGCTTTTCTAACACCCCTCATCCCACTATGACAAGCTCAAGTAACATGGCTTGTTTTGGTGTCGCAGTGAGTAGTCGCATCGGACATGCACTTGCAGACCAAAATTACAATTTCATAAAGTTAGAAACGAAAGCAGAAAATGAACGGACGTGGTTGTCAGATAAAATAATAATTGTGGGTCATCTTTTTCACAATGCAATCCCTTCATATTCTAGCAGTGAGTTGTCACATCGCCACAGTAAACTATTTTCTGATACTTGCTTTTTTAATACAGTAAGTAGTCACTTCGAACTGACGATTTCAGTACAAATTGGTGTTTGCAAAAAATTATAAATTAAATCATAAAATGAAACAGATGCTTTAATTTTCTTTGTTTTAAAACAATACTGTTCATAAACAACTATGAAACAGAGTGCAAGTAAATACACAACCATCCAACTCACTTCGACCTACAAAACTATCGTTGATTTTTTCACCAAAACAATGTTCAAAACAAAACAAAATAATAAAATGGCTACCTGAAATGTGAAGAAGATTGGCACTGCAGCCTATATTTTATCTTATTTTCACTTTACGAAACTTCACAGTCATCATCTTTTCTCCTCTTTTCATTTTCTGCTTCTTTTTGTATTCAGTAAATTACATTTACCTCCCTTGAGAGTTTTTACAAATACAGAAATCTCTCCTATAATTTTAATAATTACAGAAGTCTACCCTACTTTAACTCACAATATGAAGATTCTCTCATTTTTGTACTGTTGTCCACCCAACAAACTGAAGTTGCTGATGTCATCAAAAATAAATACTGAAATGCCCATAATACCCTCAAGTGTCTTGAAATGCCCATGAGCTAAGTTACATGAGATAAAACCGAAATTATTTTCTCAGTCGCAGACAACACTGTGAAACACACCCACAGTCAAGTATCTAGATGTAGAACATGTACCTCAGTCAAAAACTTCTGTTGCTTGGGGTTTTTCGAATACTAAGGGGAGTAAAGTTAAAATACAATCTCAAACCAGGCATGAGAATGAGTCACCCACAGTCAAGTAAGAAGATGTAGAGCATGTACCTTAGTCAAAAACTTCTGCTGGTTGGGGTTCTTCGAATACTGAGGAGAGTAAAGTTGAAATACAATCTCAAACTAGGCATGAGAATGAGTCACCCACTAATATCTGGAGTTGTAATAAAAATAGCGAGTCCAATGGTGACAATGAGTGGGTTGTTGACAAAAATCATATTTTGGGGAACAACACAACGTCAAAGGAAAATGGCTGAGGGTCCAGTAGAGAGGGTTGGGGTTCTTCGAGTGAAGAGGGCCACAGTGATGATGGGAAGGAAGGAATGTGAGATTGGCAAATTACAAAATTTGGGAGCTGTTAAAACAATCTCATTTGCTAGTTGTTGGTCCAATTGGTTAATCTATTCTATTATTAAAGGGGAACACCAATTTTGGTGTCGTGAAGCTTGGCTTACAAATTTTTTTTTCTGTTTTTCCTAAAATGACCATAGCTTATTAAATAATCTATTATTTTAAAACTTACATCAATTTGTAATTAAGGGTCGAATCGTAAATTACTAACTTAGTAAATAACTTCCACTTTTCCACTTTCTACATTTCACAGTTCCACGTTTCACCATCTTATCTCTTCTTTTTTATTTTTTATTTTTTTTATTTTATATTTTAAATTTATAACAAACTGTTGTGTAAGTTCCACAGTTCATCATCTTCACTCTATTCAAAAACTAAAATTTGTTTCTTTTTTTTTTTCTTTTTTTTTTTGGAGAAAGACTATTCAAGTATTCAAGAACTTTTTTCTTTCTTTTTGTTTTTTTTTAATTTAAATATATTATTTTTTTTGGTGTGAAGAAAGACTATTGAACAACATTGCAATCTTATAGTTTTGTTGCAAGTTGATAAAGTGGTTGTTCAAAATATATATCTGCTGCTCATCTTGCACGGTAAGTGTAATATTGTTAATTATAATTTTTATCTTCTTCATTAAAAAGTTTCATTAAGTAATCAGGTTTTTTGGGGGGAAAAAAGCAGAGTATAAAAAATTTGTGTGTTTGTTTTCTTAATGTTGTATGTGTGTACGCGCGTGTTGTTTAAAAAAAATCAATGTTCTTAAAATTTCTATTATATTATCAAGTTTTATACCTTTTTTTTTTTTTTTTGGAGTTTTCTTTAATCTTAAATTTGTGTGTGTGTGTGTTTAAAAAAAAAAGTGTTCTTAAATTTTCCATTATGTTATTAAATTCTTTGGGGAAAAAAAGTACAGAATAAGAAATAAAATTTATTTATTTATTGTGTTTTTTGTAAAGAAATAATTCATTGTTCTTAAAAAAAAAAATTAAAAAAAAAAACTGTTTAAAAAATTATATAGTTTATTATTGTAAAACGAAAATCCATATGGAACCAAATACAGCACAACTCCACTCTCTCATGTATATAATCACCCTGTTTAAACCCATTGTGACATCATAATTTGAATATTTGAAGTATTTAGGAAAGCCTCAGAATAAGTAAGAATAAAAAATTGTAAAATTCTATTTTGGAGTAAATAAATATAGCACATTTACATCCTCCGTACAAGTTTGATTTACGAAAACTATAATAAAAACTACAAATAAAAAATACTATACACTCCATATCACACCCTCTAATGCCCTAACTTGGCCCCAGTCCCACAACCCCGACCATGGACCTCCTTCCTCGGTCTCCTGCCATAGACTCTTTGAATATGTGGCTTCCCCAATCGCAAATGTGGATCCTATGGCGCTCTCTCCCCTGCATGCGGCCCTCCAGTAACTGCCTGTGGAGCTTGTGACTGTGACCCTCCCTTTCCTACCTGTGCTACCTCTGATCCTCCCTCTAGCTCAACATCGGATACTACTGTGAGCTGTGAAACTCCCTTATCTGGTGCAACTGTATCACAATCTACAGCTGGACCTCAACCTCTGCCTCTGCCCGCACCTTGATCTCGGTCGCGACGTCCGCTATGACCATAACCTCGGCCTCTCCCTCGTGCTCTGGGGGGGGGCCCTCAATATGGACCTCATCTTAAGCATGGGAGATGTCAGTGAGAACTGCATCATGTGTAGTCGGGGTCACAGTCAAACTAGTCCCCACTAAAGTAAGTATATGTAGTGTGGGAATATGTGATGTACATGTATCAACTCCAACACTACATACACCTGAACTGTGTGGTGGTCGTAACTGGGTGAGTGGGGTAACAACCTCATGCATACATCGGGGAGGTATCCAATCAGGGTCAGCTACATAAGGTATGCAAGTATATTGGGTAAGATGTACATGGAGGAAATCTGGAGATATGTGTGGGGTAGCATGCGGTGGGTTCACTGATGTCCAAGGACCTGATGTAGCCAGCGCTGAAGTGGAAGGCACTGACGTGGACGGCACTTATGCATCTGGAGCAGTTGCTGCACTCTGTACACCGTAGTGGCCAAAATGTAGACGATCCCCCCGATGGGCATACTGGATCGCCTCGTACAATAAGTCTTGGATCTCTCCAACGGCCTGCAAGGCATGCTGTCAATCACGTCTCAATAAGGCGTCCTCAGCCAAGTGATATGACCTCCCAGCTCCAACCACCTAAACAAAAATTCAGACATATTAGGCTACAGTTGACTGAAAGTAAATCAATTATGATCTTAATAATTATCTAACATATACTATGATACTCACCAATGCCTCAAGAGAAGGCCCAACTCCCTGATATCTAGACTCAGACAGGTGGCTCGGATTATCGACTAGTAGACGTGTATGTCGCCGATACCACGACATGCAAGGGTCGGACGACGGGAGTACCTCATCACTCTAGTCAGCCTATACAATAGTGTCCCGACAGGCATCCCACTACTGTATATACTGCATATAAAACAAACTCCAATCAGTGCCAGTTTGGCCACGCCTATCAGTCGCATGCAACCGCCACTCGATGTTGAACCGGTCCGGCACGGACTGGACCAGACCAAACTGTCAGAGGACATGATCAAGGAGATGTCACTCAACCACGTCAAAACAAATAAGTGGCACTCTCGCCATCCATATCTCCCGACCTAGTCGGTAGTAGTCTGGGAGCGTACTGAGGACCCCAGCATAAGGTTGCCATATAAACTACAACAACGACAAGTATATTAAAATTTGCTCGTGAACTCAAAACATATACAATGAACAAAACAACTAAAATGCAATAAATTTCATACCTTGCCCTTGATCATCCGGTCGAACTGGTCTCTATAAACGACGACTATGTGGGTCGATATGACCTTGTGGTCAAAGTCAACCCTCCACCAGCTGCCTCGAGGTTCGGGTGGCAACTGCATGTCTCCCTAGCCTGTGAGAAGCTCACCAGGAGCAACCACTTGCCGCTTAGATGGGGCAATGCAAATTAATCTCTCCCACGCCCAAATCCACAATAGTTTGAACCCAATTACAATACTGATATATGTCATACAACATGAATTGATATGTACTAAAATTCTTACTAACCTGTAGCAAGACAAGTGGTTCTCCGACCTCCTTCGCACCCACTTGAGCTGCTCGACACAGCATCCTATACGAGCATGCCAAAGCCACGCCACCCCAACTGTACTTACCGATCTCGTGATGTCTCTCAGCAGTGGCAAGTACATAAGCTTGAGTAGGTTCTGTGACTTATCAGGGAGAAGTACCCCTCCAATAAGCCACAAAATATATGCTCGGGCATGCTGCTGTATCAACTCATCTGGAGCCTACTCTAGAAGAGGACCAAAATGCTCGGCCAGCCACCTCACCCTCAGTCTACCTGCCTGTAAGTCTGCAGGTGTAGGTGTTACTTCCAATAGCTCACCACATAGAGCTATCCACTGGTCCCTCGTAAATGGTGGGTCAATACTAGTTACTACTCGACCGTCAATCCGTAGACCATATAGGACAGATACGTCATGCAATGTGACCGTGGCCTCTCCGATCAGGAAATGGAATGTATGAGTCTCTGTGCGCCACCTCTCGGCCAGAGCAGTGATGAGTGGGTGGTCCAGTCTAATATGATCAATACGGTAGACACCATAGAATCCTGCGCATAGTATATACTGCAGGACTTATGGTCTAACAGATGCTCCCACAAGCCAGAATTTGCCCGGCAGCATGTCAACACTGTGCGTGCCTTCTCCTGCATAACAGAATGACTAGTTTAAATAATAGCATTATGACATAAGATAAAACAAAATGAAGGGTATTTTAATTGTAAGCATAAAGTCCAACAAACGTTATTACATATCGGATGCTCCCATATACTGTCGGCCCGATGTGGATGAATAAGAAGTGGGACCTCCTCAGGTAGATGTGCCATGAAGCCTGTACAAGTGAAATACTAGATCATAACAATAAAATTCTCATTTAATTATAACAAAAAAAACTATAATTATTCCATAAATTACGATTTGTAAAAGGAAAGTATGCTGAGCTATTTCAAAATTTAAATTTGTGTGATACTATATATGGAAGCAATTCACTAAAATGTAATTAATTTTTATTTCAAAAAACTCTATTGGTTAACTGTAATTTAACTATAACAATTAAACTCTAATTATTCCATACATGATTTCTAAAAGAAAAATGTGCTCAGTTATTTTAAAATTATAAATTTGTGTGCCACTAATATGGAAGCAATTCACTAAAATCTAATTATAATCATAAAAAAAAAACTCTAATTATTCCATAATTTATGATTTTTAAATATATATATATATATATTTCTATTTTAAGATTTAAAATTATGTGTCATTAAATATGATAAACAATTCAACAGAACCTACCGTTATTTATGCTATAACTAATATAAAAAAAAAAAATCAAAATAATTTTAGGGTCTCAGTTACATAAGCTTAATAATGACCATGAACATAGTGCTGTAACATATGGATAGTTTTCCTACATAAATATTTGCCAAAAAATTGAATGAGAAAATTTTGTTTCAAAAATAGGTTGATGATTACATTTATGGTATATTTGACAAAATTTAATTATTGATTTTGTAATGCTAAAAGTTTCAATAAAGTATAAAATTTTTAAATTACATAAATTTATTCATAAATTGTAAATGTGAAAAATGCTTGGAGCATTTGAAAATATTAAATTTATTCATAAATATTAAATTTTCAAATGGTAGAAGAACTATTTGATTAAGTATAGAATTTTGTAATACACATTTTCAATCAAGTACACAATAAAAAACTTAGGCCTATGTGCTGCAGTTAAATTTTTTTGCATACATATTTAGTTTAATTTATTTGCTTAGTATATTAGTTGTAATTTTTTTTTTAATATAAAACAATTACAATATATAAAGAATTAAAAATGATCTATTTAGAGTTCAAATTAAGAAAATGACTTTAGGGTTTGCAAAACGTTCAATTGGTCTAACCTCTAAAACATTAGTAAATAAAATTAACTAATTACTAGTTTAACATGGGGTCATTTGCATTACAAGCTAAAAATTCACATGGGTTGTCCAATTACAATCTCACAATTAAAAAGCGCAACCATTTTACAATTTCACAATTCACAAAACTCATGTAAGCATTACATAGTCTTCATCAACCAAGCCGCGCCGAACATGTTGGCCTGTCATGACCTGTCTGCTGGCACTCACTGCAACGAGCGGTCAAACGCCTATTTGATATATCCATCTCATTTAGAATACGAGACATAGATTTACAACCCCGTTTTACTTCTCACAGACGAAGTACATTAGGCATTGAGGTCCACTACGGATCATCCTAATAATCTTGATGCAGTATTAGATTGAATTTAGTTTCCCAAGCTCTCATGTATATAGGAAACCTATATACTGGATCAACGTACTCGAATGGATTGTCACCGCATTCAGACATAACAGCAAGCATATGGGAACATAAATAGTGTCTTATCTTGTATTTGTCACAACTGCACGTGGGTTGATTCATGTTCACAATCTGTGTATTGTGACCTCGTCCATGGCAAAAAGATGTTTGCACCTCAAATATGCGGCAAGGCCTATCAGACAATATTGATAGAAACTAATCAAGTTCATGTTTTTAGGTGTAATTAACTTCACAACATAATAAGCACAATTTAGTTTACATTACAAACTAACCTGTTATACAATATCAACTGGAAAGTATTTCCCCTTGCGATGTCCTCCTTGAAAGTTTTTTGCATCTCTCTAGGGTATTGGAACTCATTCCTTGCATCTATTTCTGCTTGAGCTCCCATCTCATCAAAATATTTTACGAGCCGTCAAAATGTAAACTCAACCATAGCTGAGATAGGTAAGTTCCTTGCACCTTTCAAGACACTGTTAAAGCACTCTGCGTCATTGCTGGTCAATACCCCCCCACCGATATCCACCGTTATACGCAAGGGCCCACTCCATAGGATTCATCTTGCGGACCCAATCGATGGCATCTTGGTTAATAGCATGTATCTGTTCTAAGTAAGCATTATACTTTCGTCATTGATGAGCACTCCCTGCTTTCCATAGAAGTTGTTTCAGCTCCTTATTTTTAAACTTTGTGTTAAAGTTACTACAAATATGTTGAAGGCAGTGCCGATGATATCCAACAAATTGGAGTGAGGGATTCAGCCAATGCCGCCTCACAGCAACTAAAATACTCTCAGTTTGATCAGATATCAAAGTCACTCATTGTCGGTCCATGACAATATGTTCCATGATATTTGAAATGAAGAATGACCATGACTCCAAACTCTGCTTGTCGACAACAGCAGATGCAAGCATAATACTTTGCCATTGGCAGTGATGATCGTTGCTACAAGCAACACACCAGTGTATTTGTCATATAAGAATGTACCATCTATGGTTATAACAGGCCTATAATATTTGAATCCATCGATGACGGGTTTGAAAGACCAGAAAACAAAGTGGAAGACGGGCATAATGGTTGTACCTCCGGTATATCTATGCTTCCATTGAACGACGGTGCCAGGATTAGATGTCTGTAATGCATGCATGAATTTAAGCAACTGCCTATATGATTCATCTCAATCCCTGAATACCATTCTAATTGCCTTTGCCCTGGCATGACACGCCTTCTTGTATGATATACTGTAGTTCATGGTCTTTTTGATATCTTCGATAACATTCTTAATTAGCATATGAGGTTCATTCTGCATATGACAATCAAATATGAGTTAGATTATTGGGTGTGAACACTATAAACAAACACACACACATATATATATATATATTTAAATTTATTTTTTATACTCACCGCAACTTGTCCCAAAAGATGAGAAGCAATGTAACTGGGGCCAATATTAGTGTGGTCCCTATTCATTCGTGGGTATCAACAATGGTGAGGACCCCTGTACTGCTTTATTTCAAAAAGACCATGTTTCTTATTAAGAGATGCACGCAACCACCAACTGCAATCGTGCTTGCAAGCAGACACCCAAAGGTCTCACTTGGAGGTTACGACCTTATACTCTCGATTATTTATTGCGTGGTACAATTTCACAGCATGTACAAGTTGCTTCTTATCGACGAAAACCATTCCTTTGTCCAACTCTAGATTTTCAGTGTTCCAGATCCGGTTACGGGGAACGACATCACGGCTACTCATGTCAAAATCACCACCCATGTGAATGTTCTCATAGAAAGGGATTTCAGGTCTAGGTGGAATAGGGACATTTCAAGGTCAACTAGGCCGTCGACATCATTTTCTTCATCATCATCATCTAATTCGACCAATAAATTTTCTTCATGTTTGGACTCTTGTTTCAACTCCTGGCTTGAGCGGCCACAGAGAAGTTATGCTCGAGCGGCCACTCACATGTTTTGACGCCTGGCTCGAGTGACCAGGGTCACACTCGAGCGTAAAAATGGGGTAACCAGTACTTTTGCAGACCTTAGGCGTCCGCCTGAGCGGCCAAAGATGTGCTCGAGCGGAGAACCCTGTTTCAGAAATTTTGAAAGGGTGTTTTATGAATTGTTTTCTATTCTCTTTCATTTCTAAGCACTCTTAGGCATATATTGAGCATTGTAAATGGGATAGGAAGATAACAAAGAGGCCTAAGAGGAATAAATGAATTAAGAACGGATTGAATCGCTTGTGATCCATTATGTTTATGAAATGTGTAAGGTCAAGCGTAAGAACAAATCATCCAGCAGATCGCTGTGAGTAATATCCTTAGTAAAGATATTTTGAAGTATGCTACTTGTCCAAATGTTTACTTCTATATGAGTATCATGAGTTTGTTAATTTGAATTGTGGATAAGTATTTGTTATGCCAAATGATTGGCCAAAGGCCGTTTGATATGAATGATTAGGCCAAAGGCCGTTTGGCATGAATGATTGGACCAAAGGCCGTTTGATACGAATGATTAGGCCAAAAGCCATTTGACATGAATGATTAGGCCAAAGGCCGTCTGATATGAATAATTGGGCCAAAGGCCGTTCGACAAAAGTGAATTGGGCCCGAGGCTGTTTGACATAAATGAATTGGGCTCGAGGCCGTTGGTTAAGAACGAAGTGGGCCAGAGGCCATTTGATATGTTTAGGCTTGAGGCTATTGACTGTATTACATACAAACAAGAATGGGCCTAAGGTCGTTTGATATATCTGTTTCGAATTTCATTCATGTAAATTCTTTATTTGATATTATTCACTGGGCTTTCGCTCACTCTCATTCATGTGTATGTAGGTGAGCAAAGGGATGTCCAAACCTAGCCTCGGTGAAAGATAAGAGAGGGAGTTAAGTTTGGTAGAGTCAGCCCGAACATCTCACGCATGAGACTTTGTTTTGTTCTCCTATTTCGCCTTTTTGTTACTTTGGTGAACATGTCGAATCACCATGTATATAAGCTTTGTGTTTGGCTGACTGTATGTTTGAAAGTTCCTGGACATGTAAAATGTTAACTCTGTTTATATGTGTGAGTTATTATGGTCTACTTATGGAGTATTTTGCTTTACCATGTAAGCATAGCTCATTGGACAAAATTTTTAAGTCTGCTTCTATTTCGGCCCTGTTATTGTTATTAATTTTATCTGCTTAGTTTGAGGCCGTAGGTAATCTCTTGATTACTGGCCGGTCATGACCTTAATCCTTAGGGGCGGGATCGGGTCATGACAGGGACAAATAGTAACCAGTGGAATCATGAGAGATTTCAAGCCCTAAGAAGTAGTTAAGAATACCAAGGTCCTTCATCTCAGATTGACGATGGAGAAAACATTTGAGGCGAAGAATACCAGCCGCATCATCACCAGTGATAATCATATCATCCACATAAAGAACAAGAAGAGTGGTACCATGAGTAGTTTTCTGAACAAATAAAGCAGAGTCATAGGAGCTAGAGGTGAACCCAAAGTCATGAATGGTGGAACTGAACTTAGCAAACCAAGCTCGGGGGGCTTCCTTGAGACCATAGAGGGCACGCTGTAGTTTGCAAACCTTATGAGCTGGATAAGTAGACCTAGGGGGAGGTTGCATGTAAACCTCCTCAAGAAGATTACCATTAAGGAAAGCATTATTGATATCCATCTGAAAAAGTTCCCAGTGGCGAATAGCAGCAACAGCAAGCAAACTGCAAACAGAGGTAAGCCGAGCAACATAAGAGAAGGTCTTTTCATAATCAATGCCATATTCCTAGTTGAAACCCTTTGCAACAAGATGAGCTTTGTAACGCTCAATAGAGCCATCAGAATGGGTCTTGATTTTGTAGGCCCATTTGCAGCCAATTGCAGCCTGGCCAAGAGGAAGATCAACAACATCCTAAGTATGAGTATTGGCCAAAGCCTGGAGTTCATCAGTCATAGCTTGCTGCTAAAGAGGATTAGTACAAGCCGCACGATAGGAGGTAGGTTCATAAGTAGAGAAGGCAGCAGAGCCAACAATATAATCACGAAGATGAATAGGTGGTTGAGTTACCCAGTGTGGTCGACCTGTGGAAGGATCTGCATGGGAAGGGCTGGTAGAGAAGGAGGAGACGGGCTAGCAGGTGCATGGAGAGGTGGACCCTCAGGGAGAGCAGTCTAGATGGGATCAGGGGTCAACAAAGGCATCTCGATAAAGGAGGAACCTGTATCAAATTCATTAGAGAAGAGATCTATGGAAGGATTAGTAAACATGACGGAAGTGGAAAGTGTGGATAAGTGAAAGGAGGATAGGGAGGAAAACATTTTGTGCTCCCAAAAAACCACATGTCGAGAGATACGAAGACGTTTAAAGAGAGGATCCCAACAGCGAAAGTCTTTATGTTCAATCCCATATCCAAGAAAGCAGCAAAGATGAGAACGAGGTTCAAGCTTGGTGTGTTCATGGGATTGAAGCAGAACAAAGCAAGCATAGCCAAAAACTCGAAGATTGGCATATGGAGGGCGAGTGCCATGCAGACGTTCAAAGGGAGTTTGATTATTGATGGCAGGGGTAAGAACACAATTGATAGTGTACACAGTAGTAAGGGCAGCTTCCCCCCAAAAAGTTTTCAAGGCAGGAAGAAGAGAGAAGGAGAACGCGAGTAGTGTCAAGAATATGTCGATGTTTCCATTCAGCACGTCCATTCTGTTGGGACGTGCCAGCACAAGAACGATGAGGCTGAGTACCATGACTCTGAAGAAAGAAAAAGAAATCTATATCCTAATATTCCATAGCATTGTCAGAGCGAAATTTTTTTAATAGTCTTTGAAAATTGGGTGTGGACCATTTTAGCAAAGCTATAATAAAGGTGTTTAAGTTCAGATCAATTTTTCATGAGAAAAATCATCAATAAAAACAACAAAATAGCAAGATCCCCCCATGGTAGTAGTAAAGGATGGGCTCCCAAATATCTGAATGTATGAGATCAAAAGGTGTATGGAAAACAGAAGTACTTTTATTAAATGATAAAGCAGGTTGTTTTGCAAGTTGACAGGGTAAACAATCAAAAGTATCTGAAAGTACATGACCCAATTGACCACTAGAAACCAAAGACTTTAACCGACTAACATAAATATGCCCTAAGCGACAATGCCAAAGATGAAAATGAGACAAAGAGGAAGCAGATGCAAGAGCAGCTATCTATGGGGAGTCAGGAACATGAAGGCGAATGAATTCATAGAGACGTCCATGCTTACGGCCGATCCCAATAGCCTGTCCCATCTGAGGGTCCTACACCAAACAACCATTAGCAGAAAATGTGACAGTTAGACCAAGTTCACATAATTGACCAATAGAGATAAGGTTTAAGGTGAGAGCAGGGATATGATAAACTTAAGGTAAAGATAAATGAGATGTGGAAACAGAACCAACATGACTGACAGACATGAGAGAACCATTAGCAGTATGAATGGAGGGAATAGGAGTAGAAGGAGAGATGGAAGAGAATATAGTAGAGCTGGAAGTCATATGATTACAATGGGCGGAGTCAAAATACCAAGAAGAGTTACCTGGAGTCACAGACAAAGTAGTGGGATGAGGTGTACCAAAGGTGGAGAGAAGCTATTTGAACATGGCCTCAACATCAGTTTGAGAAAAAATAGGGGCAGACGAAGCAGGAGACTCATAGAAATCCTCAGAGGCAGCAGTAGTAGTGCAATGAGTAGGCAAAGACTGATTCCCGGGACGATGAGAGCTCCCCCTGGAAGAGCCACCACGAGAGGAGGGGCCAGTGGAAGATGACCGGGATGGATTGCGAAAACAATCCTGCTACAGATGACCAGGACCAAGTTTGTTGCAGTATCGACAAGATCTAACAGGGTAATGAACCAGAAGATGAGTAGAAGGAAGGCCCCAATTCTGACAATAGATGCAAGCAGTGGACCGCTAGGTCAGTGAGGGCCATGACTGAGGAGTTCCAAGAACAGTGTCCACATGATGAGTATGTAGAGTGCTAAGATGAGTCTTCTCAGATAACAGCTCAGAAATAGCCTGTTCAAGAGTGGGCAATGGAAGGCGATGAAGAAGAGATGCACGTACGGGCTCAAAATAGGGAGTGGGAGCCATGAGAAATTGAACCAACCGTTGTTGATTACGATATGTAGTGAATAAGGCAGCATCTTTAAGGTGAGGCCATACCAATTTTGAGAGAGCAAGCCGGTCCCAGATAGAATACATCTAAGAAAGAAAATCATTAATAGACTGACTGGATTCTTGGTGCATGCGATGAAGTTGACTCTGAAGTTGATACTGATGAGCAAGACCGGTAGTCTGGTATCATTCTTTCAAAAAATCCCAAATGTCTTTAGCAGGAGTGGTAACAGAGTCAAGCTGAAAATGACCAAACTGAAGACTAATAGAGGAAACAGAGGTATTTTGCAGCCAAATAATGATCTGGTAGTTCTTATTGTCCTAATCTTCGAGTCAGTCTTCATATGTAGTAGTAGTTTCATCGACCTCTTTCACCGGTTGGGTCACATCCCCAGTGATAATGCACCAAAGTTTCTTACCTTTGAGGAAGGAAGACATGGCTTGGGCCCACAAAACATAATTAGAACCATTAAGAATAGAAATTGGATGGAAGGCATCATGGCGATCCATAATAATAGCGGAGTAGGACTAAATAAATAGGAACAGACCTGTAGGAGCAAAATTAGGTAAAACAGAGTGTACCAGTGAGTCCAGAAGGTCAAAAATAGCTAGGAAATGGGCTGCTGTGCAGAGATGATGTTAGCAAGGGGTGGAATGATGTCAGCGGCACACAATAGCAGCCTGAGGTACGGCGCATAATAGCAGGAAGGGCATGCAGCACACTGTAGCAGAACGATGCACGTGCGGCGCACAAGAGCAGAGGGTGCACAATAACGGAATGGCGCATGTGCGGCGCACAACAGTAGACGTGGTGCATACAAGCACAGGGCTAACGTCAGATGCTGATGAGAGCAAGCAACGGAGGGGCGCATGTGAGAGTGGCGGTGGAAGATGAAACGCACCAAGGACGAAAGTGGTGCATGACAGCGTGTGACGGCATTTCTGGTGATGTGGGTGGTGCCGTTGGAATTGTGAGGTGATTCCAAGCAGTTTGGTGTAGTGCCATTGTGTACGGGATTACGCACCAAAAACAAAAAAAGGCCAAAAGTGTAGAACGGGACTCTGATACCATGAAACAATAGTTGGTAAAGAGAGAATAAATTGTGTATTGAATTAATGTATTTGTGAATGTTCAGATAGGTCTCCTTTATAGAAGAGAGGATGAACAAAAGGCCGAAAGTGGTCGAAAGAAGAAAGGAATAAAGCAGGAAACAACATTATTAAAGTTACATCATTAAAGCTAACACTAACAGCTAATATATTATATACACTAACATACATCTTCAACAATGATCATGCTTTGATCTAACAATAGATATTTTAGTTGGACATTATGCGAGATCTCTTAACATATAATCATTTACTTTTTCAAATTAGTAAATGCTTGTCAAATAAAAACATTATTATGTTCTTTTTTTTCAGTCATCTAAAAATTGCATGCTTTCTTTGTTTATTTGGCTATCACAATCATCGCATCATAACACAAGTCATTAAATTGGAATCTCACAATGTTTTTCAACCGTCATTCCAAAACTTCATTTACCCACGTGAAACTCTAAGATAGGTTCATCATAAATAAACAGTTAACAATAACTGAAAAATAATTACTCAAGTTGAACAACAAACATTACAAAGTGAGCAACAAGGCAAGATACATTGTTACAAGCTCCGATAACTAGTAGATAATGCATCCATCCTATAATCAAAAATTCAAAATCGATATCATAGATCCACTAAACCATGTTTTCTAATTATATTCTACATCAAGCTCAAATTTTAGTTTCCTCTTTTTTCTTCTTTCTTATTGTATTTTATTTTATTGTCACAGGATAAATATGCAACAAAAAAATAAAAACAATTTCCAAACTAGCAAATGTTCTGCATCCTCGAAACCCTCTACAAGCATTGATCTACAAGGACTAAGATGGAGAATGAATGATAACAGAACTGAAGGTTTGAACCTTTTATTGATTGATCAATCAAAAAATAGAGCAGAAGCTTTCAATTGGATCAGATTCTTCAAGCATTGAGGCAGCCTGGAAACAATCTATTGCATCACTTATCCGTCCATCATCCCTGTGAACCAATCCCAAGTAATACCAAGCCATGCGATTCGTAGGTTCTATCTTCAATGCATCTGAGAGTAAGCATCTTGCCACTGGTGATACCTTTGACCCCATCTTTGACAATACTCCACCAATCAAGATCTTGCTGGGCACATGTCTCGGTTCCAGTAAAAGAGCATTAATAAAAGCAGCCAGAGCTTTGTTCATGTCTCCCTGTGCTTCGCCTATAATACCTAACAAAGATATAAAGCAATACAAGAACTTTCATTCTCTTCTGAATTTAGAATTTAGACGTTTAATTATGATTATGAAAGATGGGTCATATATATGATACAATACCAAATACTTAGTAAACAAATACCTTCCAACCAATCATTCTTTAATTTTTCAAGACACCAACTTGGCCCCATGATATATAATTAAAATGAACTAGATAGAACAAGTTTAATGATATACCATACTTGCCTATTTTATTGACTATGAGAATGTTTCTTACATGCATGAGTTTTTTCCCCACAAATGTACATTAACAAATGACCAATGTGTATTCACATGAATGAAGTTTTTGGGTAAACTACAATGAACTCCCATAAGGCTTGTTGCCATTGCGCTAGTACCCCTGAGGTTTTGGAAATTACATTTTACTCTCTAAGGTTTTGAGTAAATCATTAGCAAATAAATCTTTCAAAAAACCAATTTTGACTCTAATGTTTAACCCAACACTACCTCTCACAGTACTTCCCTCAAACACCTAGCAAGCATATTCAAAGCACCAACACTATCTCTCATAGCCATTCCATCAAACACCTAGCATGTATGTTCAAATCAGCCATACAATTGAGAGACATAAGCCTCACCTCCACCACCTCACCTATATATATGTATATGCATACACACAAGCACAGTGAATCAAAAGATCCAAACAATCTACTCATAATGAGAGAGAGAGAGAGAGAGAAAGAGAGAGAGGAAAATTTTGAGATACAAATGAGCTTAAGCGTGAATAGAAATCCATAATTTTAATAAAATATCTCTACCTCGCCCTGCCCCTTAGGTCTTTAATCCAATTCCAACAACAAATTCTAACATGTATTATGCAAAGTCAAACCGCAAATTCCCTTCATTTCAAATATTTTTTGTCTAGATGCAGACTGATGCTCTTTTTTTTCCTTCCCTTTTTAATTTAATTTTATTTTATAGATGTTATTATAATTTGTAAATGGATCTATCAGTCTTATAATTGTATGGATATGTAATTCCAGCTCCTCCCTTATACATAAAACACAAAGTAGTAGTCCTCTCATGTCCCTATCCTTGTCTTTCTTTCTTCAAAGCTTGCCATGCTGACACAACCATAATTGATCATACCATCTCCCAGCCCCAGTCTATTACTTTTGAGCCATGTGGACAAGATAAGGCACATGTGAAGGTTAAGGCACCTAAAATTTTTGCGTGTGAAACTAATGTCATTTTATTAAAATTTTACAACAACTACAATTTACCATTCAAGATGTCTCAAAATCACCAAGAAGTACAAGCACAGTTACATGCCGGCATGTCATGGCTCATTTTGTTTCTCTAAGGTGATTATATGTATGAAATACCATCTACCATTGTTACAACTAAAGATGGAGTTTAACCGTATCCATGTTGTCAAATGCATGAATAGAAATCCATCACTTGTACACCTAGTTGAAGAAGATTCAGATCAATAAATGATTCAAACAGGTCTTCACCTCAATAGGTTATGAGAAATATGCTAGAAGACATTAAGACTCCACACAATAAAAAAAATACAATATCTTCTTCTTGTCATGTATCACTTCACTTAAAATATGATCTATCATATCTTAATTCCTCAATTTCTAAAATACATGACAGCAGATTCCAACCCTTTGGAATAAGTTGATTTGTTTGGTAGTCTAAAGCACTTCCCAAATGTAGAAAACAAGAACCATGCGGGAAAAATATTCAGAAAGTAGCAAATTAGAAGACAAAGAACATAATAAGAAATACACCCTCCAAATATTCACCATCGCAGTATATAAAGTTTCATGTCTTACCTTCTGTGTGCAGTGTTTCAGCAAAGTACTCATTGAGCTCTTTAGCTTTCCCCAAGCATATCTCTGCATCCTTCTAATGTGAAAGCCTAGAGTATAACTTCGCAAGACCATGCCAAACTTCAAACTCATTAACTTTATCATCCTCAATCTATCATAAAGGAGGAGTATTAATTTTTTGAACAGCAATAAAAGAGAAATGCCATTAAAAGAAAAAATATAAAGTACAAGGACAATAACAAGGACAAGATATTGTCCAACAGAAAACAAAAATAAAAATAAAAATAAAAATAAAAAAATTTGCATCTAGCATACAACTCTCGAATCTCTGCTAATGAGAGATGATGGAATCCCTTTACCAGACACCCAAAAGGAAGTCAAATATCCTCAGAACAATGTCATTAGTATTAAGTTTCTTGTGAATAGTAAATCAGGAAACAAACAAACAAAAAAAAAAACTTTGACTTTAAGGGGTACATTTTCTCCCCAAATTATTTTATAAAAAAATGGAAAATTATGATCATCAATAAACCAAACCAAACAAAGCCTTAAGTTCCATCAAATGGGGTTGGCTACATGAATCCTTCTTCTCCACTCGGCTCTATCAAAGGTCCTTTCGTTAGTCAAATTAAGTATATTCATATCTCTATTTACTATGCTAGCCAACGTCAATTTAGGTCTACCCCGTCTCCTAACACTTTCATCAACCATCATTGCATCGCATCTTTTCACTACTGCCTCTGTTGGTCTCCGTTAAATATGACCAAACCATCTCAATCTATTCTCTCTCAACTTATCTTCTATCGGTGCTACTCTTACCCATTCTCGAATATATTCATTCCTAATTCTGTCTTTTCTAGTCTTACCACACATCCACCTTAGTATCATCATCTCAGCAACACTCATCTTATTTACATGTTGTTTCTTAGTTGCCTAACACTCTGTCCCATACAACATAGTTGGTCTAATAGTCGCTCTATAGAACTTTCCATTTAGTCTAGTGGGTACTCATTTATCGCATAGTACCCCAGACGCATTTCTCTACTTAAGCCACCCCGCCTTAATTCTATGGACCACATCTGCTCCAATCTCCCCCACTGTTGTAATAATCGATCCTAAATAACAAAATGTTCACTTTTAGGTAGTTCTTGGTTGTCAATCTTCACTTCTCCTCTGCTTTCATTGTTACTGTTACTAAATTTACACTACATGTACTTTGTCTTAGTTCTGCTTATCCGAAATCCTTTAAATTCAAGTAGTTCTCTTCAAATCTCCAACTTTGTGTTAACTCATTCTCTAGTCTCATCCACTAACACGATATCATCTGCAAAAAGTATACACCACGGCACATCATCCTGAATATTTATCTTCAATTCATCCATAACTAAAGCAAAAAGATAAAGACTTAAGGTTGATCCTTAGTATAACCCTACAGTGATTGGAAATTCATTTGTCTCTCTAGCAGGCAATCTAATAGTGGTCACCACCCCTTCATACATGTCCCTAATTACATCAATGTAACGTTCTGCCACCTATTTCTTCTCTAACACCTACCAGATTATATGCCGAGATACTATATCATATGCTTTCTCAAGATCAATAAAAATCATATGAATGTCTCTTTTCTTTTCTCTATACTTTTCTATTACTCTCCTCAAAAGATAGATTGCTTCTATAGTTGACCTACCAAGCATAAACCCAAATTGATTCTCTAACACCTCTATTATATCTCACAATTGACGTTCCATTACTCTCTCCCACACTTTCATTATATGACACATTAGCTTGATTTCTCTATAATTGTTGCAATTTTGAATATCTCCTTTATTCTTATAGATGGTCACTAAAATACTCTCTCCTCTCATCTAGCATGTTCCTAGTCAACAAAATTTTGCTAAATAATCTAGTCAACCAAGCAACCCCCTTCTTACGCAAACACTTTC
The DNA here is from genome assembly GCA_025200525.1 of Camellia lanceoleosa. Lineage (NCBI taxonomy): Eukaryota > Viridiplantae > Streptophyta > Magnoliopsida > Ericales > Theaceae > Camellia > Camellia lanceoleosa. The sequence goes on from CM045769.1 coordinate 85,875,585, forward strand.
ACACTTCAATACGGATATCATCGGGTCCTAAAGCCTTATTTGATTTCATCTTCTTAAGTGCAATCTCCACTTCAAAGTTCCTAATCCTGTGATAGAACCTATAATCTTAGTTTTCCTTATTACTGCCTACTTCCTCCCCCTATTAACCTACCTCTGTGTTTCTCATTTAACAGCTTCTCAAAATAGTTCCTCCACCTCTCCTTAATCTCTTCATCCTTCACCAATACCTTAGAATCCTCACTCTTGATGCACTTAACCTAATTAAAATCTCTTGTTTTCTTCTCTCTTATCTTAGCAAGTTTGTATACCCTTCTCTCTCTCTCTCTCTCTCTCTCTCTCTCTCTCTCTCTCTCTCTCTCTCTCTCTCCTTATTATCTAGTTTAGTGTATAGGTCATCATAAGCTTTCAAGTTAGCCTCTCCCACTGCTTTTTTGACCTTCTTATTAGCCAATCTATAGCTCTTAAGATTTTCCTCAATTCTATCCCTCTGCCACTTTTTAAAGCACTCTTTTTTTGCCTTAACTACCGCTTGAATCTCCTCTCATCCACCACCAAGTTTCCCTAGAGTTGGGTCCCTTTCCTTTCGACTCTCCAAGAATTTCTCTTGAGATTCTCCTCATACAATTGGCCATCGAGTTTTACATAGTGTTAGCATCATCTTCCAACTTCCAAGAACCCTCTTTATCCATTCTATTCTTAAATATTTCTAGTTTATTCCCTTTTAGGTCTCGTCCTACGACGCCTACTATCCTTCCTAGCTTGGTATTGCCCTTTAAAGCATAAATTTAGTACCAAAATCCCATATTGAGACGTCACGCTCTCTTCAGGAATTACCTTACAGTCACTACATTTTAGATGGTCCACTTTTCTCACTAAAAAGTAATCTATTTGGCTCTTAACTGACCCACTCTTAAAGGTTATCAAATGCTTCTCCCTCTTCTTATACATAATATTGGCCACCACCTAGTCAGAAGCCAACGCAAAATCTAAAATATTCTCTTTAGCCACATTTCTATTACCAAAACCATATCCACCATGCACCCTCTCATAACCTAGTTTATCTATTCCTACATGGCCGTTGAAATCTCCACCTATAACTAGGTTCTCTCCTACAGGTATCTCCTGTAATATCTCATCCATTTGCTCCCAAAAATCCCTCTTAGTCTGATCATCTAAGCCTACTTGAGGGGCATATGCACCAATAACGTTCACTATATTCCCTCCAATAACTAGTTTAACTAAGATAATCCGATCACCTTTCCTAATGACCGCAACTACATTTTCCATAAAACCCTTGGCAACTATTATTCCTACCACATTCATGTGTCTATCCTTGTCACTATAATACAATTTAAAATTGGTATCCTTAATTTTCCTAACTTTCTCACCCGTTCACTTAGTTTCCTTATACTTTCAATTGGCTCAATTTTGACCCTTCATTTTAGATTTTGTGTCAGTTTGGTCCAATTAATAATGCCGTTAGTGTTTTTGATAGAAAATTATCACTAAATTGATTAAGGTTAACTCACTAAGTTGAGTAAGTTTATAATTTTGTCCTTAAAACATGACATATGCCACTTATGTTTGTATTTTCCAAAAAAAAAAAAAAAGTTAAGAGTTGTAATCAATTGGACCGAATCGAGACAAAATCATAAATTTAAGGTCAAAATCGAGCTAATTGAAATTACAGGGACCAAAATGACACAAGAACCAAAATAGAGGGACTACTGTCATAATCTACCAAAAAAAAAAAGACCCTAAAGAATGAATAGATCATGTTCTTCTATCCTATCATCGGCCTCCTGTCTCAAAGAAATATCATTAAGAATGGACAACAGAGAAACTAACTCAAACGTTTCTTAATCATTAAGATTTCTAGAAAAGTCGAAGTTCCATGTGACAGAAAAAGAATAAGACAAAATCATAGAAGCATTTAAAGCAACACAAGACAAAAATAACCATACAAGCAAGGAAATAAAATAGCAAAATAAGCCTCTCCCTTCTAAACATATTTCCAAAAACAAATATTGTTCATATTACCCACAACAATACCAAAATGTATAGGAAAAAAATAAATTATGAGAATGGATTTCCAAGGAGATCGAGACTTTCCCCCATCCTATTGAGAATCCCATCTACCAATGTCTCAGGTTCGAAACCTTTTAGGTGCAAACAATTTCTTATGACAAGTCTATACAGAGCTTTTGCGATGGCTGTAATTAGGAACCCAACAAGTGAACGGTGAGATTGGTCCCCCAAATTAGTTGGTCCAATTATCCAAATACCAAGTTATATAAAAAAAGAAAAAAAAAATCACATCAACAATTTAACCTCCGTTTCCACAAACAAGCCCACTCCAACTTTTAATAAGCTTCCTCTTTTGTATACCGTTTGCAATTTTTTAAACAATTTAGGATTATTATGCCCCTCCTTCAACCACTTAATTTTAGCTTTTTAAGCCAAGGAAATTTCTCCCCTAAAAATTGCTTCTTTAAATTGAAATATTAAAACCTTCTTTCTAATCTAAGCACCATCCTAATGCAATTCATCAAATATGAAATCAAAATTCTTTCATCATGATATACTAGTTCACTAAGTAATGATCAATCAAAAGATAAAAGCACGGCAAATCCAACCAGGATATGAATTTTGAAATCAAGAAGCAAATAAGGAAAACATGCCACATTAAGCCTTGTGTTCCAATCAACTCAACGCAAAATCTGAAGAAACAATTGCATTTTATAGCAACCACTAGTCATCAAGAAATTGCTATACAGTAAATCATTATTTCAAGCAAATCCACTTTTCTTCATCCAGAACATGACAAAACCACATGTATTAGTTTCTTCTTAAAAAAATTGCTCCAAGGCACCACATACTAGTACAATAATTTTGTAGCACTTTCATTAGTTTTTGAAATGTAGTGTTTGACAAGGGGGAGAAGGATCCAACAACCAATGACAACCCCTAAAGATAAAGAATTCGACACATAAAATAATTATAAAATATAAAATTTATAGAATGTAAAAGTTCCTTCACTCGAACACCATTAAATTTATCATCGATCAAAAATAAAATAATTTGGAGGGCTAGTTTTCTTAGGTAATATTACAAGATCATGATATTGCCATTGTCACACAACTGATTTTGATAAAAATACACAATGGTGTTCATTTAGGTGAGATCGAAATAACAATTTTCATCTAAAAATGAATCAGAATATAACCTGAGGCAGATTTCAGAGAGGCCCAAATGATTTCCTTTGGGCTTGAACCAATGCCGAGAGGTAAGTTTCAATTGCACCGATGGGTATTGATCGAAATTTTCAGCTTTGCTTTCATCCTAAGTAGTGGTCCTTGCTCCCATTTTGCGGCCTCATCTAAAGCGGATCGGTGACCACTTCACCTCAAAACGTTGTTGAGCAGACAAAATCAATGCAAGCAATCTCCATCCTTTTGGTATGGATCCGCCTGTGGCATCAATGAATTGCTTGGCATACCGCAAAGCAGCATTCAAATTCCAGCGCTCTGCATATTGAACTCCCAACTCAAAAATCAAGTCAAAATTGTTATGCTCAAGAACAATTGCTTCATCTAATGATTTTAATGCATCAATCTGAAGACGAGACCTCTCGTGATCTGAAGAAGAGACTTTGGCTAGCTTCCCCAAACAAAGAGCTAACGTGCAAAAACCGACACCTTTTAGATGTTCATTTAGCCCCTACGCATGCAAAATTGCCCTTTGTGCATATCCCACTCCCTCGGCAGCAAGAAGGGCATCCTCGCTGCATATTTTGGTAACCAACAACAAAGACGTAAGATCATCTGGTTTTTCATGTTTATGTAGAGACTTCCTCAATAGATTCAAGGAGACCTTGTTTTGTCCAGCTCCACTATAGCAAAGTGCCATGGCTTTCCAACGGTTAACACGATTAAATACTCCAGGCATGATCTCTTCAAGTTGTTTTGCTAGAACAGAAGTCTGGCTGCACAGAGATAGAGCAAAAGTAAGGTGCTCTATCACTAATGGATCCCACTTAGTCTTACCTAGGTAAAACTTTCTCATAAGAATCATCAGAAGTAAAATTGCCTCTTCTAGATTGTTTCTAGGTACATATGATCCGTCAATTTGAACAGCTAAACTAGGTGGGCCAACCTCCACTCCACTATACAGCAAAAAGATAGCAAATCCCTTCTGGATCCTTGCACAACAGTCATTGTCAAGATTCCACTGACTAAGGAGGGCTCGCCGATAAGCAAACATTGCTTCATGATTTCTGCCATCCAACTTCCAAAGCTCTGGAAGGAGCTCTACAGCACCGCTAACTATCTCTTGCAACTTATTGTCCACTGACACATCAGCAATGCCATGATAAAAATATCTTCTCTATCGCATCAAGCACACTTTTATACTCATTAGCAGTCTCTATAAAAACCACATCAAAAGAATGTTTTGTAGCTAAACATACACAAAATAAAAGAAAAAAGAAAAAAGAGGAGCAGGAGAGAAGAACCAAAAGGAAAGTCAACTCCAAGGAAGCATATAATAAGATAGTGGAAAAGTTGCATACCAGTTACCCTCCCAAGCTTTTGAAGAGACTTGGCTTTTAAATATAAAGCCTCAAGCACCAGGCTAGCTGCTTGCTGTGATGATGAGTGGACGAATTCATTGCTTGGACGACCCTTCTTTGAGGGTTGTTTTTCAGCAAGAGGTTGCAGCTCCTGTATAGCCGCATGGAGATCAATTCCATCAAATGCAGAAAGAGCACCTTCCACATTTCCCTTTTCATATTTCGACCTTCCATGAACGATTAGTTCCTTTTCCTGTAGTGATTTCAAAAATTTAAACCATAAAGCGTCACATCTGATACATGTCTTCAAATTTTATAAAGCATGCCATTGAAATTTTATGTGAATAAGGCAATAGAAAAGACAATAATACCAACAAAGACCATAAAGGAGAGTCTCTCAGTGGTGGTAACAAGTCTTGCCTACATCCATGTTGGGTGGATTTATGGGCGTGGGGCTACCAGTCACCATGTAGCCCATAACCATTGATCAAAAGAAAATGATTGTGGTTGCATGAGGCCTCGCTAATGCTTATAATATAAAAGTTTAATTGCTAACATATCATTTAATCCAAGTATGAGTTGACATCTGTGCATAGTTCTAATAATTTCCTTGGCGATTCATTTCATATTTAAGATATATCATGAGGCTCAATGAATTATAATCTAATATAATAATGACTTTTAATAAATGTAACAAGTTGAAATTCTGGTGTAGTATTAATTTTCATGAAACTCACAAATTATAAAAAAAAAATCAAAAAATTAAAAAAAACATGCAAAAAACATATGCACTAGGGTAGGTGTATAAAGCGAAGTCCCACATTGCCTGAGTACTAAGGTAATATTAAGCATATAAGCATGAAGGCACCCTCACCTTAATAGCGAACTTTTGCGGTGAGTTCTACCCAAGACCGTGTAACTTGGTATCAGAGCCGGAGTACTTAGGGATAGGTAGGGTGTGTGTCCCTAGCTTGCACACCGCAAGTGCTACTAAGTGAGCAGGCTGGGCATGAGGGAGGGTGTGAAAGTGAAGTCCCACATCATCTGAGTACTGATGTAATATTAAGCATATAAGCGTGAGGGCACCGTCACCTTAACAGGGTTTAAGTTGAAACCAAACCAAACCAAACTTTAGTGCCATAACACAGAGAGAGAGAGAGAGAGAGAGAGAGAGAGAAGGCAAGAGTGACAAGGCAAGAGATAGATGTGGAAAAGAGTTATGCACCTCTAAATTGTGCCCTACACCTACCCTAAGAAGGACACTTCTAAAAATGTGACGTATCCGTGTCGGACACCGACACTCTTTGGACACTCCCCCGATACGTGTCCAACACTCTTCAAAATGTGTCCTACTTTTAAATTTTTTTTAAAGACCCGAACATTTGGAGAACACGTGTATCTATCGCTTAAATACACGTATCTATCGATTTAAGACGGGTGAAACTAATTATAAGTTTGAACAAAACAATTTAAGATACAATAATAAAACAAAAATCATATAAATTTATAGGAATTAGTGTCATATTACATTTTTTATTATATTTGAATAATATATTCATATATATAACATAGAATAAATATATAAAATTATATATTTCATACGTGTCCCCCACATGCCGTGTCCTATATTTTTTGAAAATTGATGTTTCGGCGTGTTTGTGTCGTATTCGTGTCTTGTCCCATGTCCGTGTCCATACTTCTTAGCACCTACCTTTCTCGTAGTAATGGATAACTTATTTATGCTTTGTTTGTTTGGGCATAAAACTTTTTCTAACGGAAAACATTTTCTACAAAAAACTCTTTCCATAAAATGTTTTCGAATGAAAACATTTTTCTATGTTTGGTGGTGGTGGTGGTGGTGGTGGTGGGATGAAGGTGGAGGAAAAGGTCAAGGTGGTGGGGTGGTGGTGGCGGTGATGGCGACACTGATGGGGGTAGTGGCCTTGGTAATGGTGGTGTGGTGGTGGATGTGAGAATGGCGGTGGTAGTAGGGAGGTGACATTGGCAAGATTTTAGTCCAGAAAACGTTTTCCGCCTTTTAAAAGTGTAAAACATTTCTGCCCAAACAGGTTTATTTTTTGTTGACCATGGAAAATATTTTCTGTTGACTTTCGTTTTTCATTGTACCAAATACCAGAAAATAAATAAAATATTTTCTATAAAATGTTTTCTGTCTAAACAAATGGAGCGTTAATGTGAAGAGGAATTTATAATGCGATTTGAAAAATTAGGACTCCAGCCTCACTAAGAGAAGAAAAAATGAAAGTATGATGTATGAATTCTGCCTACAAACATCCACCGAAAACAAACACAGAGGGATGGAGAGAGAATCAAAACTATGCATAAACCCTTTATATGTACTAAAAGTCTACCCCCAGATCCTTCTTCTTCTTCTTCTTCTTTTATGGGTGCATAATACACTACGTCACGCTTAGTGATGAATATTCCTGTGAATAATAATAATTCTGAGTCTTGTCCAATAATTTGTAAGAAAAAATAGTACCTAGAAATGAGTCATACTCTTATATTCCAAACAGAAATGTAAATGAATCAAATTAGTTAGGTAAATTGACCTTTCAAAATGGACAAAAAGCTTTCCAACATACTTGGTAACTTTTACCGCTGAGCCTATATATAGTATACAGTATAGTCAGGCCCGGCCCTGAGATTTTCGGGACCCAAAGCCGATAATCAATTAATAAATTTTTGAGGCCCTTCATATTTTTTTTTTCATTGAATGAAAAAAAAAAAATTTTGAAAGTAAAGGATAAAAGATTTGTATCAAAATCACAAAAAATACTTAGCATTACATTACAATAACTAATAAGTATCGCTTGATCCTCACTCTTCCTGTATTTTTAAAAGCAAATAAATCAATCATACTTGCATAATCTAATTTTTTTGCAAAATCATTTTCAATGAATAACAATGTTAATTATTTTAAATGGGCCTTTCAATTTTTTAATGGATTAATTTATTTTAAGTTAATTTGGATCTTCCTTAATTTTTTTTTGGACTTAAAATATACTTAATATATTAGACTAAACTATAATAAGAGAGACCCCTTTTTTGGGTCTATTTTCCAATGAATAACAATGCTAATTTTTTTGAATGGTCTTTCAATTTTTTAATGGGTCAATTTATTTTAAGTTAGTTTAGACATTTTTTATTTTTTAAACTTAAAACATACCTAATATATTACACTAAATTATAATAAGATGGGGCCCATTTTTAAGTCTATTTTGAGGGGCCCTAGGCCATGTCCTTGTGGCCTATGCCTGAGGGCCGGCCCTGAGTATTGCCTCCTAATCAAACACAATGCAAGCCCAAGTCCTGCCTAATAATACCTGATCTTCAACATTCTAATGAAGAAGAATGAAATCCAATATCACCTGGGTTCTCCACACTACATTGATTAACAACTTCTAAAGGTTGATACAGATTGGATCGTGCATTCAAAAACATCCGAGAATGCAATGCATAAAAACATGAGTAACAAACCAATTGCTATGCTATATATATACATGCATATATATTAATAATGCAATTTCCATTTCCTAAGAGATAGACATTAAATTAATGCAGAATGGCCATAAATCACTTACTCCTGTATCAATCTTCGATCCCAATGTTGTGTCTTAGGAGATCTAGATCATGGATTTCCACATTCTGACCAACAAATGAAGAAAAAAAAGAGGATTCAAAATTTAAAATAAATTGGACACTTTTTACCTCTGAATTTAGCATTTCAACATAAGAACACGCTTTCCTCAGATTCTTTCGCGAGTTGATTTTGTTTTTGTGACGACGACGAATGTACAAGACTCTCTATTCTGAGTTATTCATTTATTTATTTATTAGAGAGAGAGAGAGGAGAGAGAGAGACACACACATATGGAGGAGATCGTGAGAAAAGCACAGTAATTTGTTAGAGATAAATTCGGAGTTCCTCTTCCATCCCTTAATTCTCTCCACTCCCTAAAGTTAATGGGAATTATGTTTTGGCCCCAACTTTGAAATAAATGTGAGGCTTGTACACCGTTTGGTTTACTTTTTTAATTTAATTTTCCATTTGGTTTTGGGTTTTCAAAAATGCATCTCAAAATCTATTTGAACTCAAAACTTAAAATCCAAAAACCTATTTACTGTATTTGGTTTCAATTTTTTGAATTCAATTTTTTAGAAATTGAGTTTTTTTTTTTTAAATATTTTTAAAATTTTAAGTAATTTTTTTTACTTTTTTAGATTTACCTTACTTAGATATATCTAAAAAGTAAAAATATTTGTAAAAAAGTATTTTAAAAAATCAATAAATATACCAGAATACAAAAATATACTAAATTTTAGTTTTTATTTTTTTGTATTTTTGGTATTTAGTGAATTTTTTAAAGATTTTTTTTCAAATATTATACTTTTAAGTGTGCTTAAGTTAGGTATATCAAAAAATTTTAAAAATTACTTAAATTATTAAAAAAATTCATTGAAAACAAAAAAAAATGAAAAATTTTAATTTTAATTTCCTGAAAAGTAAATTCAGAAAAGTCACACCAAAGGTTTTCTTGAATTGCCCTACCAGCTTTCTTTCTTTGTCTCTCTTTCCTCTCTTCTTATGTTTAGATATATATTATGGGATTTTTGGTCAAAACCCCCTTCCATGAGGCCCATTAGGTGTAAAGCCCACGGATGAAAACAATTGCGCCAAAAGTCTCTCGATTAAAAAAATATCGTGATTTGACTGAAATGCCCATCCATATAAGGGTGCAAATACGAAACAATTGCACCGTTTCTCTCCCGTTCCTCTGTGTCATCGATTCAAAACCCTCCTCTCTTCTGAATATGATCGTTCAAAACCCTAGGAACGATTGAAACCCTTATCTGTCTCATTACTCTCGCTGTCTGTAGCTAGTTCGTTATAGTTTCTTCGATTGAAACCCTTCTCTCTCTTATTACTCTCGCTCTGTGTAGCTACTTTGTTACAGTTTCTTCGATTGAAACCCTAGCAACGAAGTCGGCATTAGGCTTTACTCTCTCTCTTAAACCCTTCTCTGAGTCTCATTACTCTCGCTTTGTGGAGCTACTTCATTATAGTTTTGTGGATTGAAACCCTAGCAACGCTTTACTCTCTCTCTCTCTTGGACACACATTTTACAGGTGATTTTTTCCTCTTTCTGCTAGTTTTTCGATATTATGAAGTCTGTCTGGCTTTGTTTTCATTTTGGGAGTGTGTGTATGAGATTACATTGGGTGAGTGGAATTTGGGGATTTTTGGTTGCACTAATCATCTGTTCTAAAATTTTTATCACTATCTTAAAAATACTTTAAATTACTAAATCATGTGAAAATGTTAAGGATTGGTTTGAAAACTAATTTAGGTATTTTCGGAATGCTTTGAAATTCACTTGCTTCAGAGTAAAATTTTACTTCCAACTAGAGTAAAATTTTTCAGAGTAAAATTTTACATCCAACTAGAGTAAAATTTTACTCTGAAATGAGAGTTCTACTTCTTACAGAGTAAAATTTGACTTTAACTATAGCCTTTTGTTCAGTACGTTTTAATTTCTGTAGTGTTTTTGTCCTGCCATTTCAATTTGCTTCATGAATTTTTTAGAGTAAAATGTTAAAATACACTTGCTTCATGAATTTTTCAGAGTAAAATTTTACTTCCAAAACCAGAGTAAAGTTTTACTTATAATGAGAGTAAAATTTTAGTTATTAGAGAGTAAACTTTTACTTTAACTCTAGCCTTTTTCTCACTACGCTTTAATTTCTGTAGTGTTTTGGTCCTGTCATTTCAATGCTTTCAAATTCACTTGCTTCATGAATTTTTCAGAGTAAAATTTTACTTCTAAACAGAGTAAAATTTTACTTCCAATCAGAGTAAAATTTTACTTCCAATCAGAGTATAATTTTACTTTAACTCTAGCCTTTGCTCATTACGCTTTGATTTCTGTAGTGTTTTCGTCCTGCCATTTCAATGCTTGCAAATTCACTTGCTTCATGAATTTCTCAAAGTAAAATTTTACTTCCAATCAGAGTAAAATTTTACTTATAATGAGAGTAAAATTTTACTTTTACTCTAGCCTTTGCTCATTACGCTTTGATTTCTGTAGTGTTTTTGTCCTGCCATTTCAATGCTTTCAAATATACTTGTTTCATGAATTTTTCAGAGTAAAATTTTACTTCCAATCAGAGTAAAATTTTACGTCCAATCAGAGTAAAATTTTACTTTCAATCAGAGTAAAATTTTACTTTTGCCAAACAGAGTAAAATTTTACTGTCTCATGACAATACTTGTGCATTTTGTTTAGTGCTTATTTGTTTTGTGACGTTGTTTAAAATAAAATTTTATCTTTGTTGATCTGAGAACTTTTTTGTGTTTGAAAATGGTTGTTACAAGAAGCAAATGTGGTAATGATGATGATGATGATTTTGAAGTTCCACCAACTGTTTTACAAAAGAAGAAAGTCCCTAAAAAAGGGAGCAAAAGTAGTAAAGAAAGTCCTTCAAAGTTGAATATTATGCATGGAGTACAGGAGAGGGAGAATTATATGAAACAATATAGGTCAAATATTGTTTCATTGATAAACGTAATGCGAGACACAAGGTTCACTAAAAGACACATTACTATCCTTGAGAGAACACCTTTTGGAATGTTGTTTAAATGTTTTTGGAAGAAAGATGATGTGGAGTTAAAGAACTTCAAGAAAGTTGACGATAATGTGATGGATGTGATCAAATGTTATGACTTTCATGCAAAGGGATTTAAGCTTGGGGGGAAGATATGTGACATACGGGATAGTGACGTTACCTTGATTTTTGGGATAAAATCGGGAACGAAAAAAGTAGATGTGTCATATAGGAAAAAACAAGAATCAGCTTTTGTGCAGAGAAGGTTTCGTAATTTGTCAAGAATATCTGTAAAGAGTTTGCGAGAGGCGTTAGGAGATGCGTTGGAAGGCACAACGAGAGTTGATATTGAGGATGTTGCACGTATAATGTGTCTATTTGTTGTGGCGACTTTGCTATTACCAACAACTGGTCTAACAGTTGGATGGGCCTTTGTTGCCCTTGTAGAAGATTTGGAAATGATGAATTCGTATGCATGGTCGATCATAGCTTGCATCCACGTCGACTACTTCAATCCATTCTTCATTAAGAAGTCCTGAAAATGTCACTGGATGTGTACTTCTTCTGTTGGTAAGTAAATTGAACTACTTGAAATATTATGCAATCTATCTTTAGAGAATTTTACTAATTTCGATTTTTTATTTTATAGTACTGGTTATACGAGCATACTACCCTCATTCAACCTGAAGGAAAAAATTTGTCCAAGGCTCCTACGATGGGACTTATCAACATTGAGGAAAAAACTAATGAAGAGGTCATTGCAAACACTAAAGCCCGAAGAGGTATCATCTTTCCAAACTCAGCCCGAAGAGTAAAAGTTTACTTGAAATCAGAGTAAACTTCTACTTTAAATCAGAGTAAACTTTTTCTTACATTCAGAGTAAAATTTTACTTAGTCTTGAACAGAGTAAAAGTTTACTTTAAATCAGAGTAAAAGTTTACTTTAAATCAGAGTAAAATTTTACTTACTCTTCAACAAAGTAAAAGTTTGCTTTAAATCAGAGTAAAAGTTTACTTTAAATGAGAGTAAAATTTTACTTACAGTCAGAGTAAAATTTTACTTGCTCTTGAACAGAGTAAAAGTTTACTTCAAATCAGAGTAAAAGTTTACTTTAAATGAGAGTAAAATTTTACTTACAGTCAGAGTAAAATTTTACTTACTATTTAACAGAGTAAAAGTTTACTTCAAATCAGAGTAAACTTTTACTTTAAATCAGAGTAAAATTTTACTCTGAGTCAGAGTAAAATTTTACTTGCTCTTGTACAGAGTAAAAGTTTACTTTAAATCAGAGTAAAATTTTACTTACAGTCAGAGTAAAATTTTACTTACTCTTGAATGCAGTAAAAGTTTACTTCAAATCAGAGTAAAATTTTACTCTAAATCAGAATAAAATTTTACTCTGAGTCAGAGTAAAATTTTACTTGCTCTTGTACAAAGTAAAAGTTTACTTTAAATCAGAGTAAAATTTTACTTACAGTCAGAGTAAAATTTTACTTACTCTTGAACGTAGTAAAAGTTTACTTCAAATCAGAGTAAACTTTTATTTTAAATCAGAGTAAAATTTTACTCTAGTGGTTAAAGTTTGCTTAATTGCTGGCTTCTTTTCTTTTTTTATTTTTCAATTGCAGGTAAATCACAATGAACTGAAGCCCGTTTCCAAAGAAGAAATGGAACTCATTTGCAATGATGATGAAGAAGATGCTTTGGACATAGAGGAAAATTTGGAGACTGAAGAAGATTCATTGGACACAGAGGAAAAGTTGGAGACTGAAGAAGATGCATTGGACATGGAGGAAAAGTTGGAGACTAAAGAAGATGAAGATGATGTAGCTAAAATTTTAGGAGATGATCAACCTTTGAAGAACTTCATTGATCTTCAAAAGGAAAACAAGAGGCTGAAAAGTGAGAATCTGGCGTTGGTTGAAGAACTGAAGAAACTGAGGGAAACAATGCAAAAAATGAAAGAGGAGCAAAACGCAAAAACAAAAGAAACGATGGAAAAGATGAGCAACACAGAGAAAGAAATGGAGAAAATGAGAAAGGAGATTGAAGTACTTGAATCTGAAAATAAATAGTTGGTTGAACAGATTGAAGAAAATGCAGTTCATGCGGCTACCCAAGGTTTATCTTCCAAAGAAATGCCACATGCTAAAGGAGTAGAACAAGAGGAAAACATTGGGATTCAAAGTACATTGGAAGAAATACCCATAGTCATAGAGCCATTGCAAACATCCATAGTGAGGAAAATCAAAATCAAGTCGAGGAAGAAGAAAGAAATGTCTAATTTTGAATGTGAGCCAAGAGAAGCAAAGAAAAAAAAAACCAGAAAACAAGGAATTGAAGTGATGTCAAAAGAAGTCATTTGTGTTGAAAACTTGCCTCTAAGCCAAGTAAAGCCAGTTGAAAGGGTTTTGTTTCCAGATAAGGCTGCAATATGCAAATTGCTTGATAAGGATGACAAGTATCTACTGAACAAGATTTACAATTTGGAAACCACAGAGTAAGACCATGTTAATTTTATCAAACAACAGATTTTTACTATTATCCAACTGCAGCATGTTAATCAACATTTTTTTTACCTTATGACTAGTGCAATCATATGGTCCGGCACAAGACATGGAGTATATGTTACATTGCATGATGTGGATGCAATTCTGAGAGATGGTGATACTGCAAATAATGTAAGTGGCAATACAAGTTTCAATGACTAGTGTTCACTTCAATAACTAAAAATAGTTCACTTTATTAATATATATTTAATTGATTTTTGTTTTGTAGGTGATTGACAGCTTCATAGAAATGCTTGAGATTGAGCAACAAGTCAAGAAGCCAGAAAAGAATAAATCCTTCTTTTTCTCTAGCCTTTGCTTGGTAAGCCATCAATTTGTATTTAGTTTGAATTGATAAATTTTTACTGTGGTTTAGTGTAACATATCAGTGTCTCTTATACGATTAAATGCAGTCTTTAGTGAAATGGGGTTATGGGGAGCTGAGAAATCATCTAATTGATGAAGTCCTTGCACAAGATTTGAGTGGATATAGATACCTTCATTTTTGCATGAATTCCAATGGGAACAAAAAGGAAGAAAAACCCTACCACTGGACACTCCTTCTATTTGACACTGAACTTGATGAGTGGAGACATTACAATTCTTTAAGGCCAAGAGACAACAGAGAAGATGATTACCTTAAGGATGCAAAGAAGATTGTAAGTGCTTTGCATCATATTAATAAAGAATTTTTGTCAGATTTTATTCTTGAATTTAATCCTGACCAAACAATTATGCAATGATGTTAGATAACATATGTGGATATCAAGTTGGGCAACAAAACGAAGAAAGGTACAAGAAAGTTTTCAAACTTAGTTTCGGTGAAAGATAGTCCACAACAACGCCCAACATCGTAAGTATTTCACGCTACTATTATATGCTTGAATTGGTAGATCTCAAATTTGAGTAAATCTAACAAGCGATTGATTTTTATTTAACAGTGTTGATTGTGGAATTATTGTATGTTATATCATGCGCCAAATCATAAGAGATGAGCCTATTCCAAATTCTATGGAAGTGGATGAAATTAACAATTTCCGAGCGTCAATAGTGCATCAATTTTTGAATGATTATCCAAAAGCATGGACTGAGGAACAGTTCAACCTCAAAAAAAAATGCGCTAGAGCTAAGACCTCAAGGATGACAATGTGGACAAGTTTTGGGGAAGTACTGTGAATGATATATGTAATTTTGGTTTTTGTAAATGAAAGAACAGTGAAAAAGTGATTGTAAGTGAAAGAATACTAAGAGAGTATTAGATAGAGGCTTAAATTTTTTTTGACTGAATGTTGCTATGAATGTTGCTATGAATGTTGGAATGAATGTTGCTATGAATGTTGTTTTGACTGGGAATGAATGTTGATGATATATTTAGTTGTGTTGTTAGATTTTTTTTGCACAAAGATTGCATGATGATCATCAGGGGAGTTTGTGTGTTGTGGTAAACTTTGGTGCAGGTTGGAAATGTTTTTCTAAGGGGACTAACATATTTTCTGAACTGAAGTAAAATTTTACTCTGAACTGAAGTAAAATTTTACTTTATATTCTGAAACATGAGTAAATTGTTGCACTCTAAATCTAAAAGTAAAATTTTACTCTGCTTGAAAGTAAAATTTTACTCTGAACTGAAGTAAAATTTTACTTTATATTCTGAAAGATGAGTAAATTGTTGCACTCTAAATCTAAAAGTAAAATTTTACTCTGCATGAAAGTAAAATTTTACTCTGCTTGAAAGTAAAATTTTACTCTGAACTGAAGTAAAATTTTACTTTATATTCTGAAACATGAGTAAATTGTTGCACTCTAAATCTAAAAGTAAAATTTTACTCTGCTTGAAAGTAAAATTTTACTCTGAACTGAAGTAAAATTTTACTTTATATTCTGAAAGATGAGTAAATTGTTGCACTCTAAATCTAAAAGTGAAATTTTACTCTGCATGAAAGTAAAATTTTACTCTGCATAAAAGTAAAATTTAACTCTGAAATAAGAATAAAATGTTACAGCCTGAATAAGTAAAATTTTACTCTGTATAAAAGTAAAATTTTATTCTGTATAAAAGTAAAATTTTACTCTGAACAAAAGTAAAATTTTACTCTGTATAAAAGTAAAATTTTACTCTGAACAAAAGTAAAATTTTACTCTGTATGAGAGTAAAATTTTACTCTAAGGGCCGAGTTGAATTTGGACTCTAAATCTAAAAGTAAAATGTTACTCTACACTAAAGTAAAATTTTACCCTTCATTAAAGTAAAATTTTATTCTGAAATAAGGTAAAATTTTAATCTAAAAGTAACATTTTCTCTTAACATAGTAAAATTTTATTGTCAAACCACAGGCTCATCACACCCATACACAACCATTCAACCACAAAACATATCAGAAACTAGAACAGACAACCATTCAAGGACGTAGTAAAAATGTATTTTATTGCAATGTTTCCTTACAAATCTACTCTAAAAGACTATACTATTATTGCTATGGACTACTTATTGCAGAAGAACTGCATTATTTTCATACTTCTATTACAAAATCAATAATGTCTTTCACGGCAATGCCTCCTTGCAAGTCTTCCTATTATGACCGTACTTCTCGCATCTACCGCACTGTACTCGTCTTATCTTCTCACCCCTAGATGGGATCCTATTCTTCCTTGGCCTACCAGGTGGCTTCTTACAAATTGGAGGAAGGACAACAACATCATCCATAGCTACAAGAGGTTTCTCAACAGTGGGTATTGGATAAACGGACTCAGCATAGCAATCTTTGAACTTGCTAGTGTAATAAAATAGTTCCACATGTGCATACAAATCACCTCCGCTCTTTTGGATAGCGATGCAGCGTGAGCACAAAGAAATCCATTCAATTGCCATTGGTAACATGAGCAAGTTCTATTCAAGAGGTCAACGCTAACCGATGGCCGGGATTGAACCTCAAAAACATGATCACTTGAACGACTAACCAACCAAGTTCTTCCACTTTTAAGAGCATTTACTAATGTTGAATCCGTCTCCGGACAAAGAAAAGTATTCCATTTCTTAGCTTGTTCTCTCCTTCTCGACATCAAATCCATGATCTTCAACCTAATTGAATCAATCATCTTTGTAGTGGGCAAATGGCGAGCTTGACGGATCCATGAATTGAAAGACTCTGCCACATTCGAGTGCATTTCACCGTATTTTTGTCCTTTAAAATATGCATTAGTCCACTTGTCATAGGGCAAATTGGATAGAAACCCACAAACGATCCCTTTTCCCTCATCTTGTAATTCTTTCAAGCACTGATTAAAACATCCCACTGTCGGAGCGTAAGCACACGAAGAAAACAAAAAAACTATTCTACTCCTGAAAGTATTGCTGAAACTTGGACCAGAGAACCTATCCCTCAAATTGGCCTTCAAGTGTTGGAGACAAAAATAGTGGTAAGCAGTAGGTAAAACCTTGGGTAAAGCCTCCAAAAGTCCAGCGTTCCGATCAGATATGAAGGTAATTGGTCTTTCATCCAACAATATATTCGACAAATGCATAAAAAACCATTCCCAACTGTCTATAGTCTCCGTATCGACAATTGCCATTGCAAGAGGGAAAAAACCTGAAAAATAACATTTTACAATTAGTAAGTATATTAAACAAAAAAGACAAATCTGAGCTCAGAATAAGTAACTTGTTACTTTTGAATAAACTATAGTAATATCTACCTTGATCCCCATCCTTCGCTGTAGCTGTTAACAAGGTGCCCTTATATTTCCCCTTCAAAAAAGTTCCATCGATAAACAATAGAGGACGACCATGCCTAAACCCTTGAATGGAAGCATTAAATGCAACAAAAAACCTCTTGAACCGTCCACTTTGATGGTTATAGACTAGATGCAAATAGCTACCAGGATTTGTGCTCATTACAATATCCATATACCATCGAATCTCATCATAGGACATAGAGAAATCTCCAAAACTAGTAGTCCTAGCTTTCTCAACTCCCAACCAAGCGTGATTGTATGTAATGGTGAGCCCGTATTGATCTGTAAATTGACGCACAACATCAATTGGACGAGTTTGGGGATTCCCACGAACTTCATTAACAATCAAACTTGCAACCAAATTTGAACTCATCCTTGAGTTTTTAGAAGTACGAACTGCAGCTCCACAAGTATGCTCATCATGTAGAGTCCTAATGTAGAAAAAATTATTAGCACTTTCTAGAGATGCATGTACTCGCCATAAACAAGCTTTCGATTCCCGCATTGAACACACAGCAGTGACCCGACACTTCTCATTCTTCATATACACAAACTCAAATCCTATCTCAATAGCATATTTACATAATGCAGTCCGGAAATCCTTTGCACCTCCAATAAATCTTTGACCTACATGAGTAATTCCATTCACCCATCCACTAGACAACAAAGTCCCTTCTTCATGTTGACAAAACATAGGGAGTAAATCCATTTCATCATCAGTAATGTTGGATCCAGTAGCGTCCCCTGATTCTCCAACTCCATGTTTTTCATTTGAAATGCCCATTTCAGTAATAGTCACATCAATCCGGTCAACACCAAGGGGATAAACAAGCGACAACATATTCTGAAAATCAAAATCATCATCAATCATGCATTGCGAATGTCCAGGCAAACAGTACGATAATAGTATGCAACCACTATTGTCAAACTTCTTCAATTTACAACTTAAGAAATCAGTTAAATCCTTCAACGTGCAGTTTGACACAACCTTGAACACAATGGTACGATCACCATACTTGCATAACAACATAAGAGGTGGAACCATTTTACAAATCTGCAAACAATTAACAGTAAAATTTTACTGTCACTATCAAAGTAAAATTTTACTATCAATATCAAAGTAAAATTTTACTGTCACTACAATTTTGGTTTAGTTTGAATTGAAACATGAATCTAAAAGTAAAACTTTACTCTGCACCAAAGTAAAATTTTACTCTGATATAGGAGTAAAATGTTACAAAAGGAATCTAAAAGTAAAATTTTACTGCATAAGAGTAAAATTTTCTTTGTCACAATTTTGGTTTAGTTTGAATTGAAACATGAATCTAAAAGTAAAACTTTACTCTGCACCAAAGTAAAATTTTACTCTGATATAGGAGTAAAATGTTACAAAAGGAATCTAAAAGTAAAATTTTACTCTGCATAAGAGTAAAATTTTACTCTGAAAAACAAATAAAATTTTTGCAAACAATTAACTTGTTTGGTGCAACTTTTTTGCTAGTTAAAAATTGATAACTAAAATGCATAAGCTAAAAGAACATACCTCCCCTATCTTCTCAATAATCAAAATTTTACTCTAATTGTAAACAGAGCAACAGAACCAGAGTAAAATTTTACTCTGGTTTTGTTGATGTCTATTGTTAGATTAACAAGTCAATTTTACTCTGTGTCTTTTGTCAAAAACAAAATTCTGTCTATTGTTAGATTAACAAATCAACAAAAACAAATGAACTCGATCAAAATAAAAATAAATCAAACCAAAAAAAACGAACAAAAACAAAAACAAAAAAAAATTAATTAACAGATCTGTACAACTCGAGTAATTGAGAAGAAAACACATACTCGATCAACAATCACAAAATTGAATGAAACTCTCGTTTAATTTGAGAGCGTTGATCATCGCCACCAAATAGCGGTTGTTCATGCGAGATCGTCTATTGTTGAACAATTGAGAGATATTCGGCTGCGAGATCTTCAGATCTGGAGGTCGTCTTCATCGATTTTGTGAAGTATGATCGATTTGCAGATCGGCTTCATCCTCTTCATCGGCTGCGAGATCATTAGCTGTGATTTCAAAATTTTCAAACGTATGATACTATATATATATATAAGGGCAATATTTTCATTAAAAAAAATAAAAATTATAAAATGTCCTTATTGAGGTAGGCATTTCTTACTCAGGGACTTTTTAAAAGAAAATTAATTAGATTATCCTTTATTCTAATAAAAAGGCCCAAAAGGGGGTTTTGACCAAAAATCCCTTTTTAATATATTATCTACATATACTTAAACATTAAGCAAAATATGAAGAAATTAAAAATAAATTTAATACATACATACAACATTAAAATTGTATTAATTTTTAAACTGGATCAGACATTTTTTTTTTATTTTTATATTTCTCATTATTTAATAATTATATATATATTTATAAATATGAAACATTTTAAATGCATGTAGACTGAGTGGATATAAATCAAAAAATGTGTTTTTTTAAGATAGTATAAGACATAGAATTCAAAAAAGGAAAATTTAGCCAAAACCCCTCCATTGGACCCTTGTTTGGTAAAAAGGAAAATGTCTCGTAGCTCAAATTTTGTGGCTCAAAAGTGGCTCAAATGGCCAAAACGACGTCGTTTTGGCCATTTTTATGTTGTTTTGTACTCAAAACGACGTCGTTTTGGCAATTTGAGCTACGTAGCATTGTCGTGGTAAAAATGACGGCCCTATTTATTTTGTTTCATAAATCCCCTAAGGAGGAGGGGCATAATTGAGAGTTTTTTTTTTTAAATATCCCAAAAAAAAAAAAAACTAATTAGAGAATTGACCAACTTTTCAAACTATTTAGGAAACTAACCTACTTTTCGAAATCGCGATTTTGAAATTGAAATTGCATCTTAAACATGCAATTTCACCTTAAAATCACAAGTTGAAAATGATGACATGGTGAAATCGAATTTTCAACATGCGATTTCAAGGTAAAATTGCATGTTGAAAATGCAATTTCAATTTCAAAATCGCATTTTCAAAATGTAATTTCAAAAGTAGGTTAGTTTCCCAAATAGTTTAAAAAGCGGGTCAATTCTCTAAATAGTTTCTTTTTTTGGAATATTAAAAAAAAACTTCATAATTGAGTATGGCAAAATGAAAAATATATATATATTTTTAGACAATATTACTAGAGTAACATGTTACTGTTTACGTCAATTTCAACTATAATAATTTTTTTTTTAAAAGAATTTTGTAGTCAATATAGATCTTGTTTGATAGATTTTTTATTAGAAAATTCTAAAAATACTAATTCTATTAAAAATCAATATCTAAATCAAAATTTTATTATTTTGAAATTTAATATTTTAGATAATACTGGCATATACTGTTGAATTTTTTAATAAAAACTTTTTGGGTTTACATTAAAATTTTATTAGGAGGGGCGTTGACAAAATCCACCAATCCAAAACAAATTAAACCAACGAAGCTTCAGGACCAACCAAATTAAGACTATAGCGATGAAAGAGCCTCCATCCAACTACGCAACTCAACTACCATCGGAGCAAGACAATGCGCAATGGAATTACCTCCCTTTAACATATGCCACCAAATGGTCGAAGGAAGAAAGCTGCTCTATCGGAGATTGTAGAGCTTGAACCACGATAAAGAATTAGCTTCAAGAATGACATAATGCAGACCCAAACGGGAGATCGTAGAGCTTGAACCACGATAAAGAATCACCTTCAAGAATGACATAATGCAGACTCAAATAGCATGATAACTGGACCAAATGCAACACAGCAAGTGTTTCAAAACAGTCCACTCCCACTGTAGATGCTAATTTCGTCGACATTGCAACAAGAACCTCCCCATGATGGTTTCGCACTATTGCTCCAATCCTTCCGACACAAAGCATGCACACCATCAAAATTTATCTTGAAAATTCCTTCTAGTGGAGGCCACCACCAAACCTGAGACTGCACAACCGATAGCACACTTACTCGACCTCGAATCCCAATTAGCTCTTGATACAAATCAGATGCACATGTGATATGAATGCTCTTATTGCATGGTTTGGGTGAAGTAGAAAATCCATTGGCGAAATTGGAATTGGTTATGCAAAGCTAAACAAGAGGGTGGGATGGAGCTCCCGTCTTTGTCAGCTTTTAATAGAGCTTTGTTTGCTAACCAATGCTAGAGGCTCCTCAAGTTTCCTAATAGTCTGGTTGCACAACTATTGAAGGCAAAATACTACCTAAGGCATATTTGTTTGGACGGACTGGATAAGGGGGATTGTAATTCATCGGACTGTTTACATTGTCTCCGGACTATTTGGTTGGACTGAATTTGTATCCTATGTTTGTTTAGTCATGGGATTAGATGTCTGGATTAGACTATTTTTAGTGAATCCAATGTTTGGTTGGACTGAATAAAAATAAATGTTCAAAAGACTATTTTACCCTTGTAATTTATAATTTTTATTTAATTTATAATTTTAAATTTGTAATCTATAATTTTTATTTAATATATAATTTCTCCATTGGGAGCGAACCCTTTCTTTACTTGGAGGAGTATTTGGAACGCTCGCAATTTGCTTTCGGAAAGGTTACGGTGGCGTAACATCCAAATTTGGAAAGATAGATGGGTGCCTCGGCCATTTTCATTCATGATTTGTTCATCGCGGAATGGGTTGGAGGAGCATGAGCGGGTGTGTGTTTATTGATAGAGATGCCGGGATATGGGATGCTATTCGATTAGAAGAGTGTTTCCCACCTTCTAAAATAGAATTAATTCAAACAATTCCGATCTATCCACGTCGGTCGGAGGATTCGTTAGTGTGGCATTACACTAAAAATGGGCACTTTTTTATTAAATCGGCATATCATCTTGAGATAGATCTTCGTAAGAGAGGAGTGCAATTTGCCAGTGCGATCCAATTTGCAAGTGTTGACTGATGATGTTTATGAGTTGTGTCATTTAGCGGCAGAATCAGTTTATCACTATATTTTGTTATCAGCAATGGTAGAGGGCCACAATTTTTGTGGCTCAAATGGCTCGAAATTGTCAAAACGACGTCGTTTTGAGTACAAAATAACATTAAAATTGGGGAAATTTATTAGAAAGTCCTTTTTGGATGAAAGATACTCCATTTGGTCCTACTGATTTTTTGTTTGTTTGCCAAGTCCATATTAGGTGGGATGCCTTACCCAGAAGTCCTTTTTTGAATCTTCTTGGTGTGGGTTGGACGCATATACCCTCGCTATTTGTATGGGATGTTATATTTTTCCTTTTTCGTTTGTGCAATCCCAACAATCATGGGCGAGACATGGGTGATAATTAATTGACGCAGCATTATATTTAGGTTTTACATTACGTATTCAAGCTGGTCTGTGCGGCGTTGTATCTTCTCGGCATACATTCACACCGTCTTCCTCAACAGGTACTCTATGCGTTCTCCCTCACATCTGCACAATTTTATTGATTCGTTTTCACAAATACAACACCCAATTACATGACTCCCTGTCTGCTACACCGTCTGTCACACATATGAATAACCAACACATTGAAATCTGCGTTTACACCATTGTTGTACACAGGAACTATTTGCATTTTTTATTAAGAATCCCCCCTCACCATGCCCAGACTTGATCGTTTCGTCCCTCACCCCATCAATTTTTACTTGATTCGTTGCGACAAACACAACGAACAATCCCAAGTTTACCAACTGTTACGCATTCGTTGTGACACATTCGCACCGACGAACACTTCCCATTGTACTTCTACGTCTATCGTATTTTATGTATTTCTGGTTTGACGGGGTACTTTGTTTTTTTTATTTGTAGATGGACGCCTTCATGATGCTTCTTTGTTGTTACCAGTCTACGAACATCGCATATAGTCTGCAACCATCGAACACTTTTGCAGAGTTGGTCAATTATGTTTGCTCGAAGTTTGCCGAACTACTGCCGGGAAACATTCTGCTGTTCTATAAGATACCCGGATATAACAACTTCTCCTTGCAGAATGATGTCGACATGCGGAATATGATTTGTCTTGCACGATCGTTCCACTTGCAGTTAATTGACGTGGTCGTTGAGGACCATACCCGGCTGGATAACCACACTCCTCTCATTGATTCTTCAACAATCCACGCCAATGGCACTACGGTGGTTACGGCATTAAACGATTTAGGGATGGACGACGAGGTCGACTTGTTGCAATCATTTTGTCCACACAAGCAGAAAGTCTTTCTTTCTGCTCCATGGGCAACTGGTTTTACCCACATCGGCCAGCATTTCGAAGGGGGGGCTTCTGAATTTCGAACTGTGTTACGAAAATACGCCGTCGAATGTGGGTTCCAGATCAAATTTGTTAAGAACGACTCGTCGTAATCGCTATCTCATGCTATGCATGAATCAAAGTCTTGCACCTGGTCTGTGCACGGACGGAAATTAGAGGCTAATGGTTTTTTCTACCTACGTAAGTGGAACAGTGAGCACATATGTGGCGTGGCTGTGCGGACATCCACACACCCACTTGTTGGATCTGATCTTGTGGCCGACATTGTTTCCGAACGTGTGCGGGATAGGCCCCTAACCCGTCCTACCAAAGTGATATTGGACTTAAAACAAGATTACAGGCTCGATATCTCTTACCGCGTGGCATGGCTTGGTGTCGAAAAAGCGAGGGGAGAACTATTCGGGGCACATTCAATTTCGTTCGACCAGTTACGTTGGTATAGTAATGTAGTAATGGAACACAACTCCGGTACCTATGTCAACATCGAATACGATGAACACACCCAACAGTTCACACGCTTCTTCATTTCATTTAAAGCATGTATCGACGGGTTCAAACATTGCCGCCCCCTACTTTTCTTAGACGCCACGTTCCTCAAAGGGCGCTTCAAAGGTTTTCTACTTGCCGCCACTGCCAAAGACGGAAATCAAGGTCAGTTCTTTCAATTTTTACTTGATGCACTACACGATTTCAATGAAAACCACCCATACCAGATTCATAAATTTGACTTACGCCAAATACCCACTCGTCCCATATTTATGCCACACAGATTTAACACAACACATAATTACGTAGACAACATTTCCCAATTCCGCAGGTTTGTTCCCTTTGTCGTATGCGGTGGTGGACTCCGAAAACACCGCAAACTGGTCTTGGTTTCTTCAGCATCTCGCGCATGTGGTGCAGGAGGACAGACCTCTAACCTTTGTTTCCGATCGGAACCTCGGCTTGCTAGAAGCAATGCCAACCGTATTCCCGGATGCAGAACATGCATTCTGTCTACAACATTTGCAGAGGAACTTGAGGGACAGGCTGCGTTACACAAACAGTATGCACCGGGCCGGTTTGGTTAGCAAATTACGACATTGTGCATACGCACCAACTGTTACCGCTTTTAACCACAAAGTTGAACAATTCCACAAATCGGGGCGAGCTGTTGCATCCGAATTCCTAGCAAATGCACATCCACAACATTGGGCAAATGCATTTTTCAGGTCTGTCCCACAAGCTCTTCCAAAACATTCAGAAAACATTTTGACGCAACGTGCATATTTTGTTGTCCTACATGTTGTATTCATTTTTCCAGGGGGCGGCGTTACGGTGAAATGTGCTCAAATGCTGCAGAATCGTTCAATTCATGGGTCCGGGAAGCGCGAAACCTCCCAATCACAAGAATGGTTGACAGCATCCGCACCAAATTGATGCGTCAAATGGCAAAACGTAGAGACGCTTCCCAAACATGGACCAGCACCATATGCCTCAAAATGGAGTCCCGGCTAGAAAAAACATTTAACGAAGGCAGATCATGGAAAGTGAGCCAATCAAACGCTAATGTTTACGAAGTGCACTCTTTCCCTTCGGTCACCGTTCACATTGGACAACGCACTTGCTCATGTTTCAAGTGGCAACTTAACGGCTTCCCTTGCTCACACGCAATGGTTGCAGTCCGTAAAAGTGGTCGAGATTTGAACACATTGGTGGAACCATTTTTCCACGTATCCGAATATCGTGCAACATATGCAGCAAGCATTTCCCCAATTCCCACTGTCGAGCAACCCCCTTTCAACTCAAATGATTTCGTCATCAAGCCCCCTGCCGTGAAACGACCACCTGGTCGACCAAAGAAGAAGAGAATACCGTCGAAAGGGGAACATGTGCAGCAAATCAGATGCAGCAGATGTGGGCGCATGGGAAATCATAACAGGAAGACATGCAATGAACCCATTTAACCAGAACCTTCTACCCACCCATATCAGCTCAAAATTATTATCTACTTTTGTTGCTCCCCCTACGGGATAAACTACTTTCTTATATTCTTTTAAAGTTGTTTCCGTGATGCACTATATTTTCTTTTCCAAATGTTTCGTTTACAATAATCGTGTGCGACGCCACACAACTATGTCATAGCCAATTTACTAACATTGGCACACTCAATTAGTAATTGCAGCTACCATTCAGTTATTTACATACATGTTTTAACCACAGCAGATTTCGTTGTATGAACCAAGATGTTCATATTCATTGTCGGTACCAATACGGCATAAAGAGAAACAGTTAAGTCATATTGACTGTCACACATTCAACATCCGTATTAGGTATCGACACATCCAGGGAAAAACACTGCCATTAAATTCGTTGTATGAACCACGAATTCTTCCATGTTACTGCCATTCATTCATTCAAATTTACATTGACAAGGATCTCAGCAAAAAAACAAAATTACATTGCACGTAACAAACAAACAGCACAAACCACCCACGCAATACATTCTGAGAAACCATACTTACGTCACTGCATTTCATTACAAATCGGACCTACGCATTGACATAAACCAGAAACTGTGTTTCAAAACGCAACTTACCCACACAAACAATGCATTGCTTATATCAGCAACGGATGTCCCGTACGACGTTAACCTGACTCTGCGTTTTCAAATTTCAGTGCATCGAAAATACACATTATCCACGACCTGCATTTCGAACACCCAGAATTACCTCATTCACATTACAAAGTAACGCGAATAACACAGCCATGAATCCGTTCAACTATACGTTGCAACAATATAACAAATCTAACAAACACTTGCTGACGCAAACGCAAAAAACAAAACACACACAGAACGTACACATATACGACGCTAACAAACACTGTGATCTAACATCCATTGCCCCTAAACATTCACATCACGCATTCTAATCAGGACATAAGACAACAAAACACAGTAACAGAGCTATCAATACCAACTTTACTACATATTCACAACTTCCCAATTGACGACGTTAATTCGAACCTGCGGTACAAATATCGACGCATCAATACATTTCCATTAAACACCATTTCGTTTTCAACCCCTAGGGTACAAACACAAGCACGTTATTGTGATTTTGACAGTACCGCAGTCATAGATACGTCGATCTACTAGGTTACATCAATTAGCGGCATACGATCACACTTAACCATCACCTGCATTTCACATTTCAGTGCATCAAAAATACACATTAACAACTACCTGCATTTCAAACACATTATTACTTCATTCACATTACTCAGTCACGCAAATAACACAAGTACGAATATGTTAAACTATACGTTGTAACAATATTGCACTTCTAACAAACACTTGGTGACGCAAATACTATAAACAAAACCCACACAGTATGTACACATATACGACGCTAACAAACACTGTGTTCTAACATCCATTGCCCCTAAACATTCACATCATACAATCCACTCAGAACATAAGCCAACAATAAACTGTACCAGATCTATCACTACCAACTGAACTACAAATTCACAACTTCCCACTAGACGACGTAAATTCGAACTTGCGTTGCGAATTTCAGTGCCTCAATACATTCCCATTAACCACCATTTCAGTTTCAAACCCCAGGGTACAAACACAAGCACAGTACTTATAGTTTGACTTTAGCGAAGCCATAGAGACGTCAATCTACTATTTTACATGAACTAACAACATACACTCACACATACAAAAAAAAAAAAAAACAAATATAAATTACAGACAATACGTACACAGTTACGATGTCTTGATTTCATCTACACCTACACATTGACAACACACATTCCAATGAAGCCATAAAACAACGTCTAACTGTCACTGAGTTAACAATCCCAACAAAACTACATATTCACAACTTGACACACATACACCACCCTACCAATAAACAATTTCGCCATACAACAAATACTAACATTGTTCCCACTCACTCTATTACAAAACAAACAACAATCTGTCAAGAGAGTGTAAATCACATTTCAACAACACACAACTATCTGCAAACACTAAACCCACATAACCAGCAGATAAAACGAGACACAATTTATTCCGAAACTGCCAACCTCACACCATGTTTTAAAATATGCTACTTGAGGACAGAAATTCAAAACATATGCAAAACGAACTAACATAATAATTTCAAAACTTATTATTGTAATAGAAGCATAATGTACTAGAAGCAGGATGCACATTTTCCATTTGGCAGCTGACCCAAACTATCCATGACCAACGCAATACCAACCACCAGATGACAACCAAAAACATATAACCAAAACATAACTATAAACAAGTTACCACTATATGGGCCAACCAAAAAAACTATTTGCAACGTACTATCTAGGTAATAATATTCAAAAAACTTTTCTCTAGAACTAACGTAACAGAACTTGAACTTCCATCAACCCACCATTCGTCCCATGTTGCTCATCACACCACGTACAGGATCTCCTATAATTTTCCTGACCATGTCCGCACGCAGTACGCTGCAGTTCCCTCCTTCCAACGAACGTCCCACGTCGACATGATTCACATACTGCCTCATAACTGCGCACACAATAATCGCGCAGTCCATGCTGCAGAAAAAACAAATATCAAACAGAACGTCAACAAGGCACGTGTGAAATCTAGCGCACCAACAAACTTTTACGAAAAATAAAAGAAAATGAACTTACGTTTCCGCCCGTTGCTGAGGGCATTCAGCAACTGATTCCACCATCATGTCAAAATCCTGAGTACCAACCAGCTGATCCAACCCGTTCGCCGCCATCGCTTGCCGCTGAATGTCTGTCACAATGTTTTTCTACGCAATCACATAACAACCAATTAGAATAAATAAGTTCTAATTCCATTACCATTCCGAAGTGCTCAACTTTAACATTAATCATATCAACTCACCAGTTTAACGGCTTCTGCGTAGTGCACACCTCCGGTACCGGACCTACTACGCATCGAATTGTAATGCTTCCAGCTCCCGTCCTCGGTGTCATAAACCAATAACGTCCAATGTCCAAGGTGGGAAAGGGGAAAATGCATGTAACGTGCCCCCATCCCAGCATGCAGATTGCTTTTCACATAGTTCAATTTGGCCTCCACACTGTCACCTTTCAGCACGTCCTGCACACATTGAAGATACTAAATCAATCCACTACATTGTAAAAATAGACACAACAACAAGACCCAACAACATCATACCCAGCATATGCTGCTGAAGAAATAGGAGTTATCCGGAAAATCTTTTCCCGCATTCAAGCTTTTTTGTTCATCCGACAGCAGCTCTGCAAAGGCATCAATAACCTGACACAAACAGTGCAACAAAACAAATTAGGATGGCATTTCTCACATTCACAAAAACTTCACATAATTCATATTTCAGTTAACCAATAAGACCCACAATTCAACTTCGTAGACTTACATTTCCCCTGACACCTAACTGCCTCACTAGTGATCTAACATCTGAAAAATATACTGCATTCCCATCATCTCGACCAACCCACATCACGGCCCTGCAAATGTGTAACGCATATAACGTTACAATTACAATTACCACATCATTAATTTGTAATACAGTATTAGATAAATACCACTGTAATGAATACTCAACACCACTAACATGATACCCAAAAACACACACATTACTCACCTATCACCACATCTCTCATACGCAGTCCTTATTACATCTTTCTCCCTTTTTGACATCATCTTCCACACTGTGTTACGATTTGTGATTCCAAAACTTGAAAAAAATTTCTTGGCATCACCAACATTCTCCACATCAACCACGCCTTCATGCTGCATCACATTAACACTACATCCAACCCCCCCATGCTTCGAAAGACTAACTTCATTGTTCATCATCCTTCCCCTACGCCTCAACTCCGGGTACTCATACCCTGATAATTTCAGATTTTTCCTAACCTTACCTTTAATGTTTCGTACGAAAGAATTCACACCATCAACAACACTGCAACCTTCCGTCAACATAGGACTCACAACAACAACGTCACTGTCATCAGCTTGGATTGGCACGTGCATTTCATTGCTTTCAACCAATGGGACATATGCGACGGGAGAGGCGTCCACCAATATACCACCTTCAACAATCGAGCACTTCTCCTGTCCATTGTCACCTTCAACCGTATCCCCGATACCATATTCGTCCACACGAGAATTTGTGACATTGACACCGGCGAAATGTTGCGTCACATTATGCACTGCCTGCTCAGCAATTTGCTCCTCAAGCGCTGCAAGATTCCGTTTCAACTCAGCATTCTCAGCTACCAGTTTCTTGCATTCTTCATCTTTCACCTTAAAAATACTCTCGAACCCTTGTACCAGATTAATTGATTGCATCTCAATCTTCTTCTTCAATCTTTCAACTTCTTCCTTTAATTCCATTACAATTTTGCTGTCCCCTGCGTCATAATTACTAATATGAGGACTACCTGGACTAACAAACTCAGAACTGTTATGCCCCTTCGGACTACGATCTGAGCGTAAAAACTCACCATCACCTTCTTCCACCCCCTCACCGGATACACCGCCACGATCAGAATATCTAATAACATACGCAGCATCCCACGAATCATTTTCTACGCCCCCCTCACACTGCTTACCGTAGCTCCTTCCCTCTAAATTAACTCGTGCAAAACCACTACCGTCAACTTCAGTCTCCTTAACACCATCGTCTTCAAACAAACCAACTTTCACATCTCCAATCAAACACCTCCCTTCCAAAATTGCCATCTCGTCGGCCTGTATGACCAACTCGTCCGTGATGACCTAGTCAAACAGCAGCAATTACAAACCAACGTTACAGCAACCACAGATAACAACAACAACATAAATATGAAAACAATAAACCTACAAAAACCCACAACAAATCAACAACGCTTACGTCAAACTTATTTGGATCGGATAATTTCAAAGTTTGACATCTTGAAATCATCTCACCTACGTCCCATCGGAGGAATTTGGGAAACTTGTCCCCATGTTTGGCATTCACAATATTCGTGTGTTCACACAACCAATACTGCATCACAACCAAACAGGAAACAAAAAAAACATTTCAGTTTCAACCACCATAAGCCTTTCCAGCAAAACACAAATTTTTGTTATCAACCAACCAAACAACCAACATACAAACAGTTCACTTACCGTTAGAGCAACTACGCATCCAGTAACTTTCTCCGGTTTCCGATGAAAGTCCCTCACCGAACACATTAACATGTTACGTACAGCTGCACTCCAATCATACAATTTCATGCCGTCAAAGTTGTCCACATACCGTATCAAAGTCCAACTAATAGTCTCTCCGGACGTTGCGAAAAACAACTTCCCACAAACATACAGACAAAGGAACTTGGCCGTATCTTCATGATCACGTGGCGTGTCCCCAACATATGCCTCCATCAGCAAATCCTTCACGAGTTTTGCAGTAATCCTACTACTACCCGGACACCTTCGCTGGACAAAATCAGATGTAGGTCTTGGTCGTGGCGTCATGTCAAGGAAAGCACTGCCACCTTGC
Organism: Camellia lanceoleosa; assembly: GCA_025200525.1. Taxonomy (NCBI): domain Eukaryota; kingdom Viridiplantae; phylum Streptophyta; class Magnoliopsida; order Ericales; family Theaceae; genus Camellia; species Camellia lanceoleosa. The sequence goes on from CM045769.1 coordinate 85,906,902, forward strand.
AACCCAAACAGCAGCTTCACATCGTCCACCGTCAAGTCAACTCCACGTCCACCAAGAACAAACTTCCCTTCACGAACGTTGTATGCCTTCACAATTCGCACAATGAGATCATCACTTTTCCGGAACTCCGTGTGATCGAGTTGGTTCATTAATATAGCGTCAAACATTATCCAAAACGGTGTTGTCCTCAAGTAGGCCAGGTGTACTTCCCTCAACTTCACTGCGTAAACCAGTTTAATTATCCCAGCTATGTTAGACCGGAAATTCAACCTTGTTTTTGCTGCCTTCCTAGGGGACCTGCTGACAACATTAGGCTGCTTGAACAGGACTCGTCCAGCCATGTTCACACCAGCTTTTATTTTGGCTGACATGACTAAAGCCTCTTGCTTTTTACGTTCACAGTACCGTTTCCATCGGCTCCCCCCAAAACTAGCCCCTGCAGTTCCACAATTTCAAACAAATATACTCACAACTTCAGAATCGCAAGTCAAATTAAAGAATTTGCAACCCCAAACAGTAACAACCCCCTAATAATACCATGAACAAATACAGTTACTTAAACAACTCATGTTAACAACAACTACACAACAACACAATCAGACAAATCAGCCCACACACATTACCAACTCGTCAACCAACCACATCACTTAAAAAATCAAAAGAACAAGTAAAATCTGACTGGTCCCCACACCCTCCCCCTACCATATAGTCAGCCCATTCCACACCCACGTACATGCGGTCCCCCCACACAAAACCCTAATCACTCGACATTATAACCCACCACCCTACAACCTATCCTTTTCGCAAACGTACCCCGCAACAAAAGGTGTGTACGAAGCAAGTAGCAGAAACAGAGGGATTCATAGCACAATCCACATAACCGACAACATACACTATTCTGGCCCTACATGTCCAGTATAACAAAAGACACATTACAGAACCAAACATCTCAGAAACAAAACAAACACTTACATATTCAGAAACACGACACGGTATATAACAAAATACAACAAAAACGTACATATTCATATCGTATTTGATATTCCCAAAAACACAATCCAACAAACCCCCAAAAACACAATCCAACAAACCCCCAAAAACAAAACCCTAACCACGTCATATCGAAACCCTAAAAGTTACATATTAACCAAAACAATTAACAACTCACCTGTATCAGACATCTGAATACTTTTTTCGTTTCCACCGCAAATGAAAACTTCTGTGCAATCTGGACTGTTCACAGAGCCTCAACGAAAATACTAGGGTTCTACGCCACCGCGAGTAAACGATTTCCAACCCTAATGCTTCTTATACACACAGAAATATTGCGTCAAACTTGCCTAAATCTGTGAAGTGGGTACCGCAATCACTGCAATTTGAAATTCAAATCAAATAAAGGGAACAAATCTTAACAACCTCTTCAGTTCACATCGCAATCACAACACAAACTAGAACAATCCAGAACCACATCCCCAAATTCCATTTACAAACTTGTTATGTGGGTCGGGTTGCACGGAGTCCATCAATAAAACGGGCGTCTGTGACGAATCACGTGACTTTACAGCTTACACACACAACACAAATAACAACGCAAACCCGACAACCCGTTTACCCACATCCACAAAAAAGCTACTAGTACCTTTTTAATTGGAACGTGAGACACAATCACACCCAACTCCCACAAAACACATGCGCCACAAATTCATCCCCTAAATCCACTCTTAATTGCAAATTGGTAAACAAACCCTCAACAGGACTAAATGGTTTTTAAAAAAAAAAATTCGGATTATATGATCCATAAGATTGAAATATGGGATTTACTGGTCAATTCTCCTTAAAATTGCCAAAACGATGTCATTTTGACAATTTTGAGCCATTTGAGCCACAAAAATTGTGGCCCTCAAACATTTTTCTTTTGTTATTGTGAGTTTTCTAGGGAGGTTTGGGAGTCTAGTAGGCTATCTGCAGTGTTGGACATTCTCCTGAACGCCCGGAAGTTTGGACGGTTGACCGAAACAAATTATTTATTTTATTTTTTTGCAATTGAAAAAAAAAATTATATTCGTTTTAGACATTTTTTAAAAGAAAATATTTGGGACCCCTTTTGGGGATGACCCTCACACCCCAAAAATGATCCTAGCCCTCTATATATGTGTAGAGCCCACTCATGTATGTGTAGGGTCCACATCATGAGTGGTCCAGATTTGTGGAAGTCTTGTGAGGGCGGGGTCTCAATCATTACTCTTTTTTAAATATAGAAAAAAAAAATTAGATTTTTTATCAAAATAATTTAACAATCCCATTACTAACCATCTTCAACACTATATCATCAAAAGAGTTTTGAATTGAGTTTTGTATTTTGCGTTTGGTTATAAGTTTTGAAATTAATTTTTGAATTGAGTTTTGTGTAATTTTGAAAAATATTTTGAAATGGGTGCCTTTGGAATCATGATTCCAAAGGCAAACCAAACGGAGCCTTGAATTTTCAAATTTCTAAAACCTATTTATAAATGGAGGATTCTATCATGCACCCCATACTGTATACACCTTTAGTTATGAGCATTTTTTTTTTTTAATTATGACATTATTTTTGAGATCTTTAGTTATGATTAGGAGACTGCAAATAAACAAAGTTGTTCGTGAACAGACTCGTTCGTAAACTGACTCAAACTCATCTCGGTAAGGACTCGTTCAAACTTGGTTTGTTATTTTTTATTTATTTATTTATTTAATTAATTTTTTTTTACGTTCGATCTTGTTAAAATCTTAATAAATAAGAACATATTAAAGTTCAACTCGTTAGCTCGCTTCATCATAGCTGGGCACGTTTAATATTTATTATTTATATATTAAATGATGTAAAAATATATATTACTAATAAAATAAATATGTTATTTATATATATAAAAAATGTAAATGTAAATAATAACTAACTACATATTATACATTTATATAATAGTGGTGGTAAATATTGGCCTAGTTTGGCAAGAGGCTTTTTGGCTTCTTTTTTTTTTTTTTTTTTTTGGCTAAAATTCACAACAACAACAACAACAACAAAAAAAAAAAAAAAGGCTAAAATAGTCAATAAGATAAAGGCCTTTTTTGGGAAGATGACTAAAAGTCAAAAGCTAGCTTTTAACTTATTTTGGATCACATCATCTCTCTGCTTTTTTACAAGTTTTTCCAAAAAAAGTTAAAAAGTTAAAAAATCAACTTTTAACCAACTTTCCAAAACAACCAAAAATGTCACATCAAATACATAATCATTTCACTTTTTCTCTCATAAATATTACATCCAATTACAAAACAATTCAACCATCTTCCCAAATAAAAAAATTTTAACCTATTAAAATAGATAAAAACTAAAATAGCTTACTAAAATAGCTAACTTTCCAAACGAGGCCATTTGATAAAATATTAACTTTTCTTTACTATGTATATTATATATATATATATATAAATAATTTTATAATCAAAATTTCAATTGTAACTTTAGTCTCATACGCAAATATGAATTTATAATTTTTTTAGCTTGTTAAGGCTCAAGTTCGAGTCAAGCTTAAACCAACTCAGCTTGAGCTCAGTTCATTAAATTTTTATTGAGTTTGAATTCAAACTCGTTAAAATCTTAATAAATAAACCCAAACACACTAAAGTTCTCCTTTCCAAAGTACCCAAAAAAAAAAAAAAATACTAAAGTCCGGCTTGGCGTTTGCAGCCCTAGCGTAGTCTTTCCCTTTCAAAATATACAAAACAAAAACTAGTTTTGAAAATTCATAACTAAAAAAATTTTCGATTTTCAAAACATTTTTAAAAAACTTAGAGAATTTTATTTTAAATGTTATTTAGAGGATTTATAGCCCAATAAATTCACAAAGTATTCTTGTGTTCCATCTAATCCCATACACTTGAATTTATATTTCAATAGATCATTTTTTTCCATATTAGAAGTATTATATGGACTATTTTACCCTTATAGACTTTTATTATAATATATAGGAGATAGAAAATTATTTATTACATATATTTCATTTATGATATATATAAAATATTGTATATAAATATAGAAGATTATTATTTTTAGTGTTTTCTTCCTTCACTATTATTTTATAATAAGGTCTTGTCATGGAAGAACATTTGGAAGAGAAGGTTATTTGTACATGTAGACCGATCATATAGCTGATGATGGACTCGCAATAGAGATGAAGGTAAACCGGCGGTGAACAATATTTTTTTGCCATTGTTATACAGAAACTATAGTCTTTTCGTCGGTTTTTGAAGTTATCGATATTGTATAGTTTATTCACCGATTATATTGGAATTGATTATATGTAGATTTTTTTAAAAATAGGTCATTATATATGAACTATTTGATGATTTTTTATATATTATTTGATGATTTGATGTAAATTGTTTATTACTATACTTGTTGGTTGGACAATTATTTTTATTAACATTGAACAATCGAAATAGTCGATTTTTATTTTTTTAAATTTTGTTTCATGTTTTCACATTACAGTGTAAATGTTCACATTGATATGAGTTTAAAATTTAGGTTTTTTTTTTTTTAAGACTAGTTGTATGTTAATTGTAAATCGTGAACATTCACATTATATTTTGATATAAATTTTGTTTTTTGAAGATTAGTTGTATGTTTGTTATTTTTGTTACCGTGCTTGTTGATTAAATAATCATTTTTGTTACTATTGAACAATCTAAATAATTGATTTTTACTTTTTATTTTATTTTATTTTATATTTTTACGTTATAGTGTGAATGTTAATTGTAAAGACAAATCTAGATAAAAATTTCTTGTTACCCAAACAAAACCTAAGGCACCCCTGATCACCCTAAAAACCCTAATAAATTCAAGGCTATTTTGGAAAGATAGTTAAAAGCTATCTTTCAGCTTTTAACCCATTTTAAATCACATTATCTCTCATATTTTTTATACAGTTTTTCAAAAAACCAAAAAAAAATAAATCAAAAAGTCAACTTTTAACCATCTTTCCAAAACAACCCTCACTCTCTCCTCATTACCTATCTATCCTACTACCATTTGATTCCAGGATATAAAGGATGGGATTGGATATTATATATTATGGGGTCCACATATCCCATGTTTGCAATTATTTTTTAAAGAGGATATAATATATTATGGGATTGTATATCCCCTAAAATTGGAGGATATACGGCCCTGTTTGTTAGGGGTATATAAGGGGCGGACATGAGGGGAGACTGGATATAATATGAGGTGAGTTCCATATGTTTTCTTGTCTCCCTATATCCCATGTTTGGTTGCTTCAAATATAGGGAGTCCGGATAGTATATCCCCCAAATGGGGGATATGCAATACCAACCCCCCCATGGTATCGCATATCCCCCACCGTCGAATATAGGGAATTTTTCATTCAAAGGCCAAAAATAATTACTGTCCTCTTATCCCATCTTATATCCTATCTTAACCCAACATAATATAAGTGACCCCACAATATATATAATCCATCTCATATCCTACAACATATTATATCACATCTTTATCATTAGGTATTACATATCCTCCTCAAATCCTTATATTCAATCCAGACAATCAAACGGGGCCTACAATACGACCATCCCCCCATTATATCATATCCCCTGGGTTGGGATATGATTTAAAAAGGGCTCAAGAAAACATATGCGGCTCAATACATCCAGTAGAGAAAAACAGCTCTGGTTTTGCAAGTGTAGATTTACTCGACTTTCTGACCGATTTCCGTTGGCAAAGCTTCTTTCCAGTGATAATCATCGTTTCCCTCTATTTTGCTCACTTTTTGTTTGATTTTCTAGTTTTTGGTTTTCCTTGTATGATTTTTATCTAAAGCATTTGTGACCCTTCCACTGATTTTTGTTCAATCTAAACCCTCTTGTCTATGGTTTTTGGAACTTTCTAAACCCACTGATTTTTGTTCAATCTAAACTTTCTAAATCCTTTTTTATTTATACAAGGGTTTGTTCAATTTGGTTTTTGTTTGAAATCAGAGGATTGAGAGAGGTTGCATATATTAACTAATTTGCTTTAATTTTTTCCCCCCATTCTTGTACATCTATGACCTATGTTTGATAGTGTTCATTTATACAAGACAATAAAAATTTGTTTGTTTTGTATGTAAAAATCTAGCGATTTGATTGAATCAAACTCTTGACATAAAAAAAACAAAAACAAACAAACAAAAACAAAAACAAAAACAAAAACAAAAACAAAAACAAAACAAATAATCTATGAAGAGTTTGATTTTTTTACATAATCAATTTTTATATATTGGGAAAGGTAGTTTAAAGATTGATTTTTGTTTGATAATCATATTTTTATAATCAGATTTTTCCCAAGATTAATATATTGGGAAAGGTAGTTTACATAATCAGATTGATTTTTTTACATAATCTGATTGTCTAGAAAATTATGTCAGAAGTTTGATTTTTGTTGTAGCTAAATAATCCTCCTTAATGAATGCTTCTTGTGGATAAGATTATTTTCTATCAAATCTGATTGTTTACATGAAGCTGCTGTGAATAGTAATTAGCATTGATTTAGTTATCTATTTGATTGCTTTAGTTATTTAATTTACTATTATGTATTTCTCTTCATAGATGGCAAATAATAAAGGATTTGATAGTAGGAGGGACCTCATTGAGGCCTATGTTACCCTGCAACATATTGTATCATCCATGAATTATACTTATGGAGTTTATATTGTCATTTTACATGCTACACTGGAAAAGTTTGAGGCTACGAGGAAAATAAGTAAAAATCCTAATCCTTTCAAACAACAAATTGACCACCTAAATAGGTTGGTCAGAGATAATGACATAGACTGCCATGAACAACTACGAATGAATAGGCATACCTTTATGCGGTTGTGTGGGCTTATCAGAACAAGGGGCGTGTCAGATTCAAAATATGTTGTGTCAGAGGAAAAGGTTGCTATGTTCTTGACTGTGCTTGGGCACCACCATAAAAGTCGAAATATCAAATTCAATTTTATAAGGTCTGGTCAAACAGTTAGTAAGTATTTCAATGATGTCCTTAAGGCTGTGCTTCAACTGCAAGGTGTCTTACTGAAGACACCTGAACCAATAATTGCTGGGTGCACAAATGATAGATGGAGGTGGTTTCAGGTAAATGCTAGTTTTAGTAATGCTTCATGTTTGATAAAAGTTATAATATTCATAATTACAGTTTAATAAGTAATATTTATTTTTGGTAATTTTTCGTAGAATTGTCTTGGTGCACTTGATGCCACTCATGTTAGAGTGCTAGCTCCTGCAGTAGATAAAGCAAGGTATAGATCAAGAAAGGGTGAAATTTGCGACTAATGTCTTGGGTGTTTGCTCCCATGACATGCAGTTCGTATATGTCTTACCTGGATGGGAAGGTTCTGCTTCAGATTCCAGAGTACTTAGAGATGCCATAAGTAGACCAAATGGGTTGAGAGTGCCAACAGGTACAACTGCATTTCACAATATCTTTACTATGTATAACCTTTGGCCTTATACTTAAATTACGTAATTATGTAATTATATAATCCTACATTATCGCAGGTTCCTACTATCTAGTTGATGCGGGCTATACTAATGGGGAGGGCTTTTTAGCACCTTATGGAGGACAACATTACCACTTGTCTACTCGGAGAGAAGGGGGTGCCCCTAACTAACCCAAAAGAGTTCTTCAATATGAAGCACTCTGCGGCTCGTAACATAATAGAGAGATGTTTTGGTCTTCTGAAGCTTAGATGGGCTATATTGAGGACATATTCCAACTTTCCAATCAAGACTCAATGTCGAATTATCACAGCTTATTGTCTTCTACACAATCTCATCAAACGTGAGATGCCTATGGATCCATTGGAGGTAGACTTAGATGACACATTGCCAAATAATCAAGAAACAGGGGACGAGTACATTGACACAATTGAGGGATCTAACCAATGGACTAATTTGAGGGACACTCTAGCTAACCAAATGTATAATGAGTGGTTAGCTAATAGGATGTAAAATTAAGTACTATTTTCATTGGATGTAATGTTTTTTTAATAATTATGTTGTGTAGTGAGTTGGCGACTTGTAACTTAATAGGATGATGTAGACATGTGACTTATTTTATGTTTGAGTTATTTGTTGAAGACATAACTTTTTCCTGCGTTTGTTTGGTTGTCTTAATAATATTATTTTTGTGTTATAAATGGTTGCATGTTAGGTATGAATGACACAACTGTTACTAGTGGATGTCGAAAAAAGGGTAAGGGGAAGGCAACTGCTTCCTCATCAAGGGGTCATAGAGTGTGGACCTGAAAGAGTGTGATGTGTTAATATGAGCCATGAGGCATCTGTTCAGTGAAAAATGGAAGGCTGACAATGGTCAGTTCAGGTGTGGATTTTACTCTGAGTTAAAAAAGCTTATTATATTGGCTTTTCCTGGAACTGATCTTCGTGCATCCTCTTATATCGAGTCGAAGATCAAATATTGGAGAAGACAATACAATTTGCTTACTAACATGCTTCGCTTGAGTGGCTTTGGGTGGAATGACTGACAAGATGATTTTAGTCGACATTAAGCAATTTTGGCAAAACTATGTCAAGGTAAAAAACCTACCTTAACCATTTTGCATTATTTATTAACTAAAAATATAAAATCTGAAATAATGTTGTTTTGTAGAGGAAGCCAAATGCCAAGGGCATAAGAAATGTACCTTTTCCTTACTACGAGGATTGGGTAATTCTCTTTGGCAAGGATAGAGCCACTGGAGTCTTGGTTGAAGGACCCGCTGACATGGTTGATGTCTTAGAAAAAGAGGACCAAACTTACACTCCAATTGTTGATCTGCTTGATTGTTCCTTATTAGCATCTAGGATTCCATGCAACCAAGGTGGTTCAGGCACAACTTCTAAGAAAAGAGCTAGGGAAGCTGAAGGTATTGAAAAGGGTCTTGTTGATAAGGCTGTTGAGTTTGGTTCATTCTTTGAGAAAACCAACACTACCATGGAAGAAATTGCTCATAGGATTGGTTATGCCCATGACTTGTCTCAAGCTAGGAAGCTGGTTAATGGGGAACTAGTCAAGTTGCCACTAAACACGAATGACAAGTTAAGAGCAGCTACCCTTATTATGAAGGATGCTGAAAGGGTTGATTTGTTCTTTAGCTTGCCTGAAGAAGACAAAATGGAATGGGTATGTTTAGGAGGGTGTGTTTGTTGTAGGCTAGTGAAAGCTATCCATCTATATATTATAATATTTAGTTTAGCTATTCCTCTTGAGACACATGTGTAGTGCCTATTTTGCATAGTAATTAGGAGGTTTAGACATATTTTGACAAACTAACCGGTGTACATCCCCCACAAATGGCTTTTGTGCCTAATTTTGTTGTAATTGTTGGGGTTGTAAGTAAGCTTGTGGACATGCATATATAAAATATGATGTATGGTGACAATCATGATGCTTAATATATTAAGTTGTCTATTGTAGAAACATGTTATCATTTTGCTTACAATGAATGATGGTTATTTTTAATTATAATGGCTTGGATTATTTTATAAAAATGATAATGCGCGATGAATGAATGAATGAATGAATGAATGAAGATGTCATTTTTTTTCATTCAATGATGATTATTTTTGTAAGATAGAATTTTTAGAATGAGAATTATTATTATTATTTTTTTTTTTTTTTGGTAAAATTATTGAATTTAATATAATATAATTTTTTTTTATCATTATCATGTTGACATTAATATAAATTTTTTTTTTGTTGGGGAAAATTATTGAATTTAATATGAATCTTTAATTTGTTCAAATAAAAAATAATATGAATTTTTAATTTGTTTATTTGCATTAGTTTTGCAGGTGGTGTTATTTTTTCCTAAACTGAACAATCTGGTTTTGATGGACATAAGGACAATATGGGTATTTAAAATATATTATAAGCACAATCTTGAAAATTACTTATTTATATCCCACAATATATTTTGTAAAATAAACATGGATAATATATATCAAGTCTTATAAATCAAGTCAACTAAAATGAATTGGGGGATATATTATCCAATACATATATCTTATTCATTATATATCCTGACTAAATCTTATATTATATTATATCCTCAATTTTATATCCAATGAAACAAACAGGGCCTAGATTCTGTAGCCATCTGAAAACAAAGAATAAATCTATAACATATATAAAAAGAAGGAAACCAGTTGAATCTAAAGCAAAATGCCAAACATGTCTAAAGCACAATTGCCCTCCATTTTGTGGTTTATTACTCTTCACTCCATTTTGTTGGTTGCTCGTTATTTATTATTTATTTATGGATAAATTACACTAACGGTCTCTATAGTTTTTAATGTATAATCGATATATTTAATATATGAAATATTTTTAGTTTTGAATTTTTTAATTTAATGAATTGGTTTAATAATGATATTAAACTTGTTGTTATATTTGACTTTTGAAAAATAGAAACTAATTTAATGATAATAAAAATAACCACTCATTATATGATCATCATCCAAACACATAATAAAAATTAATTTGGTAAAAAAATACATAAATAAATGTCTAACAAATTGATCAATTTTACATAATTTTATCTTTGCTGGATAAAAATAATTTTTAAAAATTCAAAAATATTTTTTTGACATTTATTTTTATAAAATTGATGACTTTGCCCTTGAAATTGAGCAATGGTATCTTCAGTTTTTCTTATTTGGAATAAGATGCAAAATTTAAGGTCAAATGTGTCACAATTGAAAAGTCAGAGACCAAAGTGACACAAGCACCAAACTATAATGACAGTTAATGTAATTCGCCCTTTATTTATTTTTAACTGGTTGATTGCTCGTCATGACTTTTGAATAATTTGTCTTTGCTGATGGAGGAAGGTTGACGAAACTCACATCGAGGGGTTAATATGGTCTAGTCGAGATCGATTTAGAATGAAATCAAGATTAATTTATTGGCTAGAATTCTAAAAAAAATTAAAATAAAATTAACTCATTAAAATTATGAAATTGATCTAAACCAAATTATTTAAATATGGTCCGGTTTAATTTGAAACCACGATTTCACATAATCTATTCATAAAAAAAAATCATTTAACATTTTCAAAAAAATTTAACTTATTATAAATTTTAAAAATAATAATAACATGCCCATTAAACAAACTACTCTCAATATATCAATTTTATTGAGTATTTTATTAATACAAGAGGTATATGTCATTTTTTTTTAAAATTTAAATATTAAATGTTATATATATTTTGAAAAAAAAAAATATACTTACTAGATTAATTTATTTTTCTTGTAAAATAATTTTTTCACAATGTTTATAAAAGAAATTATGTTTAATTATTAATGTACTCAAATTAACTCAATATTTTTATACACATACTTTCATTTCACCAATAAAATTTAAATTCTACCTTTGGTGACAAGACCCCCCACGCGAAGCGCGTGGAGGGCCAACTAACATATATAAAAAGTGGCAAAACACTAAGTTGAGTCTCAAGCTCCAATTACAAAAAATGTCATTTATACAAATTACTATTACATATATAAAAATTGATGGACAAATTATGGATTCATAAGTTGAGATTTATAGTATTTTTGTTCCAATAATATATAATAAAATTTTAAAAAATGTTAGAGATCTATAGTTTGGTATAATGATATAATAAGAGTTGGACATTTTATCATTGGATGTGTAATAAATTGAAAGTTGACATTTATTATACCACATCATTGTCAGTTAGAGTTTGAACGACAATGTTTGTTTTTAATTTTCTCTTTCAAACAGTGGTCACTATCGAAATGGTCTTGTTCGAGAGAGCAAAAAATTCTATATTGTGATTAGCTCCATTTCTAATGCCCATGAAGTTGAAGAAGAGCCTTAGGTGAAAACAAGGTTAATTAACAATTAAACAGTAACTTATATGGTTTTTTTGTGTCTAAGATTGCATGTTTTTTATTTATTTGCTCCGTAGTGTTTTTGTTGTGATTTATATATGGGTTATAGATTTATAGCAATTGAATATGTTTGTAAATATATTTATATGAGAAATTATAAGCATGTTTGGTCTGTCTCTCAAAACATGTTTTTGGAGGAAAAAATTTTAACAAAATGTTTAGTTGAAAATATTAGGAAAAAAAATTTCAAAATCACTTTTCTCTCTAATACACATCAATCAATCACTTTTTCTCTCTCCTCTCTCATTCTAAATCACTTTTTCTCTCATACCATCTATTCAACTATAAAAAAAAATATCAAATCACTTGAAATTTGAAAACTCCAAAACTATTTTTAAAATATACAACCAAACAAATTTTCAAATTTTCTTAACTCTTTCCAAAAAAATTATTTTTGAAATAATATCTTCTTTAAAACTTAGCCACCTATGTTGAGTATACATGTTGGCTCAGCCAACCAAAATATGTCTAGATAATTATGTTACCAAAAGACAGCATTATTTGTATATTGTAAGTGAGAAACACCTACTCCATCCCTCCCAACTAAAAACCTATCAACTGGCCCAATCTCCCTTGCCCTATCAGTCAACCTATCCAACACGTCGGCCACTGAAAAAAAAAAAAAAAGAAAAAAAAAAAAAAAAAACAACCAAAGTGATAATGGATTCCCTTGTTGTGTAAGCACTCTAGATGCCTTAAAAGGACTAACCATCTTTCCCATATACAATGACTAACAAATTATAAGTCAAAAGACACCACCTAATCCACTTCCTCCATCTTTCACCAATCCCTTTCTTTCTATAACAGAATCCCAAAAAAAATTCCTATCCACATGGATGTAAGCCTTCTCAAAATCTACCTTGAAGATGACTCCCTCCTTCAACATTCTATAAGTGTTCTGCATTTCCATCCGATTACGCAAACTTTTTCCAACATATGAAAGGCACATTGCTTACTCTAATCCAATCCACCCTCCATACGAAGCAATTACATCTGAGCTTTGGTGCCTTCCTCTCCGACCACTTTTCCAATCTCACTGCAACTCCACCTTAAGTAATCTGACTCTTTACTCTTACATAAGAAAGAGCTTTATTGACTTGGAATGACCGGAGAACTTACGACCCTTCATATTACTTGTTCAGTTTCTTTTTAGTGTGATTCTAGCTAATGAACAAATCAGTCCTCACACACGCCACCACTCTTTTCCCAATCCGTTCCATGCTCCCCAAATTCAACATTTGATGTCGAAGACTAGAGACCTTCAACGCAAGTAACCCCTTTGATATACCTTTTTATCCGTACTTGCCGCTGCATCTGCCCATCTCTCTCTGTATTCTCTTCCCTGTCCTCGCTGTTTTTTCCCCCAAATAAAATCTTCCTCGATATATTAGGCATTTCCAACCATCCTTGTCTGTTATTAAACCCCTCCACCCATTTAGAAATCTCCCGAAAAACTCCTCTTTTGTTTGAAAATTTCTGAAAAACAAAGAACCGATGAGCTGTTCATGTATCTTTTGAAGAATGACCTTTCGATGTGCATGTATCGATCTCTTTGAGATTACATTATCCAGTAGATTCCCCCAAATCAACCTTCATGTAAGTAACTCACCATCAACTGTCTGTCTGTTTCATTCACTGTCTGTTTCATCTTGTGATCACCACCAACTCTCCCCTCGATTCTTCATCAATCTGGATAATGAACATCTTATGCTCTATTTTGGGCTATGATGAAAGTTCTGTTGGGTATACCTCCTTATTGGAGTGTGGGACCCAATTGGTTTTGGAAAAAGAGTTTTAATTTGGCTTGGTTTAGGTATAATATTTTTATATATTATATTTGTGGAGGCCCAATCCAATTTGGATACAATTAGGGTTTGATTACAAAACCCTAGATTTATAATACATAATCATTGATGTTATTCTTCCCAAGACAAAAAAAGTGGCGGCTACTACAAGTTGTATTGGAGAAAAAAATCAACTTGGTGTTGTTTGGTTATTCTTGATTTGACTTGGTCAATCAAGAATTGGTGCTTTGATTTGTGAAGAAGTTTGGTTCGTTATTTTGGGTCTTCTTCAACTCAGGTTCTGAAGATTTTGATTCATCTATTTGGTGAGGTCTTTCCTCTTGTTTATTTGTGATTATTGGAATTCACCTAAGGGTGGTTTTGTGAGACCATTAGTGTCTCGTTTATAATCGTTTGGAACTTATTTGGTTGATAGTGGAATCGGATTTCGATCCCGTAGACGTACCTCACATTGAGGGAACCACGTAAAAATTCTTGTGTTGCCTTTGATTTAATTTTTTCGCATTAGTTTATATTCCCATTGATTGATTTACTTGTGGGGGATTCATCGATTTTCCCTAACAAGTTCCTTGCAGGCTTTCTCTTTATTAAGAAAACTAGATTAGTGACACTCAAATCTCTAATCCTAAAAAAGGACAGATGAATCGGAGCCTTTTCTTCCACCCTAGACATCTCATCAAGGAGAGTATAATTATTCTCACTTCCTTTCACAGCTTTTTTGTTTAATTTTTCTATGAATTATTTTTACTTCGAGTGTAAAGAAACCTATACTGCTTGCTTTTTCGCAATCTGTTTTGTTGAATTTTTAGGTTACAAAGTGGAAATGGTTATATGGTCCTCCTATATGATATTTATGATTGGCTAGGAAAGTTGTCCTTTATGCTTTGGATGTGAAAGATAATGAGAAAGATGACCTTTTCTGTGGGTCAATGTGAGATTCTATGTCTGTTTGATTCTATATATGTTCGTATGTGGTGCTACTTATGGATTTTGCTTGTGCATATATATTTTGAGAATGTATAGTTTGGTGTTAATTATGTTTATAGTTATGAGGCAAAAAATGGTTTCAATAAGTTGGAAAACTTATTATTTTGAAGTTGGGAGAGGGGTTTTTTTTATACTCTTTGATTATTAGTTTTCACTTATAAGAATTTGTGATATGATGCTGGTTTACTACCATTGTGACTTGCTTGGGGATGCGCGCTTGGAGTATCTAAAAATGTTAATACCTTTTTCTTTCTTATTATTATTATTTTTTTTAATGTTTGAAAATGCACATTGGGGGTAATGTAATGTTGTTCATGTACTCCATAATCATCTACACTCACTCTTTTAGGTTTTTTTAACCTACACTCATATTTTCGTATCAATTTCTATTGAAAGTTGTCCATCTGGCAAGGATGATAACACAACTACAACCATCAAATCAAAGAAGTTGAAGATTTAGTGGAAGAAAGTTGTCCATCTGGCGAGGATGATAACACAACTACAACCATCAAATCGAAGAAGCTATAGATTTAGTGGAAGAAAGAGATAAGAGTTTGCGGAAAGATTGTTCTGTGATTACTTTCGTCACCTATGTTTGTGCCTATGTTGGCTGAATTTTAATCGTGTTGCTAGCTCCTAATTTGTATAATGAGGATTTTTTCTTTTTTTTTATTGATCTGGTGTAATGAGGAACCTTGGTACCTATTATCTAGAAATAAATTAACTTAAAATGTTTTTGAATGTTTTTTTTTTTTTCCATCTTCTTTCTTTTTGTTCCCGCTAGTTTCGAGGTCTCGTCCACCTTCCTAGCCATTGACCTCAGAACTAGAGCATCAATTCCATATGAATATGTTTGAATCACTCCTGTAACAACAAAATTACCCAAGTGAACAGACAATCCGGCATTAATTCTAAGCCCTTGAAGTAACAAAGTCTGATTTAGAACACCAAGGCTTGTTTGGTTTGTATCTCAAAATATAATTTTTGAGAAATCTTTTAAAATTTTGTTTCATTCAAATTTTTTGAATTTTTTTTTTCCTAAATTACTTTGTCTCTCCTATACATCAATCAATCACGTTTTCTCTCGCACACATTTACTCAACTATAACAAAATATCAAATCATCTCAAATTCTAAAATTATTTTTAAAATATACAACCAAATAAATCAAAAAACATAATATAGACCACTAATTTTGGAGCTCTAAAAAGACCACTAATGACATGACACTCAATAAAAAAAGAAAAAAAATACAAAACCAAGGCCAAAACATCAAATCATTCATGGTGAAGCCTACTGCCACATCATTAGTGGGAGCACTAATTAGTGCTCCCACTCATTTTCCGTTTATTCTCTCTCAGGAACGAAGATTGCCGCTCGCTCCTCCACGTCGCCACCTCTTCAGCTCACCCCAAGGTCCACATCTCTTTCTCTCTTCCAAATCATCTTTTTTACTTACCAAAACTACTGTTAGGGTTTAAAGGATTTGTCTTTATTTACTTATTCTTCGTTTGTCTGAGCAATTAAATCAATAATTAGTTTGTCATGCACATTTTCTGTTGATTTTGGGGATCATTTTGTAGGAAAATCGAACCTTTTAGTCGAATTTTCATCTGCTGGCTCTCGCTGACATGCATTGTACTATTCCGTTTTTGAAATTTTGATCTTGATGCTTTTTTTTTTTTTTGAATGAATTGATTAGGTTGTGAAGATACTATCAGCTATAGATCCATCTGTAACTGGTATAAACAGTCTTGGATGAGGAGAAGGGCGCCACTTCATTCGCATCTAGCGATTGGGAATTTGGAAATTGTGGAGATTTTGCTCAGTAGCGGTAAGGAATTGTTATCAAGTTCCAAAAGAGTTTCTATTATTTGTTTCAAGTTTGTGTTGGATGGTCTTGAAAATAAGTCCAAGCTAGTTAGTTGTATGTCATAGGAACAAATATATCTTTCAAGAGAAAAATAAAATGTAAAATTGGGAGAAGAAGACTGCATAAATGTGAGTGATGGGTTGCTTGCAAGTCCAGAGCACTGGCTCAGAGTTGTTGCTTCAGTTCTTGTGAGAATTTTAAGGTTGGCAAGGTTATTTTATATTAATTGTAACTAATATTGTATCATTCAAGATGTAGTGGCGCAGACTAGCACATGTACCCTTTTTAGATTAAAGGAAGTAGGTTTTGAGAGATTCTATTTCATGGAGACCTTTAAAAGATATGTGTGTTTGTTTGTGTAGCTTGCTTTAATGCGTGAATTCTTCATTTTATCTTTTTAATTGTTTGTGTTTGTTTTCAAGCAGCTTGCTGATTCTGTGCAGTGTGTTGTACCTTCAATATGGAAATTTCTGTGAGGTTAAGGGCGGTCAAGGGTGTGAGAATAGTAGATGACTACTAGTCTCAAAAGCTTAAACTGTGACATGTTAGGAAATGGACCAAACAAGGCATATCAAGCTTTTTAACACCCTACTTCACGTGTAATCCTGACTTACACAGCTACATGCAATCATTCAAACATAGAGAGAAATAGAATGTACATGGAAAACCAATGGAGACAGAGAAACTTGAGCCTAAAACTTTTCCCAGTTTGAGTTATGACTATGCTAGATCACAATTAGTCCCAATAGCTTACTCTATTAGGAAAGCACCCACCAATGCATATCACTCCAACAAAAACATTATTAAGTAGGATGAATTTGGGAGAAAAAATCATTAATACAATGATGAATTGGTGACACCACCTATTTGTCTTGGACATTAAAATGATATCTCTGATTGAATCACTCTTGAATCATATTCCACTAAGTAAATTGTAATATGAAGAATAGAGTTTTATATATTCATTGATGATTAATCCATCAATCGTTGGTGTGTGTCCTTGCTTATGGATTGCTATGTTTTGACCTCAATGTGGTGAGCCTCCCAAGTACCATCTCCTTTCTTTGAGGTACTTGAGACATTTGGCACTATTATAGGAAATGGTGTGCATGATGTGACCCATTAACTAATAGTGTGTTACTAATGGTGCCATCAATTGGTTTTACGAATGTTATTGAACAATTTTTGCTGGTGTTTTTATAGGATCTATCTTGAGTATACTTGGAGTTTTTTCTTTCTATTTGTTTAAATCAGCCATTTAGCCAAAGTTTGTAGTTTCTTGTCAAAGCGATATCATTGTATATCAATAGCGACATTTTTTAAACTTCTGCTGAAATTAAAATGCTAATGCACAGGGGCAGATGTTAATTTGAAAAATGATGGCAGTCGTACTGCTCTTCATTATGCTACTAGCAAGGGTTGGTTGAAAATAGCTGAAATTCTACTTTCACATGGTGCAAAGATCAATTTGAAGGACAAGGCATGTAACTTCACACTAGTGCCTTTGTGCTTTTATATTTAAATATATATACTTTTGTTAAGCTTGTTTTGTGCTGCTGATAGCATAGGTCTTGGACTTCTTCTTCCCTCAATATTTGGTTGATTTTAATTTCTTTTAGGTTGGATGAGCCCCTTTGCATCGTGCAGCAAGCACAGGGAACTCAGAGTTGTGTGAACTTTTAATTGAGGAAGGAGCTGAGGTTGATACTACTGACAAACCATGTCAAACTCCCCTAATGAGTGCAGTAATATACATAAACAAAGAGGTAATTATTATTGTTATCAAATCCTCAAAAACTTGATGCGTAAAAAATTCATTGGATTTTTATTTATGTAATTATGTTAACCTAATCTATTGCAACATGCGTTCTATTTATGTCTTAATTTTCAATTTGTCTAGTAGATTAAGGCGATCTGTAGAGATGGCAATCAGAACTTGACCCGACGGGGACCCAATCCCCCGACCCCGAATTGAGCGGTTATTCTCTGAAAAATACCCCTGACGAGCCGGGGATGATATTAAAAATTGAATCCCTGATGATATTCGGGCCGGGGACGGGGATACATGTTTCAGCCTCGGACCCGGCCTGACCCCGGCCCCGGCCTGACCCCGGCCCCGATCCCCACCCCACTTGCCCCCCGACGTGAAATGACCATTTCGCCCTTGTTTATATATAACATATGTATGTGTGTATGTGTGTAGGGTTTTGACTAAACACACACAACACAAACACAAAGTCCTCTCTCTCTCTCTCTCTCTCTCTCTATCTCTAGGGTTTCACCTTCCTCTCTCTCTCTTTCACACAACAATGGCGCCGATCCTCCCTCATCGCCGCTCGTACGTCACTATCGATTCTCCTCCCTCACCGCCGCTGCTCAAAGGGTATCTCTTTCTCTCTCTCTCTCTCGGGATTTCGATATAGGGTTACATACATACATACATATATATATATATCTGCGTGTATATCAAGGGATTTCGACTCGACCTCTGTTTTTTTTTTCCTCTAAATTTATTTATTTTAAATATATATATATATATGATCTGTTATTGATCTGTTAAATATATATATATATATATGATCTGGTTTTTTTTTGATTTGTTAAATAAATAAATATGTATATATAGAGTTCTGGTTAAATATATATATATGATCTAGTTAAATATATATATATATATATATAGAGTTCTTGATCTGTTAAAATAAATATATATATATATCACTTGAGTTTATCTCATGGATTTCAAAGTTATGGGACTTGATATTTTAGTTCAGATATTTTTTTTTATTATATTTCAAGCCTGATGATGATGTATTGGCCAGTGTAATATTGCAGTTGTGTTGACTTTTGTTATCTATTATCTTCCATTTTTGCTCAGTACTGACATTTGGTTTGCTATTCTGTGTGTAGAAAGAAACACAACTAGGATTGGCTACACAATCTGCTCATCCAGATATTTTCTCTTTATTGATTGTGGCTTCTGAGTGTATTTTACTACTTCTGGTGTGTTCTGTAGTCGAAATTATGTGAAGATATCTGTTTGTAGTTGAATATTACACATATTTGTTTGTTTTTTTTTTTAGTTGTGACCTGAGGCTGAATATAATAGCTATTCTAAGCACAGTTTAGAAAAGAAACAAAGAAAGAAAATTGATAATTCCATTAGCTGAATATAGTAGTTTTTAATATATTTCAAATTGATGATATTTTTGAATGTTTAGTTAATTTGTTTCTCAGTTCCATTAATTCAATCCATTAGCTTAGTTATTATTAATTTGTTTCTCAGTTCTGGTAATCTACTTTTATGCTGCCTCCGTTAATATTAATTCAATCCATATTATTTTGATAAAGGTTAAAAATGTTAGATGTTAACTCTCAAGTACCAGTTAACTCTGAAGTACCCGTTAACTCTCAAGTACGATTTGAGAGTGACGCGTCACAACATTCATCGCCAGCTACAAACTCACCATCTCCCCTCTCTAATCAAAATGTTATTGATTTAGAAGAAGAGTCTAATACTTGTGGAGGAACTAAAAGAAAACCTAGTGTTGTGTGGGAACATTTTAAGAAACAACAAGTCAATGGGGTGTGGAAAGCAATATGTAATTATTGTAATAAACATCTTGGAGGTGATTCAAAAAATGAAACTAGGCATTTGCATGATCACCATAAGAGTTGTACTAGGAAAAAAATGATGGACATAAGGCAAAAAGTTTTAACTAACAACTTTAGTAGAGAGAGTCCAAAAATGAATTCTTATATTTTTTATCAAGATTTTGCTTGGAAAGAGTTATCACATGCAATAATCTTGCATGAGTATCTCCTCTCTATCGTAGACCATGTTGGTTTTAAACGATATTCAGCAGCACTTTAACCATTGTTTAAAGTGCCTTCTTGAAATACGATAAAGAGATATTTTAAAGATTTATGATTATGAGAGGGTGAAGACATTGAGTTTGGTGGAGCATAATAAAAGTAGGGTGGCAATCACAACTGATATGTGGACTGCTAGCAATCAAAAGAAAGGATTCATGGCTATCACCGCACACTTTATTGATGATTCATGGATATTACAAAGTCATATTTTGAGATATATTTTTGTAAATTTGCAAATTATTTAAAAGTTCTATCTTTTCAGTTCAATTTGCATGTTATTAATACTTGTTTATGAATATCATATTTTAGGTTTATTTATGTTCCATGTCCACACACAGAACTTTGTGATACTTTGCTTGAGTGTATGATGGACTGGAATATTGATAGAAAAATCTCTACTGTTACTGTTGATAATTGCTCCACAAATGATGCCATGATTACTATGTTGATGGATAAGTTGAGTAATACATCACTTTTGTTGGGTGGTACTTTGTTTCATATGCGGCGTTGTGTGCATATTTTGAATTTGATAGTGAAAGATGGATTGGATGTCATACGAGTGGGTGTGGAGAAAATTTGAGAGAGTGTAGCTTATTGGACAACAACACCAAAAAGACAAGAAAATTTGAAGAAACAGTCAACCAATTGCGTATTCCACATACTAAGAAATTAGGACTTGATTGTGCAACTAGGTGGAGTTCAACCTACTTGATGCTTCAGACAGCCTTATTGTATAAGGATGTCTTTTCTCGGTTGAAAATTAGAGAGCCCCAATATAAAACTGTGCCAAGTGAGCAAGAATGGGAGTTTGCTAGAGAGATTAGTAGGAGATTTAAGATTTTTTTTTTCTATCACAAAGTTATTTTCTGGTACTAAGTATCCCACAGCCAATGTTTGTTTCCCAGCTTTATGTGAGATTAGGATGACAGTGTCTCAATGGCTCTCTTGTGAAATTGAAGTGATTAGAACAATGGCATCAAAAATGGTGGAAAATTTTGATAAATATTGGTTAGTGATACATGGTGTTATTGGAGTTGCAGTTGTACTTGATCCTAGGTATAAGATGAGTGTATTGGAGTTTTATTTTGAAAAACTTTATAGAGACAAAGCTAAAGAGGAAATTGATAAGGTTCGTCAGATTTGTTATGATTTGTTGCAAGAGTATCAGCACCGAGTTGGTATGGAGACCGATGTTGTTGGTGACTCTTCTACTCATCCAGAAATTGTTAAAGAGACCCTTTCAGAATTTGATTTGTTTATTAGTAGAAAGAGAAGTAAAAAAATGAAGAATGTTAGATCAGAGTTGGACCATTATCTAGAAGATGATGTTTTGACAAGAATTTCAGGTTTTGATGTTTTGAATTGGTGGAAAGCTAATGGATCAAAGTATCCGACCTTACAGGCAATAGCTAGGGACATTTTAGCTATTCCTGTATCCACTGTTGCTTCTAAGTCAGCATTTAGTACTAGTGGAAGGTTGGTGAGTCCACATCGTAGTAGACTTCATCCAAACACATTAGAAGCATTAATGTGTGCACAAAGTTGGTTGTGGGATGCAGAGATGAAAGGTATTATTTCATCCAATCTATATATTATTTCACTTTTATATTACCATGGAATAATTTCAATATTGAATTAATATTCTTTACTTTTTAGGAAATTCAACATTGGAATCGGAGGGCTGTACAACTATATATGATGATGATGAGATCGACTCGGATGAGTCATGTGCCACTCTTGTGTTAGTTGTCATCTTTTTTGTTTTAATTGTTAACATTTTTTACATCTTATTATTAGTATTAATTATTTGTTTTTTTCCTTTTGTTATTTAACAGGAATTCAAGTTGAAGGAGATGATGAAAGTTGTTGTGTGGTTTGTATGAGTATTGGAGAAACAATGGATTTGGTTTTTTTATACTGTAATGGAATTTTATTTTTATTTTTTTTTAATTTCAATTTTTGGGTAACCTATTCCTTACAGGTTGTGCTTGGGACTAATTATTCTCTTTGCAACTTGTTGAATTTTCTTTTGTGTGTGGGCTACTAGACAGATGTTTTATTGTTTGTGCTATTTTGTTGAACATGATGCTATTCTCTGCTGGACAGATTTATTGAATATTTGACAGATGTTATTTTGTTGTTTAGGATATATTGATTTGAATAGGATGCTATTATCTGCTGGACAGATTTATTGAGGACATATTGACAGATGTTATTTTGTTGTTTAGGATATATTGATTTGAATAGGATGCTATTTTGCTGGACAGAGTTATTGAGTAGTATTGATAGATGTTATTTTGTTCTTTATGGATAGAAAATATGTTGACAAATATCATATTTGAAATATGTTTGAATTGGATGTTTACAGATTTTTTTAATTTGAAAATATGTTGACAAATATGTTTGAATTGGATGTTTATAGATTTTTTTTTTAATTTGCAAATATGTTGACAAATATATTTCAATAGGATTAGGATGTTTACAGATTTTTGTAGATCAAAAAAAAAAATCGGGGATTTTTTAGGGTCGAGGATCCCCGATCGGGGGTGGGGACGAAGGGGCTATGGGTCCCCGTCAGGGATCAGGGGCGGGGATAGGGACGAGGAATATATCACTTTCGAGGATCGGGAACAGGGAGTGTAGTGTCCCGCCTCCTAGCGATCTGGAATTGAGTTGTATTACCAAAAAAACATGTTTGTGTTGCCTTTCAGACTATCTTTTTTTAACTTCTAGGGTGCATTTTGAGGGTGGATTTCGATTGGAAAGAGCTTTCTAAGCTCCGATTCTGTATTCTAGCATCCAGATATCTAGCAGATTGAATTCTATAATTCCTCAAGCGCCGGTAACATATTGGATGGCCAAATCTTTAGTTCAATTTCCAATTTTAAATTTTTTAATTTGTTAGTTTTAGTCTTCAGGAATTTGCTAATCAAACCTCTGCAACAATTAACGTGTGCTACTGTTGCTGCCATCATGGATGATAATTATGGTGTGTGACATGTGTCAATTGTGTAGTGCTTATAGTGGCAACACCGATAGCAGCCATGCCAGTGGTGCCGTTGTGCCAATGTTAGTTTTTTTATAAAGAGCTTTGTGGTGGTGGTGATGCCGTTAGCAGTGGTATGTCAATGTCACAACTATCATCTAACTTAATGTACTAGTTAAAAGAGTGAAATTTTGAAACCCCAAGGGGTTGCCCTGTGCTCCCTCTAAGATTCAAGATCGAAATCTCTTAGATGCTAACAATTCCTTGGGGCTGTCGGACTGGGGAAAAATCTTTGAATTAACCGTGGTGCACTTGCGGAAAACTCCTTACCGAAGGCCTATGGATCCTTGGGATTAGTTGGGCTTTGATCTGGATACCCTAGCGCCAATTAAAAGAAAAAAGAAAAAAAAAAGTGAAATTTTGAAATAATTGGATTTTCATTCATTTCACCTCAATCTTCAATTTCAATTTTTTTAGGGGAATTCAAACTCATCCACGGCCAGCCTCTCATGTTAAGGATTCTTGATTATATATTTGTGAATGTCATTGTTTTCAAAAATGTTTTGGGTTAATGATAGCTTGCAGCTTTGATGAGTCTTTGACATATGATTTCATTTTCAAGTTCCTTGCATGTGTGTGTGTGTGTGTGGAGAGCTAGAAAATGAAAATTCTATCTTTTGTTTAGTCATTGTTGTCTTCTGTTGAAAGGATAAGGAATGCCTATATATCTCTCAGGTCCATACTTGGAGATGGAAAAGTTTAGCATTCTGGGTTGCATGTGTTTTCATTTCCTTTGGAGATGGTGAAGATTAGCATTCCACATGCTGCTTTCAAGTGAAACTTTTGTTACCATATTAACTATTCTGTCATCAAAAACTACTCTGATCTAGTGTCTACTTTATCGCTAGAAATTGTTACTGTTATTCAAAATGACTATTTGAAACGGAAAAAAAGAGAGATGCCTTGATATTTTTGTTATTTTGTCTGAAAAAATTAGAGGACGGAAGGAAGCATTTTGAAATCTCTTTTGATTTCTGTTTGGTTGACAAGTAGCTCTCCTTCTAATACGACATGGAGCGAATGTGGATGTAGAGGACAAGGAAGGTTATACTGTGCTTGGTCCGGCTTCTGTTGATCTTACACCAATATTGATTGATGCTGCTAAGGCCATGCTTGAAGAATGAACTTTATTAGTTTACTAATTGGGTTTAAATGGTGACTCTGCTTAGTAGTTCAAAGTCTCAACTATTGAACTGTTTTTTCCTGGATAACATCTCTGACTTGTACCAAAAAGGGTCATGAAAAGGAAGTAACCTACCATTGAAGTGTTTTTGTAACCAACTCTGTAGTTTCCAATTGGTCAAGATAATGATGCATATATATATATATATATATATTTTTAAAAAAATTAAAAAAAAACAAAAAAAAAAAAAAAACCAATGATGCACATATGTGAAAGGAATGAAAGCAATATTCACACATCTGTGTGATGGATGGTTTAATTCAAAATTTAGTTTCCTTGTTTACTGCAGAATAAAGAACACGTATAGGGCAGTTCTTCGCACTTATTAAGGGTGGGCATGGTTTGAATTAATTCGCTTTAGGAGTAAATCAAGCACCGAACCATTACCTATGGGTACCAAACCAAATCAGACCGAACTTGTGAAATGCAGTCTATTTTGGTTTGGAACTACAGTTTTTGAAAACCTTTTTATCAATCATAACATAAGCACAAAACATTATTTACAATCTCAGAATTATTTAGAATTAGTTCTACCATTAGATAAGAATGCGTTTGAAATTATAAAGAAAAATAATTTAACAAATAAACCTGTGGCAAAACAATAGATAAATCAATTTTGAAATTAATTTGAAGTATGTTATGGCCACCGAAATCAATGGCAACACTTTGGTATCATGCAAATTATGATTCATAAATTTAAAAAAAAAAATTACCATATAAATTGAATGACATGATTTTTAGATCACAAGTGGAAAAAAATGTCAAATTTAGAGCAAAAAAAATGTGAAATTAAAAAAAAAAATCTGTAGACTTTTGAGTGCAAAGTTATGGCATGTTAAAATTTTAATATTATATAAATATTAACCTGCATTTTTTGATTTGTAAAATAGACAAATATATGTGTCCCATTTTTAATTTTAAAATTTTTTAGTAGTGAGCAGGGCACAGATAGAACATATAATGCACAAATAGCATAGGACAAATAAGCAACATATAATACATAGATACTAAAAAATAATAAAAAAATAAAAAAATTACCCTTTGTTTTAATTTTAAAAAGTTTTAAAGTGCACAATGCACATACCCTAATTAGGATAGGCTCCGGGGATTTTTTTTTTAGGATCCATGATATTAAGATTTTATAGTATAAAAAAGACATCTAATATTTTCATAATATCTAAGGTCACTCAAATTGATCCAGAGAAAATTGGATCTAGAGAAACTCTCTGGACTTCACATAGAAATTCTCTCCAGAGAAATTCTTCTAGACTCCCAGAATATCTCTGGAAACCTAGAGAAATTCTCTCCAAAATCAGAGAAATTCCATTTTGTAGCTTTCTACTCATCTCTCAGACCCACTTCATCTTCTTCACCATCTTTATCACAGACTTTCAACCTAATAATATTCAAATTTTAAGTTTCTTCCCATTTCACACATTTTCTCAGCAACCAAACACGCAACCACTAATACAAAGTCCAAAGAAATTCTGCCCAGAATTTCTCTGAACTCATAGAATTTCTCTGGACTTTCCAAATAAATTCTCCCAAACCTAGAGAAATTCTCTCCAAAATCAGAGAAATTCCATTTTCTAGCTCTCTACTCATCTTTCAGACCCACTTCATCTTCTTCACTATTTTCATCACAGACCTTTGACCTACTAATATTCAAATTTTAAGTTTCTTCCCATTTCACATATTTTCTCAACAACCAAACACGCAACCACTAATACAAATAGAATTTCTCTGGACTCCCAGAATTTCTCTGGAATCCCCAACCCAGATCAAAACCAGAGAAATTTTCTCAAACCCAGAGAAATTCTCTCTAAATCGGAGAAATTTCATTTTTTGTGATTTCTAACATCTCTCAAACCCACTTCATCTTCAACAGTCTTTAATGATGAGCAGCTCACCACTACTATCAGAAAGCTCGTACTCTATGGCCACTTATACCAAAATCAAGAGCATAAGTCTGCCATAAAAACCCCCTAAACCCATAGCACCACCCCAGAGCCAACAATTCATGAGTAATTGTAATTGTAATAGCAACAGAGGAGATAGCCAAATCTGAAATTCTATAAAATTAAAAAAACAAAAAACAAACAAACAACTTAGGATTAGATCAACTACGTCCCTGTATGTGAAGAAATTGAAAGAATTAACGCATCTACAGTGTTGGTACCCTGAAGTTTTGACAAGGAAAAAGAGCAAGAGAAGGAGCTGTGCGAAAAATGACACACACAGAGAGATTGGTGGCCCACTGTCACGACCCAAACCCGCCCCTATAGGTTTAGTATCGTAACCGGCCAGTAATCTGAGATTACCAAAGGCCTTCTTGTACAATCAAAAATAATTGAGGCTAGCGAAAGCAATATTCAAAAACACCAATAGTCCAATGAGCTGTGCATTTATATGAACAAATATTTACATGCAAAAAAAAAAAAACGTTAATTTACCAACATTCAGTACATAACTTGTAACTTAACATCTTGTACATAACATATGCACATAACAAAAGTTTACTTCACGATCAAAAGCTTGACAACAGCCTTCCAGGCCTAGCCCCAATTTGGAGGCACTCAAAACAACTCGGTAGGCTTCAAAAGGGTAGCTCGACTAAAGACTCCTTCTAGACTTGACCTCCAGAACGCTCACCTATACATATATATATATATATATATAAACAGTGAGCTAAAACCCAGTGAATAATATTAACGTAAAGGGGTTAGTGAACGAATTCCAAATATATCATATCCGTAAAACAAATCATGACACAATCATTCATATCAGTCTCATATCAGAACATAACATAATGGTACATCTCACAGAACATATCACATATCGTCTTCCAACTAGAGTAATCGGTTCCGGATACCGATTAAACACATATCACCACAATGATGTGGCTAACGAGATCTCATAATCACATATATGTCATGGACCCACATTTTCATGCCGTCCCCCATGACTTGAGACTATTTGTGGATGCCATAATAGATTCGCAATTAGGACATTCATTCACATAATCAAGATAGCATTTCGAGAAAACCATAGCTTATTGATAACAATTAAAACATAATTTATATCAACATATCTTTACAGAAATGTTACTCACAGTGGGCTCCTGAAAAACACGTGCTATTCGTTCGGCGTCCGACCTAAACAAATAAGTCAAGCACAACACGATTACAATTACACTCTTACAATCTATTTAATTCAGTTACTTGTTTGTCTTTTGGTGTCTCTCATTTGATTCTAATTTTTCATTCAGTTATTCCTATTTATTTTTCTTCCATTCCTTTTAAATATGGATGACTAGTATTAGGAATAAATTAGATTATTAACCTCCAATTAAAATATGTTTAGCTATGTATTAACCAAACTAATTAAATATAAATAATCTAATTATAAACCAATCCTTATTAAGTTCACTAATTACACAATTAAACTTAAATTAGGCTCATACACATTAAATTACAATTATTCAGTCATGTTTAAATTACTGAATCAGAAACTCATAAACATATAAATTTTGCAATTCAACTTCAATGTCAAGGCCCAAAACTTCTTCAAAAACACTTTGAATTCACAATTTCCAAGTTCAAACAAAAATCATGAGTTTAAAACAACCTCAAATTGCCATGAAGAAATCAAACCCTCACTTTATTATGTACACGTATGTAAATGTATGAAACATGCAAGTGTGAGCTCTAAAACTCAAGCTTCCATGGAATTCCCTCTCAATTCAAGACCCATGCAAGAATTCAAATGGATAAAAACAAATTTCCATAAAAATCATGCCGTGCATGTAGAATTTGGG
The DNA here is from genome assembly GCA_025200525.1 of Camellia lanceoleosa. Classification (NCBI taxonomy): domain Eukaryota; kingdom Viridiplantae; phylum Streptophyta; class Magnoliopsida; order Ericales; family Theaceae; genus Camellia; species Camellia lanceoleosa. Next base: position 85,935,489 of record CM045769.1, read on the forward strand.
AGCTAAAACACTCATTCTTCACATATGAACTCATACTTAAGGGCATAATTCTTTAACTACATTCTAATTCATGAAATTAGGGAGGAGAATCCTTACCAAAAGGGAGTGAATTGTGAGGGGTAGAGTGTAGTAGCAATGGTTTCTTCACTTCACTTTCTTTTCTTCTTTCTTCCTAGGTTGAGTTTACACTCTCAAGTCTCTCTTCCTCTCTCTCTACGTGTATAGTGTGAAGCCATCCAATAAGACCCACTAGCTCTCTCATCTAAATTCATTTGATAAGTATGAAAGACACTAGGCTCAAATTAAATAGATTAATAAATTAAGTAAAATTACCTAAGGCTAAGAGATTAATTACGATTAATTTGACTCAAAGTAAATTAGTCTCAACATCTTAAAATCTTAATTACACTAAATTAAATTATACTAATGTGTATTAAGCTCTAATTCCTATTCCATTATTTAATTCCAACCTATTAAAATTAGCGAAATCAGATGGAATCAATTTTTAATTAAACTTCTCAGATAACTCTAAGAATTCCAATTAACATATCCTTGTACTCAATTTTGATTTATGACCCCATTTATGTCATCAAGTTCAATTCCAAAGTTGTATTCTCAACAAATAATTTCCCAATTTGGACAAATATACACAAATTAAATCATATAATCCGCAATTAACATGTGGACAATTCAGTTAATTATAATTTGCATTTTTGGGGTGTTACACCCATGGTGGCCACTGGTAGTTCATGGCGTTCCACAGCGGTTTGGTTTTTGGTGGTTTGGCAAGAGAAAGATGGATGAGAGAGAATGTGAGCAATACAAAGATCAAAGAGAGAGAGAGGAGAAGAGATGAATTTAGCAGAAGAGTTTAGAGTGAGAGAGAGAAAAAAAATGAGGTTTGATTTGAAAAATTTCTCTGTGATATATGAGTGTGGGTTTGAGGGACCTTAGATATCATAAAATAATATTATGGATCTCTTCCATTACTAAATATGAGAGTGGGACCTTAGACTAATTTTCCGATAGGTTCCCCTCTATATGTTCATTTCTCCATACCCCTTTTGTAGGTTCCAATTCAAACTCACATTGATGATCCGAACCATATATCTCGTAAGTTTCATAATAAAGGCCATTCAAACAAAAATGAGCTTCATAAAAAAAAAAAAACTATAAACATAGGAACAAAAACATTTTATTTTATAAATTGGATGGCTTAAGTTTACAATCACATTTGTCATTTATTTTATTTAAAAAAATGCAATTTTTTCTTGAGTTTGTAATTTTTAGATAAAGCTCATTTTTTTGAATAAATGACCTTTATTCCGATGCTTCTGAGATAGATGGTTTGAATCATCGATGCGAGTTCAAATTAAGGCTTACAAAAAGGATATGGAGAGGTATGGAGAGATGAAAGTATGAAAGGGAGCTTATCCCCACTTAATGAACACTTTCTCATTATCCTCTCCTGCCCTTCTTGGTCCAACCATGTCCAACACTTTCAACAAGGAGGTGACACCTTGTGTTGAATGGATCTAACGATGAATAAGAGACCACATCAATGGAGAGGAGACAGGGTTAAGTGGAGTGATATCATTTTGGGCCACACGCAAAAACAACTCACCAACAAGTGTTCTATGATTTCGATCAATGTTTCCTTTGATCATTGCCGAAGTCGATCGATGATATATGTTAGTTGTTCTGCGATTTGGTTACCGTACAAGCATGAAATAATCGTCACTTAATCCTGTCGATCAAACTTGCACTACTCCAAACGTTGTCGTACGATCTGAAATCACAAACCTAAGTTAGCCAACGGGTATGTGTCAGAAACACCTCCGATACCTAAGTTAGCAAATAGGACCAACAAGGAATAAAAAGCTCTGTGAATTCGGGAATAGTAATTGCAATATCAGGAATTGTGTTTGGTTTGAGCTTTTATATGTTTCGCATGGAAGAATCCTAGTAGGACTCTAATTCTCCTTTATAAATTCCTCTTAAGAATCACATTCCTAAAGGATAGTGCTCATCCTTTAACACCCCCCTCACTACAAACCAAGTGCGATGGCATAACTCTTTGCACGGCTTCCAGTCGAGCAACCAAACTACATTAACCTTGTCAACATTTGATTCAACCATACAACATGCAGCGCCGTGTAAATGCAGCACGGCGCGCCACCATGCTAACGTTGCACGGTTCTTCACTTAGCTCGGTCAAAATGTTTCACCAAATCGCGTTTGACTAGTCTTCATAGATAGGTTCAATCCTTGATCACCACTACAAAGTGGCTCGGTCCATGAACCCTTTTGACCTAATGTGTTCGGTCAAACTTATTTGACCAGTTGGACCCCCATGCGGCCCAAACTAAGCAATCTCCAACCCATACCCCGGCTCACCACAAGAGCCTGATTTAACCCAGCCCATTAATCATGACATAAATTCCTCTCTCAATCGCCCCTTAATTCTGTTTACGCAAGCATGACCAGGATTACTTCATCAGCCAAGATAAGCTCTATCCTGGTCTGATTATCTACCCGGTCTAAATCATTTTGGCACTCTATCTCACTGACCTAACTGACACATGTCATGCCTAAAACACGTGTCACACCCTCTCTAGATCTATGCAACTGGTAGAGCTGCCATACACGACTCCTTAAAATTTGAACCATAACACCCTTTTACCTTACATACATATATACTATATACACAGGTTCAAAACACACACACTGTTCATCTTCTTCTTCAAAGCAAACCCTAAGAACCATAGTACTCAACCTCTGATTTTTGGCATTTCAAACTCAGATCAAGGCGTCTTTCCTGCATCAATCGATTTGCCATCTTCGGGGGTGCATCTTCACTATAGGAATTTGATTATGCGCCCTAAATCATGAGTTTTCTACACTTTTCAATACTTTTTCCATCGTTGTTCATCAAGTTATTGATGTTCTTGAGCCCATATTGTCTAATCAACTCTGAAAATGGAGTTATGATATTAGTCACTGCCAAAATTTGGGCATAATAAAGCCCTAGGCTGAATTAAAACCCTAAACAACCCATAATCTTTCTGATTATTGACATGAACACCAAGGGATCTGCGTAAAACCAGGCAAAAACCATATTTTTTATTCGAAATCCCAATTGAACTGAGCAAACTTTGCGTTTGTAGCATCCCCAGGAAACAAACTGAGCTAACAACCACTTGCAACTGCGTTAATATGAGAAATCCCAAAGGAACCAAGCTAAAACCTAGCTCAATCCCTCAACTGAGCTTCTGCCTAGCTCAGCAAATACAAGACCGAGCTAGCATTATTAGTTAAGCACATGACAACTAAAATCTTGCTCAGACATTTGCCCAAGCTAAAACCTTGCTTGTGTTAACCGAACTGAAACCTCGCATGTGCACTAAACTGAGCTAAAACCTCGCTCACACACTTAACCAAGCTAAAACCTTGTCTGTGTACATGACTAAGCTAGTAATTAATTCAACTAAATGACCGAGCTAGAACAGTACCCCAATGTGCACACTCAATTTAACCGAGCAAACCATTTAGAGCTTTAGCACACCTTTATGCCTTGTCAAATTGCACTACTATTTAGTTCGGTCTACAATTGAGCATAACACACTTCATTTTCAATCATCCAGACTCAACTAGGATCTGCCAAGCACACCTTCAATGTTGCCCCTTGGTGACGCCCAATGGCTAAGCAAACACAGGCCACACTAAGAAACCAAACAAACTTCTTAACTTATTTAATTAAAAACTGGATTCCATAGGCAAGTACTGCTTTATGGTGAGCTTCCCTGGTGCCATTACTGAATTCTTCAAGAATTACAACATTCCAGAAAATGTAAATATTGATCTAGCTAAAAAGGGGATATTGCCATGGGACCGAGAAGGATTTTGCCCCTTCACTGTGATATTCATTGTTGAAGGAGGGTTGCACTTCCTGGTTCAACCTTTTTTTGAACAATGGTGGCTTCATCTTTTTTATTCTTTGGTGAGTGTAATTATGCAGTCATCAACTTGGTGATCTTGTACTGGTGGTGGTTGTTGTTGCCATTGTTGTTGCTACCTTAGAGTTTCGGCCATATCTTGTATCATTCTCTCCATTCGGTCAAGTCGGGAGGAGGTAGATTCCTTCAATTCATCCCCTTTTGTTCTCACCATGATCTATATGAACCTTGTATTATTATAAACACAAATGTATGCGCACATATCCATAATCTTGAATATTCATTTCATACTTATATTTGAATGCATCATGAATGCAAATCTTTAGTCTTTTCTAGACACCTTATTGCCCAAATGGACAAATATGTGTGAGATAATAACTCGTACTCTAATATCACTCTGTCACGACCCAGACCCGCTCCTAGAGGTTTAGGTCTTGACTGGCTAGTAATCCCAGATTACCTTCGGCCTCAAAGAAAAAATCAAATCATGATATAATAAACGGAGCTTAGCGGAAGCAATCACAAGTTATAAATAGTCCATTGAGCGGTGCATACATGGCGAACTTCAAACATAACTTAAACTCCACTTATCATTTATAATATTAATCGAACAAACATAGACTTCAACTTTACATATGATGATACAAGTTCAACAAATAACAAAAACAGAAGTCTATAATAAAAGGTTGACAAAACTTGGCTCCGCTTGAGACCAAGAAACACCTCATGACGGAAGCACTGGCATGATGGGCTTCACAAAGGGGTGGACTCCCAAAGCAAACTCTTAAACTTGACAATCCACATACTCACCTACATATATATAAGGAAGAGGGGTGGACCAAAGCCTAGTGACTAATATCAAAATAAAGAGGTTAGATGAACGAAGTCCTATACATTACAAATCATGTCTTGCATTTTTAAATATCGAATAACGAAATCAAATCAAACATTTATTATATCAAAATCCATTAACCAAATGTCATACATGGTACATCCAATAGCGTAACAAAGGGGTTCGGAGGCCTAATCAAACGGACCACAAGGTCTAGCAAAGGGACCACGAGGGTCTACACAGGTCTAATAAATGGACCATGAGGGTTATTCATCAGAGATCTTTGTAATCGAATAATCAAAGGGCCATGGTATTGTTTCCCCCAAGCGAGGGCCTCACTAAAGGATGCCACGAATATTTTTACAAAATGGACATTCATTCATTCATATAAAAATAGCATTTCGAAATAACATACAAGTAATGAATCAAAATGCTTTTCACACATATCTTTACGGAGATACTACTCACAGTGGGCTTGTACAGATTTTAGGCTTCAGGTGACCACCTACACAAAACACATAGCAAAGGCACATATTGTCTTAATTAAATATTCTATCTTAATTCAATTCCCTTAAATATGTTTCTAGCTTATTCTCTCATTAATGATGCTTAAACAATTCCCAAGAGTGCCTAAAGGTGCATAAGAATGGAAGTATGCACTTAAAAGCATTTACCAAAAGTTGTTGAAACAAGACAGTTTGCACAAGTGTACTGTTGGTCGCTCAAGCAGACCACATGTCTACAAAAGTATTGGATAGTCAGAATGTAGGCTCGACGATCGCTCAAGCCAATTATGCAAAATGAACTAAGGTCACTCGAGCCAACTTTCAGTCGTTCGCGTTATTGGGCAGTGTTTTACAAAAGTACTGAATGCATACTGTCACGCCCCAAATCCAAGCATGACCAGCTATGGCCCACAGGGACTTAGCCCAAGGCACACGTAAGCCTAAATACGAACCCAATATCACAAAGAATAAATGTAACGATAGTCTAGAAATAAATAAATCAAAATCGAATAATGTGACATGTCACAAGTACAAATGGTAATACCAGCCACAAACAACTTCTAAAAATATATAATAAATGGAACACAAACAGTCCACAAAATAAAATAATTCTAAATAAAACTCAACCACAATGAATGCATAAAATCAACTAAATAAGCTAAAACAAAATAATGAACGTCCTAGAGGTCTATGCAGTTGAGTCCCCACTACGCCATGAGTCCACTCTAAGTCCTTCTATCACCTGAAAATGATAAACAACTAAGTCAACTGATAACTCATTGAGTAGAAGCATGGATAGTAAATACAGCTTTGAAAAACAGGGTTCAATTCCAAAATAAGATGTATATCACAAAAACTAGTTTGGCATATAGTTTTGATAAAGACAAACTGTTTCAAAAAGAAGGTTCCGCAGTTCAACAATTAAAATACTCATGTCTCTTAAGAACATAACAAATGACATTCCCCACTTAAAACAGATTACAACATGATCATCAATAACTTTCTAGGTACCAAGAATAACAAATAACACGTCACAAAGTTCTCAAGGCAATAAGCCCGTTAGATCCAATATCGAACGAAGAGTCATCCTCTAGGTGGCAACCTGGGCATTTTCTCTAAGACAATTCGATTGAAGGACACCTAGCATAGCCCAGCCCAGGTCTTTTCCTTATAATCATTGAGCACTAGAGTCATCACAGCCCAACCCAAATCTGTTCCCTAGCGGCCAAAGTCACCACACACAGTGGAGTAATTTCCCTGGACTTTTATATACAAATGGTCCTAATTAGGGCTGCAAACGAGCCGAGCCGAGCCGAGTTTTACAATGTTCAAGCTCGGCTCGACTTATTTACAAGGTGTTCGAGCTCGGCTCGAGCTCGAAACGAGCTACAACATTTTAGCTCGAGCTCGGCTCGTCTTAAGTTTATAGAACTCGAGCTCGGCTCGTGATGGCTCGTTAAGCCATGAGAGAACCAAGGTAAATTTCAAGCCAACTCTCTGCACCTATATAGAGGTTTACTCACCTTAGAATAATTTTGCAGCCGATGTGGGACTTTTAAGAAAGGCAACAAATGAAAGAAAAGCAAAGAGTCCCACATCTTTGAAAAGAGGAAGCTCCTTTGTGTGCTAATGCCTATAAAAGGCGTGAATTGTTGTCACGCCAACTAAAGAAAAAAAAAAACAAACCTTCAATGCTTTTATATTAAAATATAATAGCGACATTGATGGACCAATTAAATTACTTGAATTTAATAAACATAATATATTATAATATATTGATATTTTATTTTATTATAATATATAATATATATAATACATATGTATATTTTTTTAAAATATAAAAATAAAAAATTATTATTTATATTTATATTTTTGGGCTCGCGAGCCTATTCGAGTCGAGCACTATTAAGCTCGAGCTCGGCTCGTTTATTAATCGAGCTTGGAATTTAAGCTCGAGCTCGGCTCGTTTATTAATCGAGTCGAGTTCGAACGAGCCTTAACGAGCCGAACTCGAGTTTGTTCATGAACAACTCGGTTCGTTTGCAGCCCTAGTCCTAATAATCAATACAATTCATTTTCGCAAAACATTGTAGTTCACCATTATAAACATGAGACCATAAAAAATAGTTTACAGTATGCCAAGTTTACACATGTTTCAGAAATAATTTAATTCCATTGATAACATAATAAGTTATCAAAACAATTTAGTCCTGAAAAAACAATTTAATTTTCCAACAATTCAGGATAGGGGAACATTTATAAAAATATGTAGCATGAAACTACTCACCTAAAAAGGAAATAATATAATCTTCGAATAGAGTATGAAAGTCCAACTAGTGCCCTGAACCAAGTATGAAAACTACACGTCACTACTAAAAAGAATAATAAACCACACACTAAAGTGCACTAACACAGCTCAACCCACTCACCGTTACTCTTAAATAATACCTAAGTTCATGTTCTTCAAGGTCTCAAATTACTCAAGACATGGGTTCGGATCAAAACTTAATTAAATGTGACTTTCAGATAAAATAGAATTTTAAACAAGTTTTCCCAATATATTTGATAACTTTGAAAATTAAAAACCCACTCCACAATGTTAGAAAAATTCCAAAACCCTCTAGATATCAACTAATATATCCAAAATTTCAAACCTAATTTGTTTTACTTGATTTTCTTGTCAAAATAATTATTTACAATTAATTATATCCAAACAAGTTGTTTTCTGCTGCACTTTAAAGAAATTGACGGTTCTCATAATATACATGAGCAATCAATGCAAGGCCACAAATTTAAGAAACAACACTCATAACTGGTTCTAATGACACTGATTTGATAATTTTCAAATTTATACCCAAAGAGAACGACACTTCCAAAGTATTGTTTTGTATTAGTTTTGTGGATAGATTTGAACACATTAGTTTATATGGATTTTGACTCCCAAAAATTATAAGAAAATTCTGGTATGAAATTCAATATGTAATTAATATACTGTAAAAATTTCAATTCAAAATTCATTTGTTTGATATGATTCCTCTATTTTTAAAATTTATGGTTCTATACAAAATTTTTAAACTAAGAATTACTCCCATTCTTTATACATGAATTTAGCTCCTCAGATTTTTTTAATAGTATATATATAATACATACACCTACAACCTCTACATCAATGAATTAAATAATAATGGAATAAGGATAAAAAAAACAAAAGCCAAAGAAAGAAGAAAGTTAGAGAACACACCCAAAAAATTTTGTTTGTTGCTACCTCTTTTCTCTTTTCTATTTTCTCTTAACCCACTCTCATGTTGCTGCTGCTACTATGGTATTGTTAGGAAACTGGGGTTGCTTTATATATCTAAACCTAAAAGACTCTAGATTATTATCCTTTGTTTTATTTTATTTTATTTTCTCGCACCATTAATTTAAATAAAATACAACTATTATTAGATCAAAATATACTTATTAACTTGTCCCCTATTTTTTTTTAATAATAAATCTTACCTCTAAATTAAAGACTTTCACCATAAATTTATTTAGGTTTAAAATTAATTAAAAGATCGTTCAATAATATTTAATTTGCACCTTAAGATTCACAAGTCAAATATTTGAGGTTTGTAAAATAATTATTATTTAATTATTTATTTTATTTGTATATTCAGGTTCTCACATTCTCCCCCCTAAAAAAAAAAAAAGTTTTCATCCTTGAAACTAACCTGAGTGAATCATGAGAATAGATGGGGGTACTTCTTGCGCATCTCATCCTCGCGTTCCCAAGTCGCCTCTTCAACTAGATGATTACGCCACAATACCTTAACTAATTTAATGGCCTTTGTACGTAACATTTTCTGTTTCGAATCCAAGATCTAAGTAGGCATCTCCTCATATGAAAAATCCTCTCTAATCTAAAGTGGCTCATAATCTATCACATGCGATAGACTGTGCACATATTTCCTCAGCATAGACATGTGAAACACATTGTGAACTCTTGCCAACCTAGGGGGTAAAGAAACACAGTATGCAACCTCACCAACCTTCTCCAATACCTCAAATGGTCCAATGTATCTAGGACTCAACTTCCCTTTCTTTCCAAACCTGATGACTCCTTTCCATGGTGATACCTTCAAGAATACCATATCTCTCACATGAATCTCTAAATCTCTCCTACGATGATCAGCATAACTTTTTTATCTACTCTGAGCAGTCAATAATCTTTTTCTAATGGTGACAATTTTCTATGTAGCATCCTCCACCAAGTCAGGTCCCAACAATTGCCTTTCACTAACCTGATACCAGCACGAAGGAGATCTACGCTTCCTCCCATGCAAAGCCTTATAACGAGCTACTCCCAAACTAGAATGATAATTATTATTATACACAAACTCCATGAGCGGCAAATAATCATCCTAATTACCGTTGATCAGCTTCGGCGAAGTTTGTTCCAGTGTACGAGGAGCAGAGGGAAAAAATATCAAAACTAAGGTATCTTAACAGAAGGGTTAGCATAGGTAAGAGAATCTGCAGAATTTATAGGATAAAAGATTTGGAGTGTTTTATCAAAAAATGGAATAAGTAATAAGCAGCCAGTATCGGACTCCCCTTGCGTAACAAAGGTTAAGGACACTGGCGGCCAGTGGATATAAGCGAAGTTACCATGGTCGTGCACCTTTTAAGGCGGCATATGTATGCAGACGGTACGTTCAAAATATTCCCCGATATATTAAGAAGACTAAGAGGGGAGTAAGGAAGTTACAATTGTACTATAAACAATTAAGGGACGTTAAATTTGATAATAACGGGGTAGAGAGATTGCTAAATGGTATTGAGTTGGGTAATAAAAGATGTGATCGTCAATCAGATGAGATCGTGGTTAAGGGTATAAAATCAATTGGGAATGTTCAATTGGGACAAGATGCTAAAGACAAAGCTGTGGTCCACCACATATTGTTTTTCGTCATAAGTGATAATAGTTTGTCAGATTCCGTTCCCACATCTGACAAGATATTTATTGGAGTTTGTGAGAGTAATCTTGAGACCTGGATTGTTGATCCTGACCAATCCGACCAGTTTCAAATGCTAAAGAAAATGAGATTCAAGCTCGTTGGTGGCAAAGACAAAGAGTACGTTCGTCACGGAATAGTCCTCTCTGATTGCCCATCTATCTGAGGGTGGTAAGCTGAACTAAAATTTAACCGAGTATCCATAGCTGATTGTAACACACACCAAAACTTAGACACAAAATGAAGGTCCCGATTTAACACTATTGACATGGGTGCACTATGCAATCTAACAATATCCTTCATATACAACAGTGCAAATCAAGCTAGAGAATAGTTCATCTGTACTGTAATAAAATGTGCTGACTTAGTTAATCTATCAACAACTACCCAAATTGCATCGTGATTATTACTAGTATGAGGTAATCCACACACGAAGCCCATGGTAATATGATCCCACTTCCAATCTGGTATAGGTAAGGGTTGTAGTTTCTCTATAGGTTTCTGATGTTCTACTTTAACCTGTTGACACACCAAACACTGAGCCACAAACCATTCCACCAAAAATGTTCATGAAGATCCCAATACATCTTAGTACTTCTAGGATGAATGTTGTAACTAGAACTATGTGCCTCCATCATAATCTTCTTCTTCAAATCGCCACCAGTAGGAACGCAAACTCGGCTACGGAATCTAAGCAATCCATCATCACTAACCACAAAGTCTACATGCTTACACTCTTCCATCTCTCCTTTAATACGCTCACATTGGGGGGTCAATATCCTAAGCTAAACGAATCCATTCTCTCAAGGTTGGTTAAACTGTCAATTGACTACAATAAGCCCTATCACTAGGTGTAACAACCTCAAACCTCAAACATCTTATGTCTTCTACCAAACAACTCTCAATAGACAAAGCAGCTACATCTCCAACTGCGACTTTTCTACTCAACGTATCTACCACCACATTTGCCTTTCCTAGATGATACAAAATATTCACATCATAATCTTTTAACAACTTAAGCCATCTTTTTTGCCTAAAATTTAGTTCTTTCTGTGTGAAAATATACTTTAAACTCTTATGATCAGTGTAAATCTTACATGACTCTCCATACAAATAATGTCGCCAGATCTTAAGAGCAAAAATCACTGCTGCTAACTCTAAGTCGTGTGTAGGATAGTTTTTATCATGTACTTTCAACTGTCGTGACGCATAAAAAATCACCTTCCCATGCTGCATAAGCACACATCCTAAACCCTGTCGTGAACACATCACTATAAATCACAAAACCATCCTCATCAGTAGGTAAGGCAAGGATTGAAGCTAATGTCAATCTCTGTTTAAACTCTTGGAAGCTACGCTCACAATCATCATTCCACTCAAACTTTACCCCTTTCCTGGTGAGATTGGCAAGTGGCAAAGCAATACAAGAGAAACCTTCCACAACTGTATGTAATATCCAGCAAGCCCTAGAAAGCTACATACCTCTGTCACAGAAGTAGGTCGTGGCCAATCAACAATTGCCGCCACCTTCGAGCTATCCACAGATACCCCATCTTTACTCACCATATGACCCAAAAAGGATACACTGCTCAACTAGAATTCACACTTCTTACATTTTGCATACAATCTCTTCTCCCTAAGGATCTAAAGTACTACCCTCAAATGTTGCTCATGCTCTTCCTTACTCCTTGAATAAATTAGGATGTCATCAATAAACACCACTACAAATTTATCCAGCCATGGTTTAAATACTCTGTTCATCAAATCCATAAATGCGGCTAGTGCATTTGTAAGACCTAAAGGCATTACTAAGAACTCAAAATGCCCATAACGGGTTCTAAAAGCTGTCTTAGGAACATCCTCATTCCTTGCCTTCAACTGGTGATAGCCTGACCTCAAGTCAATCTTAGAGAATACTTGAGCTCCCTGCAATTGGTCAAATAGGTCATCAATACGTGGCAAAGGATACCTATTCTTCACTATGACTTTGTTCAGTTCCCTATAATCAATACACAATCTCATAGACCCATTCTTCTTCTTCACAAACAACACAAGTGCTCCCTAAGGTGAAACACTAGACCTAATAAAATCTTTTTCTAATAACTCCTGTAACTGAGTTTGTTACTCCCTCAACTCCAACGGTGCCATTCTATAGGGCGCTTTAGAGATAGGTGTTGTATTGGGGACCAAGTCAATGAAAAATTCTACCTCACGGTTTAAAGGAAGACCAGGTCGATCCTCTAGAAAAAAACACCAACAAATTCCTTCATTACAGGCAACTCCTCTAACTTCTGCTCTAGCTGTTCGGTACTCACCACACAAGCTAAGTAACCATGACACCCTTTTCTCAACATTCGGTTAGTCTGAAGGGAAGAAGTAAAATAGATAGAAGACCCTTTCTTATCTCCCTGAAAGAAAAACTCAAGTTGTCCTAACATAGCAAAAACTACCCTTTTTCTAAAACAATCAACAGAGGCAAGATGCTTCATCAACTAATCCATCCCCGAAATCACGTCAAAATCCTTCATCTCTAAATAAATCAAATCCATTAGGAAAAATGCTACCATCCAATACTACTGTTTCTCTTAATGGAGTAGACATGGTAATACATGCATCCAAAGGCACACAAGAAATAGTCAAACAATGTAAATAGCTAGGTGCCATCTCTTAACCTTCAAAATGAAATCAAAAGAGGCTTAACACAAGTTTAAACAAAACTAACTCAACCATACACTACTAAGGACTATAGGGACTCAGACCTCGTCTAAATGACGAAATGCAAGATATGTAACTCAATAAACCTATAGCTCTGATACCACAATGTCACACCTCAAATCCAAGCATGACCTACCATAGCCCACATGGACATAGCCCAAAGCACACGTAAGCCTAAGCACAGACCCAATATCACAAAGAATAAATATAACAATAGTCTAGAAATAAATAAATCAAAACCCAATAATGTGACATGTCACAAGTATAAATGGTAAAACCATCCATAACCAACTTCAAAAATATATACTGAATGGAACACAAACCGCCCACAAAATAAAATAATTCTAAATTAAACACAACCACAATGTATGCACAAAATTGACATAGCAAGCTAAAACAAAATAATGAATGTCTTAAAGGTCCATGCAATTGAATCCTCGCTATGCCAGGAGTCCACCCTAAGTCCTTCTATCACCGGAAAATGATAAACAACTAAGTCAACTGATAGGTCAGTGAATAGAAGCATGGATAGTAAATACAATTTTGAAAAACAGGGTTCAATTCAAAATAAGATATATATCACAGAAACTAGCTTGGCATACAGTTTTGATAAAGACAATCTGTTTCAAAAAGAAGCTTCTACAATTCAATAATTAAAATACTCATGTCTCTCAAGAACATAACAAATGACATTCTCCACTTAAAACAAATTACAACATGATCATCAATAATTTTCTGGATACCAAGAATAACAAGTAATACGCCATAGAGTTCTCAAGACTATAAGCCCATTGGATCCAATATTGAACCAAGAGTCATCCTCGGGGTGGCAACCTGAGTCTTTTCTCTAAGACGATCCGATTGAAGGTCACCTAGCATAGCCCAGCCCAAGTCTTTTCCTTACAATCGTTGAGCACTAGAGTCATCACAGCCTAACTCGGATCTATTCCTTAGTGGCCAAAGTCACCACACACAGTGAAATAATTTCTTTGGACTTTTATATACAAATAGTCTCAATAATCAATACAATTTAGTTTCGCAAAACATGGTAGTTCACTATTACAAACATGAGACCATAAAAAATAGTTTACAGTATGCCAAGTTTACACATGTTTCAGAAATAATTTAATTCCATTGATACCATAATAATTTATCAAAACAGTTTAGTCCTGAAACAACAATTTAATTTTCCAATAGTTCAGGGTAGGGGAATATTTATAAACATATGTAGCATGCAACTACTCACCTGAAAAGGAAATAATATAATCTTCGAATAGAGTATGAAAGTCCAACTAGTGCCCTAAACCAAGTATGAAAACTACACGTCACTACTAATTCAAAAGTACTTAAAAGAATAATAAACTAAGTACCCCACACTAAAGCACACTAACACAGCTCAACCCCACTCACCATTACTCTTAAATAATATCTAAGTTCATGTTCTTCAAGGTCTCAAATTACTCAAGACATGGGTTTAGATCGAAACTTAATTAAATGTGACTTTGAGAAAAAACAGAATTTTAAACAAGTTTTCCAATCTATTTGCTAACTTTGAAAATTAAAAACCACTCCACACTGTTAGAAAAATTCCAAAACCCTCTAGATATTAACTAATATATCCTAAATTTCAAACGCAATTGGTTTTACTTGATTTGCTTATCAAAATAATTATTTACAATTAATTATATCCAAACGTGTTGTTTTCTGCAACACTTTAAACAAATTGACGGTTCTCTTAATATACATGAGCAATCAATGCAAGGACAAAAATTTAAGAAACTAGACTCGTAACCGGTTCTAATGATGCTGATTTGATATTTTCCAGATTTATACCCAAAGAGAACGACACTTCCGAAGTTACTGTTTTGTATTAGATTTGTGGACAGATTTGAACGCATTAGTTTATATGGATTTTGACTCCCAAAAATTATAAGCAAATTCTGGTATGAAATTCAATATGTAATTAATATATTGTAAAAATTTCAATTCAAAATTCATCCGTTTGATAAGATTCCTCAAATTTTAAAATTTGTGATTCTGTACAGAATTTTTAAACTAAAAATTACTCCCATTCTTTATACATGAAATTTAGCTCCTCAAATTTTTTAATAGTATATATATATATAATACATATGCCTACAACCTCTACATCAATGAATTAAATAATAATAGAATAAGGATAAAAAAAACAAAAGCCAAAGGAAGAAGAAAGCTAGAGAACACACCCAAAAAAATTTTGTTTGTTGCTACCTCTTTTCTCTTTTCTCCTTTCTCTCAACCCACTCTCACGTTGCTGCTGTTGCTATGGTATTGTTAGGAAAACTAGGGTTGCTTTATATATCTAAACCTAAAAGACTCTAGATTATTATCCTTTGTTTTATTTTATTTTATTTTCTTTCACCATTAATTTAAATAAAATACAACTATTAGTAGATCAAAATATACTTACTAACTTGTCCCCAATTTTTATTTTTGTTAAATAATAAATCTTACCTCTAAATTAAAGACTTTCACCATAAATTTATTTTAGGTTTAAAATTAATTAAAAGATTGTTTAGTAATATTTAATTTGCACCTTAAGATTCACAAGTCAAATATTTGAGGTTTGTAAAATAATTATTATTTAATTATTTATTTTATTTGTATATTCGGGTTCTCATACAAACAAAGTGGACTTGAGCGACGATTGTATCGCTCAAGCGAAGTGGCCGAATTCTGGAATTTTCATAATAGAATTCAAGTTCCAAAACATGAATATCTAAGTCCAAAGCTTGCATAGTTGGTAGAGACATGTACCAACACTTCATAACTCTTGAACACATGATCATTTTCAAACCATAGACCCAAAATCCCTTTCAATTTTCAGAACAAGAACCCAAAACTCCATAATTCTGCTATGCATGTAAAGGAACCAACTCCTTTCCTTCAAAATATGAATATATGAAGTGGTGAGTGTCAAATTATGAAGAGCCCTTAAGAATAACAAGTTTGAGCTCCATGCATGTAAGAATATTTGAAAAACCAAACTTAAGGATGATGAAACATGCATGCATGTCTATAATTTGTTGGAAATGGTTGGAAAATTCTGGGTAAAACCAGAATTTTTTCCTAAGTTTGGTCTATTTTTTAGGTAGGCCCCGTGCATCGATATTCGCGGGTCAAAGTGGTAACGCGTTCTATGCCGCATTGTGATTCACGTGGTATATTTGGTTGCTCAAAACCATTACCGAGTGAATGGGAAATTGAAGTCAAAGTATGCTCCATGGAAATGGAGTTTTGGTGGAAAATCATTAAAGGTTTGAATAAGGCTTGTCTCACATTGATTTGGTGGGAAGTTTTGAATGGGTTTATAAGGCATGGGATTGGAACTTGGGGTGTGCCCCAAGGGTAACCAAGTGTTTTAGAGAGGGATGTTATGGGCAAAATGAGCTAGACCCATTGGACCCAAAAATCACCACACACATCTTGTGCCAAAGTCCGTCTAGGCGGTCTAGGGCTTTGTGTGTGGTTGGGTTGGGCTTGTTCGGACCAATACCTATCTTTTTGGCCAAAAACATTTGAATTTTATTTTATTTTTTGGTAAAATAAAATCCATAATTCAAATTAATTTCGAAAATAAATTGGTCCGGTTTTACTGTACACCCAAACAAGGCCCTTCTCGTTTTTTATCTGTTTGAATTTTGAACCCAACAGATTCAAATCTGTTTAAATTTAAAACCAAACAGGTTTCATACCTGTTCAAACAGGGTTGCACCTGTTTAATTCAAAACCTGCAGCCACCACTACATCTATAAATAGGACAGCCCTCATTTGATGTTCAATACATTCAGAAAATTCGTACTTCACTTCTGCAAATTTATTCTTCATTTTGCTGCATTTAATTTTTGTGAGAAAGAGTATAAACACTTAGTGTGTTCGTTAGGCAAACAATTTGTAGTGCTGCTATTGTTTGTAGTTGATCATTTCATCCTGGGAGATAGACGTCCACATTCTGAAAGCACCATAGAAAGGACGAATCTGTCTTAAGGACACAATGTCAAACACTGGACTTGATCAGATATTTATTAAAAGAAATTAATCAAGTAAGTTGTTTAATTTATTATTCTGTTTTATTTGTTTATTAAATCAGATTTTAATTTTGTTTTTGTAACAAAATAAAATTTGTTTTTATTTATTTATTTAATTATTTCTAGTTTGATTTTTGTAATCAAACAAATTCTCTCCTTTCCTTTATTTCTTTATATTCTTGTTGTTGTTTAGTACACAACAAAATTTAATCTATTTAAATAAGTGAAGATTGTCTAACATAATTAACTCATGTTCACTATATTCATGTTGATTCTAACATTCTTCTTTACAATTATATGAAACTCGCTCTAATTACTTCATGAATTCAACGCCAGATGAATTATCTACAAAGCTTATGGTTGTAATCAGTGGCAGAGGGACATAGGGGTGAGGGGGGGTCATGTGCCCCCCTAACTTTTCAAAAAAAAAAAATTTTGTGGAGTCTTGCTTACACACAGTGCCCCTCCTATACATAATACACAGTCCTCCCAATTTACCCAAACACACTGACACACCACACGCACCCACATTTTTTTTTTTTTAATCCCAATCCCAACCAAACACTGACACAACTTTTTTTTTTAGGTGAGTGCACACAACTCCAATTACGGCAAGGCTAAAACCATAAAAGTGTATGAAATTCTTTATTTTTTTTATTTATTCACAGTACTTATTAAATGTCTTCGTATTTTCTTTGTCTCCCTTTGTTGCCTTGCAATTTACCGACTCGCGATTCACTAGATTAGGATCACACAACACAAATTTGGGACCACACTACAACCTTGGTATCTTCTCTTCATTGTTTACAGGTAACTTTATTTATTATTTTTTACTTTTAAATAAAAATTATGAGTATTAATTTATAGTTATTTGTTAAGTTTTGATTTGTAAAAAAAAATTATTTGTTATTTATGTTAAAATAAGAGATTTTGATATGCTAAAATTATGAATTTTAATTGGTGGTGATTTATATTAAAATTAGGGACTTGATTTGTGCTAAAATTAAAAATATTAATTTGCAGTGATTAATATTTAAATTCGGGATTTTGATTTGTTATAATTTGTGCTAAAATTAGAAATTTTGATTTGTTGTGATTTGTGCTAAATTTAAATTTTTTGATTTGTATTAAAATTTGAGATTTTGATTTGTGGGGGTTTGTGATTTTGGTGATGAATTTTTATTTTGATTTTTAGTTTTTTCAAATAGTCATGGAGAAATATTTCAAAAGAAAATCAAAGTTAGAATTATCTCTTCCTTAAGAAGAAGATGATAATTATTCTTTCACAAAACAAAATCGCATAGAAATCAACTTAGTAAACTTTTTGTAATGAATATTAAATTTTAATGTTTAATATTAGCTCGAAAAATTATTATTATGTTATTGTTATTGATTGGGGAAGAAAATTTTTGAGATTATAATTAATAGGTGCCCTCTATATTAAATTCCTGACTCCGCCACCGGTTGTAACCTAGAGCTTGAATTTGAGAATTTGCTAGCTTAAGTCCTTCAATTCTTCCTCTCCTCTTCACAATTCTTTTTCTCTCTCTAGAAGTTGAAGCTCTCAACTTCTCTCTTTAAAATCTCAGCCACAAAGAGTTGAAGAATGAACTCAAACACTCTTAATAACACACACACACACATAAAAATTAGATTAGGCTAATTAAGTATGCTTAAGGCTAATTAATCTAGTTTAGTTCTAATTGATTCTAATCTATTATAACAATTAATTCTAATTAATTTAATCTGAATCAAATTTTAATCAAACCTCCCATATGGTTCTAAATATTCTAACTAGCCTATTGAACTAGTCAATTTCGGTTTCTGAATTTGCTAAGACTTTCAATTTCTGGTTCAAAGTAGGCATCCAAATAGATATTCCATAAGCAAATAGATATAAGCAAAATTAAATACATACGCTTGCAAATTCGCATGATAATTCAATACGCAATAATGATATGCAAGTCGAGGTCGTCACATAGGGTGTGTGAGTATATTTTTTAAATTTTTATAATTTCGAATATATTCTTAAATTGGTGGCTCCTAATGAGTGCAAGATCACTGATTACAGAGATAAAAAATTGGTGGCTCCTAAGAGGTGTTAGACCACTGGCTACACAATTTTGAGATTGTGGTTCTTAGTAGTGAACAAATTTTGATCACATGTTAAGACATGATGGTTCCTAATAGTAAAAAAGTCTACCGATTATATGTCAAGACATGATGATTCCTAGTAATGAAAGAATCTACCGATCATATATCAAGACATTGTGACTCCTAGTAGTGAGGTGACTACTGCTCATATGTCAAAACGTTGTGATTCCTAGTAGTGGAAAGTCTACTGACTATATGCTAGAAAATTAGTGATTCCTGGTGATAAAACTACTGGCCATGTTATGGAATTCTGAATAGTAGACTATTGATCACAAGGTTATGATTCCTAATAGTAAGGCTATTGACTTCTAAGTGACGTGTTGGACCAAACCTGTTTGGTGTCTTGAATTTGGGAAAGATCTAATTCGGTTAATGACAGTCTGGGAATATTTTTCTGTGATATGGTTTTGAGGGTCTCATAATCATTATGACACAAGGTATTGGATAAAGACACTGTATGAATTTTTGGAAAGGCTGAAAGCCTTTATATAAATTCTACAAATGTGGGAATGTCGTACAAAAGGTGGAAACACCTAAACCCAAGCGAATATGATATGCCTAAAAATTGTTGACTTTGTGTTTAACGGTTATGCACAATATAGTAGTGCATATCGGTTTTCTTGTAGACGAATCTGATATTCAGATTTACACAAGGATACCATCATGGAATTAAGGAAACGGTTTTCATGAGAAAAGAGACCAAAATATTGTGAGAAATTCAGGAAACGACTTTTTGTGAGAAATTTGGCTACACTATGTTGTCAAGTGGGTTTTTATAATCCACTACAAAAAATCAAGGTTTTAAGGACCAAAATTTAGGGACAAAATTATTTTTAAGGGACTGAATGTTTTTGTTGCAAAAAATGTCATCATTATATTTTTAGCAACGAAAATTGGACATTAGTGATGAATTATTATATTTTTGGGATCAAATTTTTTGTCTCAAAAAATAAACCCTTTTGAGAAAAAATTATTTTGTCCCTAAAAGTGTATTTATTAGTAAACTTTCAAAATTTTGTTACTAAAAGCCTTATTTTTTACTTTTCGGGATGACCTTTTAGTGACTATCCTCATGACGATAGAAATTGGTCCCTAAATGTCTTTTGCAACAAAATTTTCACTTTTAGAGACCAAAATATTTAGTCTCTAAAACTCTTATATGTTGTAGTGATCAATGGGAATTGACAAATGGTTTTATGTCAAAGACATTAATGATAAGATAGGTCATTTTGTGTCTATACGTTGATGACATGCTCATTGTTAGGAGTTATGAAGAAATGTTCAAAACTACCAAAAGGTTGTTAAACTCTAAGTTCAACATAGAGAATGGGCCTTACCGATGTATATCTAGGAATTAAGTTTTTCATAACATCTGATGGTGTTTTAATTTCTTAGTCTTTTTGTTAAGAGTCTTGAGAAGTACAAGTCAGGTATAAGTGGGTCAAGGACTTCAGTAGATTTTAGTCTTCGTTTGATCAAGAATAATGGAATATTCTTAGATGTTAGGAAATCTATGTATCTAATGAGTTTTATAAGGCCAGATATAGCCTACTCAATATGCAGGCTAAGTAGATACACGAGTAATCTCAATGCCTGTGTTTAGAAGACATTTGTGTGGGTACTAATGTACTTATGATAAAGCCGGGATTATGGGTTTCCATAACACTTGATATCCAATTGTACTAGAAGGGTACAAAGGCACGTACCAAAATATAATGTAAAGACTACGAATCTATTAATGGATATGCTTTCTCTATTGGAGCTGCAACCATGTATCACGATATCAACGATGGAATCGAGTTCAATGCTTTAAATAAAGCAACTGGGAAAATCTAAATGGCTTCGCTATTTCATTGAAGATATTCCTTGGAGGTCGAAACTTGTGCCATCAATGTGTATTCTTTGCAACAACTGATTAGCTATTGGTAGGACACAAAGTAATACGTATAATGGAAGGTCTAGACGTGTTCATCGAAGAGATAATTCCATATGACAACTATCCTCATGTGTTGTCACTATAGACTATGTACAGTTTAAGGACAATATTACGGATTCGTTAACCAAAGGGTTAAATTGAGAGTTAGTAAGAAGCCGTTAAAGGGAATATGGTTGAGGCCTTTTGCGAGAATGTTAGTGGAATGAAAAACCCAACCTAGTTGACTAGAGATCCCGAGATCTAGGTTCAAAGAGACAATCTAATTGCATGTAATAGTTGAGTCACTGCAGAGGTAAATCCTCTTGCCCATTCTTACATACAGTGATACTTTGTGGGGTGGAAGGTTAAGTTGATGCTTTTAATGACTTGTATGCATTGATGAGTCAAGCATGGTATAGCAAGATACCTTAAAAAAGGTTACCTATGGTAGGAGAATTGAACAATGGTAGGAGAATTGACAAGGCTGAATACTTTAAAAACATTCACTAAACCAAGCAAGTGTTCCAGGGCTAAACAAGACACAACAGTGAGAACTGAACTATGGTAGGAGAATTTCTGTGTGAAGTCTATTGTCTTGGTTTACACAAACGGCAAACAATTCAAGACATCATGTCCACTAGTTAGCTAGTAAATTCGATAAGCTTTCGCTAGAACAGGTTCAAAGCCAAAAGTTACCTTATCCGATGCAGGGATTTTCCGTGGTGCTCTCTTGTCGAGTCTTTGTTGTATCTCCTTTTTTCTTTATTCGGCCAATCTTATTCATGTGAGGGATTGTTAGAAAATAATAGTTTTTCAACAACTTTAATGTGAAATTAAAGTGGGACCCAACTGTAGATTGAGGTAGGTCTAAGTGATTTTGTTCTCTTAAGTGAGAAGGTTACAACATGAAAACAATGACCCGAAACTATTAAGTTGTGAATGAGAATTGTCTCATAAAGTGGGCATCAATAAAAATGGGCCTAGGCTTGTGCTTGTGCATGTTCTGGGTTTGGACTTGGACCTAGTCTTGAGTATGGGTTGGGCTGGGCTGGGCTATGTTGGGTTTAGCTTGTGCATGTGTTTGAAATTGGGCTTTGATCGGGTTATGACCCAACACCCATATCTATTTTGCGACCCATCTATTTGAATTATTCAAACATCATTATATACATATTTATTTGTATATATTAAGCATATGGGAGTCATAGACTTTTGTAACTTTCATCTTTTGATGATAGAGTTGATGATCATATTAGTGGCCATAAGTTTTTAACTTTTGTAACTCTAGCCCTAATGGCTAAAGTTGATGAATATTGATGCTAAGGGTTAATGATAGCCTTCATGGTTGAAGACTCCCCTATTTGTATAAATAGAGGCATTTCTCCTCCAAATTGAAAGCATGATTTAGAGAGGATTTTTGAGATGAAAAATTTGTGGTTTCTTTTTGTGATGAAGTTGGAGATGGTTGTTTTACACCAAAGAAATTTTTTCGTCTTCTTTTTGCTAGCCGCTTATTTGGTTCTTGTTAGTGAGAGAGTGCTACTGTTCGTTCGTCCATCAAAACTACTCAGAAGGTGCTTCTGCAGTAGCTGGTTTCAACTGTCGTATCTTGGGAGACAGACTTCGACGTTCCTTCAGCACCCATTGGTGAGGTGGCGAATCTGTTTTAAGAAAATTGTGGATACCACAGGTTTCAGTTTGCTTTTTTTCTTGTCATTTATTCTTTAATTTTTTAGAATTAATTTTACCTTGATAAGTTCTAATCTTTATTTATCGTCATTACTAATTTTTTCCATTAGGGATTGTTTGGAGTGTCCTAAATAAGTGCACTTTTTATCTTTTTGGACTAAAAATTTGAGGAAAAAAATATGGATGTTTGGGTTAACTTTTTGACTTTTTATGGAAAAATGTGTATTAAAAAATTGTATAAATTAGTGTGTAGGGAAAAAATAGGATTGGGAGTTGTGCAGTCATAATATTTGACTTTTGGGAGTTGTGCAGTCATAATTTTTGACTTTTGGTGAATAGTGATAATTTTTTAACTTTTTTCGTAACTTTTTGGCTTTTTCTCAACTTGCCAAACTTGGCCTTAGTGATTTTGTTTATGCAAGTTCCATGATGTAATCAAATTCATTCCTGCATTTTTAGTTTTGGAGTTTGTTTTGTATTTCATTCTTTAATAAATAAATAAAAATATATTTTGTTATGTCTATTTAATTTATTTTTCTATTATTCTTATGGGAAAATATCGACATATTTCACTCGACACAATCCCTCATTATTTATTGTATCTTTAGTTCAAAAATAGAAAAAATGGCTTCTCCTCTCAAAGGTGTCAAGAAAGAACCATCACAGATGAAATGTATTATGTATTTTTTAGCTAATTATTAATTTATAAAATATTTGGTACCTATAAAATATAAAGGAAATATTTGAAATGTATTATCTTATAATTTTATGAAAATTATTAATTTATCACTTTAGTCCCGAATCGGAAGCACACAATTTTATTATTTGAAATAAATTATTAAATTATCGAGTATTAATTTAAAGAGGTTATACGGTAATTTTTTTAGGCATGTTTATATATGTGATCAAGCTTGAAAACAATGCCCAAAGCCCAACTTATTAATTTACTTATATAACAAATTAAAAAAAAAATTATATTTTATATGATGTAAATTTGTTGTTAAAAATTTTATAAAAAAATGAATTGAAAATTAAAAATGAAAAATTAAATACTGAAAACTTAATATTAAATTTTTAAGATGAAAAATTATTTTATAAAATTTTAATTGTTGAACAAAAATAAATTATTTGATATATATATTTTTGTATTGTGGTGGTGAGATAAAATTGGTGCGCCAATGATGAAATGGTGAGGTGGAGAAATAGTGGTTGTAGTGTAAGCATGATATAGTGGAAGTAAAATAGTGTTGGCGCTGGTAGTTGTGATGGTGTGATGACCAGGACAGCAATAGTGGTTGTGGTGAAGAATGATTGTGGAGAAAGTGAAAGCTTGTAGTGCTGGTAAGAGAAGCAACGGTAGAGATGTGATTCCTATTGGCAAAATTATGGTAGTGGTGTAGTATATTAGTAGTAGTGTTTGTTGTGATGGCAATGGTGTGAGTATGGGTAATAAAGGCGGCGGCGGAGACCATCGTTGTGGGATGTTTATGTAAAAAAAATAATATTAAGAATTATGAAAAAAATATTATGAAATACCACAATTTGTATTGTGTCTTTTTTTTTTTTGCCACCTCATTAGTGGTGGGTTTAGAGCCACTAAATTAGTGGTCTCTAACACCACTGTTATTTTAATTAACTTTTCAATAATGATTCATCCCACTAAAAATACCACCACTAATAGCACTAATGCATTAAAAAAATAGAAAAAAAAAAATACAACTTCAAGACCAAAATATCACATCATTTTTGGCGGGACCCACTGCCACCTAATTAGTGGGAGCACTAATTAGTGCTCCCAAGCATTTTTCTTGACTTTTTGGTTATTTTAAAATCTCGTTTGGAAATAAATTATTTTAGTAATTTTTTAATTTTTTGGCTAAACTATGAGATTAAAAAAATTAGTATGTTTAGTATATTTTTTGACTTTTTATGAAAAGATTTACGAAAAGTAGAGAGAAAAAAATCTTTTTTGTACAGTTTATTGGCTTTTTAATTTTTTTGGATATTTTTTGACTTTAAGGCTAAAATTGAATATTGCCAAGTGAGGCCTGGCTAAAAAAATTGTGTTTTGGATGATAGTTGACTTTTTTTTTTACCCTCCGTCTCAAAATATTATTCTCTTATTCTATTTTTCATTATTTCAAAATATTAGTCTATTTTCAAAAATCAATGACTAAAATAATATGAATTTCTTATTTTGCTTTTCTTTTAAATTTATTAACATTAATATATTTTGAAGTGTAGCAATTGTACTATTAAAGGGTAATTTTGAAAAGTTAATATTTTTAAAATATAATAATTGTACTATAAAAAAAAAAACAAAAGATTCCTCAAAAGGGACTTACAGTTCAGGATGATGGGAGTAGTTGTTCTATAAATTGTGGGATCACATGGAACAAATAAATTCATATTTTATATTTGCAATTATAAATTACAACATCATGCTAGAAATTACAAGTAGAAGAACAGAAATACATAAAATAAAATAACAACAAAAGGCAAACTGAAGCCTACACTAGACAGTGTCTTTAAAACAGATTCGTCACCTCAACGGTTGGGTGCTGGAGATTGTTCGACATCAGTCTCCCAGGATACGATAATTGGACCAGCTACAGTAATGCATCAATTGAATAGCTTCAACGAACAAAACTTTGAAGCACTCTCTCATATGGAGAATGTAAAAACTGGAGAAAACTTTGGAAGACGAAGAGAAGCAAATTTTCTGGGTCAACAAAATGAAAGAGAAGGGTCTTCTTTTATACACATAGAGGGAGAGATGAAAAGGCAACAGCCATCAAGGCCCATCACAAATGCAAAAATCAATTCTGTATTAATCTGCAAAACTGATGGATTAAATCCATCATGAATAGAGGAGTTACCAGCTCTATTATACACCTAGATTTTGTGTATACATATTTGCAGCCCACAGATCTGGCTTGGTCTAAAAATATTAAGATGGGTGGGCCAAGCCCGACCCCTACACTCAATCAATTCCAGCAAGCCTCAAGATCCAAGTTCCAAGATCCATGACCCAAGGATCACAGACTAGGACCCGGTTTGGTTTGGTTCGGGCAGGTGGCGTACATGCGTGTGGCAATTTTTGCATAACCAATTTGGACCATAGTCTTGGCCCAAGTCCATCCTTAAAACATTTATAACTCCATTGCTTCAAAAAATTTGAATGCCCCAAAGGGCTTACACCCTTATGCAAAAAATAGTATTTAAATACTCATCAATGCTCTCCTCTAATTAATGTGGGATACAAGGTTTTATATCTTTCCCAACACATTTTTCATGAGGCCAACTTAATGAGTCAATTCCTTATACAAATCTTAATAGTTTTTAGTCATTCTTTTTATAGTATAAAGATCTCACTACAAAGAATCTAAACCTACTTTACTTCACTTCAATTGAGGATTGACACTCACTTTAATATTGCATTAAAGTCACCAAAAACCCATTATTTTTCAACAGTAGTTAATTTCATGATTGTAAAAAAAAAAAAGTGAAATAATTATGATTTGGATGTGATATTTTATTTTATTGACTATTTTAACTTATTTTGTCTTAATTGACTATTTTAATTAAAAAAGCTCCTCAGCCCACTTCCCAAACATGGTGCGAAAAATCTGACCCGATTTATCTAAGGCCTCATTTGGAAATAAAGTATTTTAATAACATTTTAATTTTTTATAAAAATTGTGTAAAAAAATAAAGAAAATAATGTGACAATTTATTATTTTTTTAATCATATATGATGATTTTTTTTAATATTTTTTTATCTAAAATATTTAGTCCCGACAGTGGCCTAAACGTCGCAGTTAGTTGACACGGGTCTAACATGGCAAGACAGAGGCACGTGTCAAAACCACAGAAAAAGACCCAAAAAAAAAAAGAAAGTAAAATAAAAATTGAAATATTAATGTGTCGTATTCAATTCTGGGCAAATGAGGAGGATTCTCGCAAGCTCATACTCATCAGGTCCAGCTAATTATTGTCTTTGTCGTCTCCAAAATCATTTGCCTTTACATTTGCCCCCCCCAAATCTCACATTTCACACCCTACAGACAGGTACATCTCTCTCTCTCTCTCTCTCTCTCTCTCTCTCTCTCCTTAATTTCTTGTTTAGATATCTGTACTTCGAAAATCCGCAAGCTTTCGATTAAATCTTCAAATTAGGGTTCGTTTATGCATATTTACACATATTATGTATGTATATATACCATGTATGTATGTAATTGAGAGGGTATATTTGCATATGATGTTGTATTGGTCAATTCACAATGTTAATTGATTTTTTGATTGGTAAATTCGAGATGATCATGCAAAATTATGGTTTCACCATCGTATTGATTGATTCGAGTAAATTAAGCTTGCTTTAGTTTATCTAATTTGATTGAAATTATGATCCTAGTTTTGTATTTTCTTTTATTTTGACTGTTTCTGGAGTTTGTTTTTCTGTATATGGATGCTATAATTCATTAGTTTCTTTATTTTAATATATATTTTGCAGGAGTGTTGAAGTTTCAGTAGTATGTTTCTGAAACTTGGGCTGTGAGTGTGAGGGTTTGAAGGAATACATGTGATTGTGGGATTGTTAAGGGAAGTGAAGCTTTGGTTGGGAGGAGTTGGCTAAGAAAGATGTATCGGCCTGTGGCTGCCACCACTACTCGGGGTGGATTACCAACCGATAGTGGGGATTCTGTGGTGACACTTGACCAAGTTCCACGTTGGGGTGATGCTGAATACAGGTTTTCATATGAGAATGAAGATCATGCTTTCCCAAATTCATACTTTCCAGACCCTTTAACTTCTTCCTCAGGGGCAGAGACTAGTGGAAATGGTATGCTGTCCAGGTTTCCTGTGGATCATGAAATTAATTCCAAGATTTATCTGTGGAGGGGGTACCCTTGGAATCTTGAGGTGGATGCTGTTGTTAACTCCACAAATGAGGTGAGGTGTAATTATTTTCTAAAGCAGTGTTAGTTGTGCGATAAAAGATATATGTTTATTTTTAGAAACTGACGCCTTCAATGCCTACTTTTGCATGTGTGTGCCGTGTGGGCATTTTGACTTGTTTGACTGTGCTATAAAAGGGTTGCACCCCCTCGGTGCCTCTTTATTGATATTTCTTAAACTTATAAAAATAAAATAAAAATGGTAAACATGAGACCACTTGTTTTACTGAATTTGGATAAATGATAGAAGCATGAATGCAACATTTTGACGTTTTGTTTCATAGGTTCTATATGTTGACTGAGCTTATAAAACTCACCTTTCGAATTGTTTGTTTTGGACCTTGGAATCATGAATAATTATATAGCTTATCTGCACCTCCAAAGTTTTGAACTTTCTTCTTAAACACATCTTGCACACAAAATAAGTGAGAGTTCTCTTCAGCTGTCTCCGATGTTCGAATTTGCTTCCCAAGGATGGAATGGGTACTTTTTCTTTATGTTATTTTGATGTATCAAATTTGAAAGTGGTGACAGAGTTGATTGTGTATTGTTAGTTGAAGTAAAGACCTTAGAGACCCAAAACATTGGTTTAAATGGTTATCCAAACCAAACCAAACAAAACAAAACTAAACTAAGCTTTGTGTTCCAATCAAGTGGGGTCGGCTAGGTTTAAATTAGTTATCCAAAAAAAACAATTAAATCTACCAGGGTGTTATTTTAAAGTTTCTTCCAAAGAAATTACAAAAATGTGCCCGCTTTTCAAATTGGATTTTATTATAGTTAAGTAGCCCGTTCATCATATTTGTCAGCGATGTACTTTTACCAAATAATGCAGTTCAGAGCTTCTCTGGGAAATTGTGCCACCCAAAATCATGCAATATTGACATATTTATTCAGTTCAGAATTCTGAATTTGTCGAAATAAATCATAATCTATTTAGCTAACTGCAACTTAGGGCCCATTAAATGCAGTAATGCACCTTAGGACCAGTTCTATTTCTTTCCATCACAACAGACTGCAAAGCATCCTTTTTAGTTCATCATCACATTAAGCATGTTGGGCTTAGATCACTGACAAACGAATGTATTTATTTTGTTCTGAGTTATTTTTCTATTGGGTGGTTGACAGAACCTGGATGAAGCACACAGCAGCCCTGGTTTGCATGCTGCAGCTGGACCTGGTCTTGCAGAAGACTGTGCAACACTGGTAAGTTATTTATATATCAGAAGACACTTTTACTCATTTTTTTCCCTTACTCTAGATTTCTTTCTTTGTTGCATAATGCAGATGCATATTTTGCATTAAACTTGAGAACTTAATGATTTCGCATATGCATGTGGATACATGATTTTACAATATGGGTAAAAAGATAGTCGTTCTTGCAAAGATTGGACACACCGACACAAAAAAATTTAAAAAAATATAGGACACGACACATAAGGGATATGCTTAAAATATATAACTATATATTTTATTTGTCATAGATAACGATAAGCAATTGACATAAATATGAATATTTCATCCCAACATAATAATAATATGTAGTATAACTATAGTTGTTAAATCAAGAAACATATATTGTGAATCAAAATCTTAAATTTACGATTCGTGAATTAAATCGAGAATCGTTAAGATTCAGTATAAACTATAAAATAAAATAAAAAAAATTAATGATGTTAATCTTGTGTATGAAAAAAAACAAAATAAATTGATTTTGACATATGTTATAAAATAGTTCTTATATAAGGAGATGATTATACTGTCTGGGAAGACATTGCCTTTATTGCAAGAGATGTGAGTCCAAATTCCACTAACCATAAAAGTATTCAAAAACCACAATATAATTTCTCTTGATATTTAAAAAATGGACCTAGGAATCTTATATAGAGTATAATATTAAGAGAAAATTAAGTGGGATCCTTAAGAAATAATTATATGGAGTCCTTTAATTTAAAATCTAAAACACTTTAAAATGTGTGTATGTTTTTTGTTAAAAAAAGATTATAAATAAATAAAAATTGTGGAACCATTGGGTTTAACTGATATGACCCATGTAATATTGGATTTATAATTATTTCACTAAAATGGCCATAGATAAAACATTCATAGAAGATGTATTATGATGTTTATTTTTTAAGGAAAAAATGTTATGAACATGTTGGATTTGACATGATCTGATTGGATCCTATTATTAAAAACCCTTTGATCATTATAAAAAATAACAATCCATGCATATGTATGTTTTTCGTATTGAACACTCTTAGATGTTGTATAATATCATTTCACTAAAAAAAATAGGTAAAAGGGTCGAATCTATTGGACATGATAGTTTTGAAAATTGCATGAATTGTAAAAAGTGAATCAAATTGTAAATTGTGCAATTCACCATCGATTCTATCCTATGAAGTGTGGATATGAAAATGGAACATAATATTATACAGACACCACGATACGACAATTTTTTTTTTTTTTTAAAAAGAAAAGAATATACAGGTATATGACTATAATACATTGAAAAATTTATATATATAGTTTTTGGTATAATATTATACATGAGCTCAAAGAATAGTGAGAAACCAATATTTAGAAATTAGATATTAGCTAAGAAGTATGGACACGGACAGGTGACATGACATAGATACGACACGGACATGCCGACACGCTAATTTTCAAAAAAATGCAAGACATGACACGTGAGGGACACACATGAAATATATAATTTTATATATTTATTGTATGTTATATATATAAATATATCATTCAAAGATAATAAAAAAAATGTAATATGACACTAATTCCTATAAATTTATATGGTTTTTGTTTTATTATTGCGTCTTCAATTGTTTTATTTAAACTTATAATTAGTTTCACTTGTGTCTAATCTTGTGTTTAAGTGATAGACATGTGTGTTCTCCAAGTGTTGAGAGAGTGTACGGGTCTTTAAAAAAAATTAAAAATTATGGCACGTTTTAAAGAGTGTCGAACACGTGTTTGGTAAGTGTCTCAAGAATGTCGGCGTCCGACACGGATATGACACGAATACATCACTTTCTTAGAAGTGTTCGTGCTTCTTAGGATATTTGTTTAAGAGCTATTAGTCAGTTTAACTTTTTTCAATGGATATGTTAATTTGATAAAAGTTGAAAAAGTAGAGCACTACTTAAATTTCACTTTTTTCTTATTCGGTTAAGAAATAAGAAAATATTATTTTTTCTAACAATTATTGTGAGAATATATTTGTATATATTAGGCATTGTATATATTAGGCATGTTAGTAATGACTGTATTTCCTTTTTTGGTCCCATTCTTGTATTTCTTTTTTGGTTAGTCATTAGGGTTATATAAACTAGTCTTGATGTAATTGATACACAAGTTGAATATATAGAAAAGCTTTCAAAAATCTTACATGGTATTAGAGCAAGGTTGAGAAACCCTAGCGCCGTCGATCTCTCTCCTTCTCTCAGACGTGGTTGTTGATCGAAGCTCTTTGCTTCATCGATCATTAGTCGCGAGTCTTCTCCTTAGCTCAATCTGGTTTGCGATCTCTCTCTTTCTCTCAGACCTGGTTGTCCGTCAAAGCTCCTTGCTTCATCGTTCATCTGGGGTTGATTCATCTGATTTGTGGCTCACTTGGTTCGATCGAATGCTCATCCGTATTGAAGCTTCGAAGCTCCTTCCTGACCCCTGTTTCTCTCTATGTGTTTATTCGTGCTCTCTCTCAGCTTCGACCTCATTCGTCTCTCTCTTGTTCTCAATTTGATTCGGTGATTCTCATTACTGTTATCAAACTCTGCCTGGGTATTACGCCTGACACCCTATTTCAGATTTATTACACCAGAACTCCCAAAATTTTCTATTTATTATAATCTGCCCCTATCAATCCTATTTCAAATTTATTACACCAAAATCCCCAAAGTTGTCTGTTTATTATAATCTGCCCCCATCAATTTTCTTCTTTTGCTGGTTCATTACAATGCCAGATGATAAGATTGCTAGGCCCGAAAATAGTTCACTGGCTTCAGATGAGTGTGCCTTCTGCCATCAGAGGAGTCATTAGACGTACCACTGTCCCAAGAAGGGATGTCTGCCTGCCACGTCTTCTTAGCAGTCTCAAATCCAATCCCAAGCACTTCCTTTGAGTACTGTTCGTCCCCCCGTCAATACCACTGCATCTGCTCCGATTCTTGATCGTGACTTGGCTTCCTTGAGGGCTCAGAGTAGTCAACTTCAGTATATACTGTTTACCTCCCAGTCCTCCTCGTCTGCTTCGGTTGTTTCCTCTCTTCACTCAGGTTTGCTTGGGTCTTCTTCAGGTATCTCTTCGTCTGTTTGGCTTTTTAACTTGGGTGCTTCTCATCATATGATTCGTCATCTCTCCTTACTTCAAAATTGTATTCCCCCTCCCTTACCTATTACTGTTAATGCTGCTAATGGGGCTAGTATGTCTGTTATATCTGTTGGGTCTATCTTACCGTCTGCTATGTCTGCTGTCTCTATTCCATCTGTCCTTTATGTTCCTCAGTTATCTATCAGTTTATTATCTATCAGTCAGCTTGATGCCTCCGGTTTTGATGTTATTTTTTCTTCTTCCATCTGTTCTGTGTAGGATCGGATGTCTAAGCAGCAGATTGGGACTGGCGGTAGAGTTGGAGACCTCTATGTGGTGGAGAGCTTGCATCTACGTTTGACAACTTCTTCAACTGCTTTTTTCTTTTTTCAGTTAGATTCTCTGTCCAATCCTTTCTATTTGTGGCATTTTAGATTAGGGCATTTGTCTACTGACCGCTTACGGTCTTTGGCCCAGTCAGGTATATTAGGTAAAGTTTCTCCTAGTGAACTTACTGAATGTCGGGGGTGTAAACTTGCCAAAATGACAGCCTTACCTTTCCGTAACAGTACTTCTATATCTGCTACACTGTTTTCTTTAGTTCATACTGATATTTGGGTCTCTTCTCCTGTTCTCACCAAGGGAAGTTCTGCATACTATGTGTCATTTGTTGATGATTGCACCCGTTACACTTGGGTTCATCTTATGACTCATAAATCCGATTTTTATTAGATATACCGTACCTTTTAGTCTATGATTACTACTCAGTTTGGGTCTACCATTAAAGTGTTACGGTTTGACTTGGGTGGGGAATATTTAAAAAATGAGTTTTGTGAGTATTTGGCCAATTTGGGTACCATTTATCAAACTTCTTGTATAGATACACCTGCTCAAAATGGTCGAGCCGAGCTTAAACACCATCATATCCTTGAGACAGCTAGGTCTCTTCTTCTCTCTGCCTCAGTTCCGGTTCCATTCTGGGAGGAGGCAGTTCTTACTGCTGCTTTTCTTCTCAACCGCATGCCTACTCCCCTTCTTTCTGGTTGGTCTCCTTATGAGGCTTTGTTCTCCCAAATTCCTAACTACTCCCTTTTTCGTGTTTGGGTCCGCCAGTTTTGTCCTCCTTCCCCATAAGGATCGGACCAAACTCAGTGTCCGGTCTGTCTTGTGTGTCTTTTTAGGCTACAGTCTTACTCAGAAAGGCTACCACTGTTATGACCCTGTCTCTCGTCGGCTCTATGTCTCCCGTCATGTTGCCTTTCTAGCATGTCTGTCTTACTTTCAGCTTCCCCTTCACTGTTCTCGTTTCTAAAGAGGATTTGGTTCACATTGACCCATTTCCTTCTGAGGTCCCATCAGATGAGTATATCGCCACTGTTCCTCCTGAGGTCATTCCTACTTCTCCATCTAAGTCACCTATGGCTCCTTCTTCTCCTTTAGCTGCTTCTTCTCCTCCGTTGTTGGTTTATTCTCGTCGCAAGGCTCCCTCACTACCAGTTGTCTCTACTCCTGTTGCTACTTCTGATGACTCTAATCCTACTGCACACCGCTATCCTCCTTGCGAGCGTCATTGGGTTGGTCTAATACATGTTTTTCTGCTTCCTATTGTATTTTTTTGTCTGCTATTCTCTCTTTTTCAGAACCTCAGTCTTACAAGGAGGCCTGTCAGGATCCTCATTGGGTTTAAGCTATGGAGGATGAGTTGTCTGCTTTACAGAAAACTCGTACTTGGGAGTTGGTTTCTTTGCCTGCTAGTAAGAATCTGGTTGGTTGCAAATGGGTCTACAAAGTCAAGACTCATTTTGATGGTTCTCTTGAGCGCTACAAAGCTCGTCTGGTTGCCAAAGGTTTCTCACATGAGTATGGTATTGATTATGAGGAGACATTCGTTCCTGTTGCCAAGATGACTACTGTCTATACTTTGATCTCTGTCGCTGCTGTTCATTCTTGGTCTCTTTATCAGATGGATGTCAAGAATGTTTTTCTTAATGGCCATCTCACTGAGGAGGTTTACATGAGGAGGTTTACATGCGTCCTCCTCCTGGCCTTTACCATTCCTCTGGACAGGTTTGTCGTCTTCGGCGTGCTCTATATGATCTAAAGCAGTCTCCTCGTGCTTGGTATGATCGTTTTCAAACTGTTGTTTCTGAGCTTAGGTTTCATCCTTCTGTTTCTGACTCTGCTTTGTTTCTGAGACATACCTCGGCTGGTTTTGTTGCTCTCCTACTCTATGTGGATGATATGATCATCACTGGCTCTGACTCTTCTGCTATCTCTGAGGTCAAGCAACATCTCTTTCGCACCTTCGAAATGAAGGATCTGGGACCATTGTGGTATTTTCTTAGAATTGAAGTTGCTTCTTCTCTCAAGGGCTATTTTCTGTCTCAGGCCAAATATGCTAATGAGGTTCTTCACTGTGCCCCTCTTACTGACACTAAGATTTCTGATACCCCCGTTGAGCTTAATGTGAAGCTTAACACTACTGATGGTGTCCCCCTGGATGATCCTACTTTGTATCGCGAGCTTGTGGCGCTTAGTCTATCTGACAGTTATTCGCCCTGATCTTGCCTATGCTGTTCATGTGGTTAGCCAGTTCGTTTCTGCTCCCCGTTCTTCACATTGGGCTGCTTTGGTTCGGATTCTTCACTATCTTCGCAGTACTTTCTTCCAAGGCTTGTTGTTGTCTTCTATTTCTTCCTTGGCTTTGGTGGTTTATGCTGATGTTGATTGGGCTGGTGATATGACTGATCGTAAGTCCACTTTTGGTTTCTGTCTGTTTCTTGGTGATTCCTTGATTTCTTGGAAAAGTAAGAAACAAACCGTTGTTGTCCGTTCTACTGCCGAAATTGAGTACCGTGCTATGGCTCATGCTACGGCTGAGGTTATCTGGCTTCGTTGTCTCCTCTCTGACTTAGGCATTCCTCAGTCCTCTCTGACCTCTCTCTACTGTGACAACCGAAGTGCTATTCAGATTGCCCACAACACTGTTTTCCATGAACGAACGAAGCACATTGAGATTGATTGTCACTTCATCCGTCAGCACCTCCAATCTGACTCTATCTCGCTTCCTTTTGTCCCTTTGGCTCTACAGTTTGCTGACTTCTTCACCAAGACTCACACCACTGCTTGTTTTTGGTTTCTTTTTGACAAACTCTCCGTGTTTTCAGCTAAAACACCTTGAGTTTGAAAGGGGGGGTGTGAGAATATATTCGTATATATTAGGCATTGTATATATTAGGCATGTTAGTGATGACTGTATTTCCTTTTTTGGTCCCATTCTTGTATTTCCTTTTTGGTTAGTCGTTAGGGTTATATAAATTAGTCTTGATGTAATTGATACACAAGTTGAATATACAGAAAAGCTTTCAAAAATCTTACAATTATATTCTAATAAGATGCATAAATTTTTACAATTTCAATTTCATAATAGTTTGGTACTTGAACTAGAGTGTCTGAAAAGTATCCAACAGTTATCAAATTAACATCAAGGATACATATCGGGTATGTATCAACTAGTATCTGAGTATCAGTATCTGATACAGGTAAGATACAAATACGACCCTCTTTTAGAAGTATCCTTGCTTCATAGATTCTATCCCAAAATAGATTAGCCCATAGATTTGAATTGATCTATGCTTAAATTGTGAACTGAATCATGAATTGAATTGCAAATTGTACAATTTTGACTCATAGATTTGTATTAATCTATGTAGGAATAGCGAATTGAATCGCGAAATCGTAAGATTCTGATAACAAAGAATATAATACTAATTTATAAAGTCTAAAGGAGGAGAATATGTATAAATTTAATTTAATTTATATTATTTGGATTCTAAGTTATTTTATTTAAACTTGTAATGTGTTTCATGTGTGTCTAGAATGATAGACACATGTTCTCCAAGAGTCTAAAGTGTGTCCAAGTTTAGCAATTTTTTTTTAAATAGTAGGACAGGATGTCCAACAAGTGTCAAGAAATGGCTGATGAATGCCACGTCATGTTGGTGTCCAACATGACACACAACTTTCTTTGAAGTTTCCCTGTGTCTTAGGTCAAACATTCTAGTGTTGTTAAGTGAGAATTTTTTTAAATGCTTTTTAAAAAATCTGAAATGAAGCAAGTTGGATCAAGCTATTGTGGTAAGTATTAAAGATGGAACATAATGAAATACTTAATAAAAAATGTCCAGAGCTGAAATGGATTGGTGTACTTTGTTTCTTCATAGGGTGGCTGTCGAACAGGGATGGCGAAAGTTACTAATGCATATGACCTTCCTGCAAGGTGAGTCCATGGTTTATCTCTTCCAGGTAGTTTACTTGTAATTTATGCGACTTCATTTTCATATTTACATTAATTATGGAGAAAAGCCGTAATGTATTGGAGTATTATTCTAAATGGTCACTCCTGCATCGGAGTATTATTCTAAATGGTCACTCCTGCACTCTGTTTTACTTAGCCTTGTGCTTAGGGAACCAGGAATTTCATATTCAACCATGGAAAGTAGCTATTGTTCTTTTGTTTCTTGAGTTTATCAGACTTGCCCTCTGTCTTTTACCGTGTTGTATGCTGTCTTAGAGATCATCCTGCGTACTGGTGGTTGTTTACAAACGAAATTGACTTTGTATTAGATTATTTTTGGGAATCTTGTTTGGTCTGCACGATGTACATGGTTTGTTTTTTGAATTTGAATCAGTGGATTAGCATGTCTCTGTTTTTTTTTTCTTTGTCTTTATAAATGAGGCAGAGGAGCCATCCTGTTTTATGTCGTGAGAGTTTCTTGTTTGCAAGAGTTGCTTTTATTATATTGAAGAAGCTGGAATTGTGTACCCTTTTAGCCTGTCCCTTGCATGGTCCTAGTAAAGAGACATTGGGTATGTTTGGTTTGTGTTTGAGAGATGTGTTTTAGAGATAAAAAGTACGAAAACATGTTTGGTTTGGTTTTTTGGGAAATTTGTTTTGGAAATTTGTTTTGAGAGAGAGTTTTGAAAAAAGTGATTGATTTGATGTGTGTGTGAGAGAGATTTGTTTGAAAAACTTGTTTGGTTTGTGTGTTTTAGGAAATTTTTTTGGGAAAATTTGTTTGGTAGAGAAAATTTCTGAAATTTGTTTGTAGAGAAAATTTCTAAAATTTTTTTCAGAAACACAAACCAAACCTACCCATTAATTTGTATGATCATTTGAAACTGGGACCTGTTACTCGCTAATTTGCAATCCCAAATCATTCAGCATGCACATGTTTTCACTGCATGATGTCATAGTTAATATAGCCTTTGGCCTTATGCTAACAAGAGTTAGTTGAATGTGAGATTTTTTAGGTTGTACCTGAGGCATGTTTCTTATTTTGAAATTTTCATGCTGAACTGATCACTTTATCATCCTTGATGATGTGACATCAACCACTATTCATGTGCTCTGTTTATAAGTACTGATGGAAAACAATGAACTTGATTTGTGATATTTTGATATACAAAATCTTTGACTTAATTACTGAATTACATTTCTATTTTTTAGGAGGGTTATTCATACTGTGGGTCCCAAGTATGCAGTAAAATATCATACTGCTGCAGAAAATGCTTTGAGTCATTGCTATCGGTCTTGCCTTGAACTTCTCATTGATAATGGGCTTCAAAGGTTTGTTGGTTGACAGCCTACCACCTCTGCCACATCCTTTTCTTTATTTTATCTCCGTTTATCTCTTTGGTTTCATTTTTGTCAAACTAAATATCTTAAAACATCTGTCAATGCAGCATTGCTATGGGATGTATATACACCGAGGCAAAAAATTATCCTCGTGAACCTGCTGCTCACGTGGCAATAAGTGAGATACTTTCCCATGTGCTATTACAATTCTTTACTTAGTTCTGGTAGCATGAATGCGTGCTCATTCATGCATGCCGTTGTGAAAAATATTTCAATAGCTATTATTCTTTTCGTTGACATCTACATCATGTGCATGTTATGTTCGTTGTATGCATCTGTAAAGTGTAGATGATCTATGCATGTATGACTTGTACCTTTACGTATGGCAGTAGATATTTTGTTTTTGAAATTTTTATTTGGAAGTTTGAGTGTTTCTTCTTTCAATCCCTATCATCAAAATTATCTCTGTTTTTAGGAACTGTGCGACGGTTTCTTGAGAAACAGAAACATAAAATAACGGCTGTTGTTTTTTGTACTACAACGTCATCTGATACCGAGATATATAAACGGTATGTTATTTTTCTGTTTGTTTGTATTAACTAAGGCAATGCAGGTGTCTTACTTTTTTGTAAGTTGATATGAGACCTTTCTAGGGCTAATGGCATTAGAATGATATAATTTTGTTTGTTAATTACTATATATGTTGTATCTCAATTCCCTGGTATTTCAAAATGTAGATTGCTTCCGCTTTATTTTCCTCGGGATAAACTTGAAGAGGAAGTAGCTATGGCAAAGCTTCCTGCAGATGTTGGGGATGAAAATGGCGAAACAGCTATAGATGAACGAAAAATCAGAATAAAGCCTTTGCCTGATGTGAAAAAGACCGTCTCTAAACCACTTCAAGCATCAATGGATCTTCCTGTTAGTGATGTTGGCTTG
Organism: Camellia lanceoleosa; assembly: GCA_025200525.1. Classification (NCBI taxonomy): domain Eukaryota; kingdom Viridiplantae; phylum Streptophyta; class Magnoliopsida; order Ericales; family Theaceae; genus Camellia; species Camellia lanceoleosa. Next base: position 85,974,182 of record CM045769.1, read on the forward strand.
ACGAGACGGTCAGTGAAAAAAGTTTAATCTCTCTTCTGTTTTATTTATTTTTTTCTTTGTTTCAGTGATGAATAAAGATTGCTTGTTTTTGCGTAGATATTGGAAATTTGGAATAGTCATTATTAAGCTGAATTTGTTTGCTTGTCAATTGTGATTCAGCATAATCTCTGTCTGATTTGTAACACATTTTGTTCTTTATGTTTAAAAGTTATGGCTGTTGGTTTATTAGTGAATCATGATCTCATTGTTGAGTATTGTGTTACAATGTGAGTAGCTTGTTAATATTACAATTTTTATCCCCTACCAAGTACACCTAGTTTAGCGCCTATTGCATAGTGGTTTGGGAGCGATAGATTGGATACAAACCTAACCTTTTGCATAATTTGCACAAAATGGTTGCTCTAAAGCCATGTTACATGGACTCAGGTATGAGTGTCGAGTGTGGGTATGAATCTAGAGGTTGGACTCATCAAACCATAAATTCAAGGGTACGCAGACTCGGCAAAAAGATGTCATATTTTTATATTTTTAATCAAGTGTGCGAGATAAAATAGTGTTACAGTGTCAAAAATACATTTATAGCAATTATACAACAATATGTACATACAATAATAGTGTTAAATACAATTGTATAAGAAGTGTCCGATGAAAAGTATCCGACATATATTCCATACCCTTGTCCGAGTGTCGGGTGTCCGACATGGGTATTTGATTTATTTTGAAGAGTTCGTAGTGCAATGCTTTGAAGTTCGAGCCCACAACCCCATGGTTAGTAGGCCGAGTTTTAACCATTGAACCAATGACGCCAGTCTTGACAATTTTTATCCCCTATTCGGAAATGTGACAAGGCCAAAAAGAACATGAGTCTTGGTGGTGAGAATTAGATATATGGCCCTAGATGGACTGTGTAGTCAATCACATCTGCTTGCAACTTGAGATTTGTTGAGTTGACTAGAGTTAGTGTTAGCATTTTTGAAAAGTCACACAGTCCTTTTAACGATTTGGATTTGCTTTGGCCTTCTTGTTGTCATTTTTAAAATTGATGTAGTCTTAATGAGTTGCCCACCTAGGTTGAGACTGACTTTATACCCGTCACACAAAACATTTATAGGCTTCTGGTGATCTTGCGACATTTGGGAAGAGGTCATTTGGTCAAGAGATTGAGATGACTAATGAGAGGTCTGAAAAATGAAGTCTCAAGAAAGGAACTTGCACGGACAATGAACAAGATGGGGTGATGGGTTCACCATGATAAATTTGTTTGTAGTGTTTGGATGAAGGGAGACTGAAAATGGGAGAGACTAAGGTCATTCTAGCTCTAAATGTGGGTTGCCTAGGCTGCACAAGGATTTGCTGTATTAATTTCATTAAGGCTTCCCACTGATCTTTTAAAGGTTGTTTGATGGCAAATATCACTCTTTTTTTTCCCACTATAGAGTGTGCAATGTCTTGGGAAATAAAAAGGGTATCAGAGTTACATTTAGTTTGCAAGGAATTATTTCTGCATTTGCTGCTTTTTCCCCTTCTGATGAGAATCAACAAATTCTCCCAACCGATAGTTTTATTCAAAAAAAGGGGAGATTTTTATTGGTAATTTTTCCTTGAATGTCAGGGAAAACTTCTGCTTTGAGCTCTTCCAATAGATCTATTAAAGATTGATATAATTGCTAACTGCCTCATTTTTTTTTTTTGTTTAGAGGAGTATGCGATTAATTCTACTAATTTTTAGTTTTAAGAAATTATGCGGTGATGTTTCCTTGACTTTGGGCAAAAGTGGGCTAATTTTTCCGTTCATTAATTTTCTTGGATAAATGACAAAATATCTATCCAGGTGTTGATTCTGCTTTTTGAAGATTTTGGCATCATTAATTTGCTTTATTTAGTGTCTGTGTGTTTGCAATGCGTACCAGCCCTCTTCTGGTGGGGGTGGCTCACTTCTTTGCAACACTTTCAGTTGCATGGATTTCACTCATGCTGAATACTTTGGTGGTTCAAAGGATTGCAATTTGGAGATGACTGTGGTACTGGTATGATATAATTGTACGGTCTAAATATAGTTGTGCTGATAATCTTGGATACCATTCTTGGTGGAGGGTTTATTTCATTATTCCCTTCTACATCTACATGTCAGTGATAGGGAAGTCAGGTGTAACATTGTCCAGATTAATGTTGGACTCACATGCCATTGCTCCTCACCGTACTACAAAATTGTGTAGTAGTACTCAACAGGACTTTCCCTTTCCCTTTTTTGATTAGTAGTGTTTTCTTTTCATTTTTGATTTGCATTTTTTAGGGAAGTTCAAAACAATTTTTATCACTAAAGCAATAAAAGTGTGACTAAATGTACTGATTGCTTCCTTGTTAAACAACTTGATGTTTATGTAATTGTGAGGTTTCCATATGCTTGCATATCTTTTGTGCCCCCCATTGTTCCCTCTCTCTCTCTCTCTCTCTGTGTGCAAAATTTATTGTTCTTTTTTCACCAACTGAACTTACTGGAAGATTGTTCTGAACAGGAACTCATCATATTTGGATTCATATATAGATCCTGCTTTCATGTCCCTGATTAAGGATCCAGATCAACGACGCAAGGAACAATGGGAAAAAACTGCTCAAGCACGGAGTGGATGGAATTGTGCTAAAATACTTGGATATGGTGACCTTGGGGGACCTCCATTGTCTGCTGCTGAAGAATACTCGCTTCATTCTAGATATCTTGCTAAAGCAAATTCTGTTAACCTTTCTGAAATTGCAGAAATGAAAATAGTGTAAGCACATGTTGGTTGTCATTTTTGTGGTAGTAATAGACCACTTGTAAGCTATGAAGCATGGACATGGAAAAATCAGCGCCGTGGCGGTGTCAGACACGCCGGAGACACGTTAATTTAATTGTTTTTCTTGTAGGGGACACGCGTGTCCAGATCTGGACATGGTGTGAGACATGACAAGGAGGGAGAGACAAAGGAGAGAGAATGTGAAGGAAGAGAGTGAAGAGACAAACCTGTCGCGCGATATCATGTTTGATCGAAGCCCCATCCAGCCGATCTAGTCGAAAGCCCCATCCAGTCGAAGATCGAAGATCAAAGACCGCCAGTCGAAGCGCCATCCAGTCGATCCAGTCGAAGATCAAAGCTCCATCAGTCGATCAAACAATCGAACACCCCAGACGATCACGATCTGTCTCTCTCTCGCCTTCTCTCTCCCCCTCGCTTCTGTCGTTTTATCTGAGCTAGGGTTTAACTATTATATAATAACTATTATTATATATTATATAATAGTTATTATATAACATATAATATATTTATAAGATAATATATAATACATATTATAAGATAGTATATACTTATACATATTAATAATAAAAAAAAAATAAACACATGTATGTAAATAAAATAAAAAAAATTAATTGGAACACATTATTTAAAAAATATAATAAATAAATAAAATAATTGATGTGTATTAAAATAAAAATATTTATAAAAAAATTAAAAAATTTGCCGTCCCCTGCCTTGTCCACGTCCCTATCCCCATTTTTTAGAAATTGCCGTGTCTCGTGTCCGTTTCCATGTCCGTATGCGTGCTTCATAGCTTGTAAGATTGTTAATTATTGGAATTATCAAATATTTAGTTTTTTGGTGACAAAAAACTTGCTTATAAATATATAAATTTTCAGAAAAAAGACATGCACATATTTTTAGGGCATTTAATTTTGTTTTTAGAAATGTTCTTTACATCTTATTGAATTGATTAGATATCTTCTAATCTACTTCTTTAATACTTTGGGATTATATTAGTAGTTTTTTCTTTGATATAACATGCCACATTCTTCTATTGTAATTATTAATACCGCAGAAGAATTTTTTTCCAAAACCTATTTATGTTTGACTAATAGCAACATGGAAAAAGGTTTGTGTGGTAATGATTAGATTGTTAAGTTGTTTGAAAGGGTTACTTATATTACCTAAATTCTAGCAATTCCACTTGATGTTTGGCTATAATAAAGTAGTCCAGATGCATATTGAGGTCTCTTTATTTTGAGTCTTACAAAGTTATTTGATTAAAATTATAAAGTAACAAAAGATGAAGGGTAATCTTGGAAAATATTAGTGTAGAGCCCTTGTCCTGCGGAAGTCCTTGCAATTTTTCAAGCATTTGTTTCAGCCAAACTAAATGCATTGCACAAGGACAGCAAGAATTTATATAGCACTTTATTTCTGTTTCAGTTACCGTGGGGGGGTTGATAGTGAGGGTCGTCCAGTGATGGTTGTTGTAGGAGCACATTTTTTGCTGCGATGTCTTGATCTGGAGCGATTTGTGCTCCATGTAGTAAAGGTAAAGGGACTCTCTCCTGCTTCAATTGGCACAGTTTGCAGCTGAATTTATTTTAACAAAATTTGGAGTGATCTTTGGCATCGGAACCTGCATGTTACTCTTTGTTTTGCATTTGTTCTTGAACTGTGGTGGATTATTGACTCCGGTGGTTCATATACTCAATTCTTTAGTATTGCCAGTTAGAAGTTGGGTAAATTGTTCTCATTTTTAAATTTCAGGAGTTTGAGCCCTTGATACAGAAGCCTTATACCATTGTTTACTTCCACTCTGCGGCATCTTTACAGATGTAAGTAGTGTATATTTCTTTTGTAGTTCTTGTTGACTTCCTTCTTCAGGTAAAACACATTCTATTCTCCGACCAATCAATGTGAAGTACTGTGCAATTCAAATGATTCTCTAATAGCATTATGTGAATCAATAAGTTTTATAAATAAAATTTGCTGCTTCTTACTATAAAACGGAAGTTAAAGAGGGTTGGGTTTGTTTTATGGCATATGTGCCAGGAAACACATGGCTTCTGTGATGTAAGGTGCTAGAGAAATATTTAATTTTATTTTATGTTTATTAATGCAGTAGCATCTCCTTAAATTGTGGGCTAAATTAGATAACTAAGACTCCGGAAGATAATGAATTCTGGCACATGCCAAATATTAGTTTATTCTTAAAGTGCCATATCTTTGAAAGATGGCAACAAGTCGCAAGTGAAGTGCATTAGTGGAGCTTTTAGCCTTAGTGGATGTTTGGGAAGTTACTATTTTAGTAGGCTAAATTTTTTGTGTTGGGAAAAATAGTTAGATTTTTTGGTAGTTGGATGTGATGTTTGTGAGAGAAAAATGAAATGATTATGGGTTTGATGTGGCATTTTGTCTTTTTGACTATTTTAGCCTATTTTGTCATTATGTGGATTTTAGCCCAAAAAGCCAAAAAAAGCCTTTGCCAAACACCCTCACCTTTTGATTTTTGCTTCTTGGAGTAAATAGGCAGCCAGACCTTGGATGGATGAGGAGATTACAACAGATACTTGGTCGCAAACACCAACGTAACCTTCATGTAAGGTTTTTTTTTTTAATCCAATAAAAAAAAATTGCATTTCTGCTTTCTAAAGTTTAATCTCCCTGTTTGCAATGTAGGCAATATATGTTCTTCACCCGACATTTGGACTGAAGGCTGCAATTTTAGCTCTGCAAATGTTTGTAGATAGTGTGGTATGTTGACCTCATTAATTGATGATTGGAGCATGAACCTAGTTACTCCTCTTTCAGTGAGCTTATTCAATTTTGGGGAATCCTGTAGGTGTGGAAAAAAGTGGTATATGTTGATAGGCTTTTGCAGTTATTCAGATATGTTCCTCGAGAGCAGCTGACCATCCCTGACTTTGTGTTTCAGTTGAGTTTTCTGTGCTTCTTATTCTCCTTTTTATTTAATTTTTAAAATTCTGATTTGGGGCTCCCTGGAGATGGTTGGGTGCTATAGTAGCCATAATTATTAGGGTTAACCTTGTTATTTTTGGTGTTGTCCTAGTCGGTTGCTTGGCCTTGCTAGAAGACTGATTTTTGTGATCAGAACTTAACCGTTCGTAGCATTGTTATTAGGACAACAATTTTGCTCAGCAGTGACGATGAAGGAAATGGGAATCATTTTTAATTCCAAGTTTTCAATATATTTGTGTTAATATGCAGGCATGATTTGGAAGTGAACGGAGGGAAGGGCGTAATTGTGGATCCCAGAACAAAATACGTATATCATCGACCATAGTTATTGCATTTCAAAGTTGGAGCAAGTGATTGAGCAGCAGACCTTTAGGATTGTGATTTCTTCATTTCTTTTCATTTCGTTGTGCAAGGATATTGGGGTTGTGATGCAGTGCTATTTATGTACCAGTTAGATCTCGATTATTTTTTTCTTTTTTTCTTTTTTGTGTTTATATATTTTTCTAAATTATTTTTGGAACAATGTTCTGTATTATGTTTGTAGATGGAAATAAAGGTTGTTTTTATCCCCTTGTAATTTCTTGTGCCTTGGATGAGTCATTACAAATAATTCAAAATGGATTGAGCATTACTGAAACTGATACATTGTGAACACTCAGCTGTTGAGCTTATGGAGTTGTAACTAATTGTTAAATTTCAAGCTCATTACTAGGGAACTCCTTTGGTGTACACTTGTGTAACCATATGCACAGCGATATGCATTTTTCTGATATATATTATCAGTCCGTTTTGATTAGTTTTAAAAAATATCTCTGAGTTTTTTATTTTTTATATTTTTTTGTCTTTATTAAATTTCTTTCATTTGAAAACTGATATTGAGGGCTAGATTGATAGAGGGCCATTTGAAAGGCAACTTTTTTAGTGGCTTTTTGATTTTTGATTTTTTTTTTAATTTTTGAATATAAGATGAAAAAAACAAATTAAAATGTTTGGGAAGGATGTTTTTCAGAAAAAAAAAAAAAAAAAGAAAGTGTAAAAGGTTAAGTGAATGGAAAGAAATATTTGACTTTTTTAATAAGTTGATATTTTATTTTATTTTTATTTTTTTATGGTTAAAATAGACTTTTTCCAAACGAAAATTCTAATTTACCCCTACAGTGAAGGATATTTTTGTTATTAAGGTCCAAATTGAAAAAATATAATAAGGTATTAAGGTCCAAGTTTTAAAATAATAATAATAGATGAAGGAGGTTAAACACAATTCTTTTCGTCTCATAAAATAATTAGAAAGTTGAAAAAAAAAAAAAAAAGGTTAGAAAGTCAACTAAAATATTGAAATTCCAAAACAAGGCCTAAGGTCTTGTTTGTGATGTAACTTTTTGGTTAAAATAGCTAATAAAGTCAAAAAATATTAAAATAATTAATAAAATAAAATATCGCATCCAAGCTATAATCATATCATTTTTTTCTCTCACAATCATCAAATGAATTGAAAAAAAAAAATTAAATAAATAAAAATCATCACTACCACAAGTTTTTTAGTCAGGGTAAAACAGTCAAATAACCAAAAAGATAGGCTAAAAAAGTTCATCCAAAACAAGGGCTAAATATTACAATGTTTAGTGGACTTGGGATGCTGTACCAGCTTGCTCTGCCCCTTTGTGGAAGTTCATCCCAAATTTTTTTGATAATATGAACCGCTTATATTGTAGGGTTCATTAATAATATTATTCATATACAAAATCAAGTTAATCGGATATTCATAACTCCATGATTAGGTCTTAATTGTTTTAAAAAATTTATGAAAATTATGTTAACCGTTAATTTTTATAAAAACAAATATGCTTTGGTTATAAGACTGCAGATATCCAATTAAATTGATTTTTTGCATGGATGACTTACTTGACAAATCCTACAATATGAACGGCTCAAATTATCGAAAAAGCTCAGAAGGTCACTCCATAAAAAAGCACAGCAGCCTATTATGTTCAAAGACACAACAAAATTCCATATCCATGTTTAGTTCCAGAGGTAAAGTAATATAGAAAATAGTTACAGGAAAGTGTGTTTTGTAACACAATTTCTACTTTAATAAAAATTGTGCTCAAAGCAAACGGAAATAAAATGATAAAAGTATTTTGTAAACACGTTTTCAATATATAAAAAACTTGTTCTATTTTTTTGAAAATGCAAAATAGGCGTTTATCAAAAAAAAAAAGAAAAAAAAAAGAAAAGAGTTGTTGCGTATAAAAATGGATGGTTATGGATGGTTCCCATTCCAGATACTCAGTGCCATTTGGGCCTTGTTTGTTTCAGAAAAAAAAAAAAAAAAAGGCTGGAAAAACACTCTTCTGTCAGTCACAGCTTTCTGTCTTCTACGGCAACTACATCCCTCTCAAGATTCAAGATTACCTATATATATATATATATATCAGGTAGGTATATATATATGCGTCTTCTGTATATTCATGAATTATACACACTCTCATATTGGCTTGTGCGAATCTTCGCCAGTGTTTCAATATCGTCTCTTCTAGGGCTTATCATGTCGTCATTTTTGCAGTGTTTATGATTGAGTATTCTGTCGATGATTCCTGATTGTTTTGGGGGTTTGTTTAGCGAATCCTAATTATATATGTACTGTTTATTGATGAATTTATTTGCTTATTTGGGCACTGTTTGGATATCATTTCTAGAGTACTTGAATGATGTGAGGACTGTAATTGAAAGCAATTTGCAATTTGTAAAATATACATGAAAGTGTTTTTCAATTGGTATATGTACCAACTAAATCAAATGCCCACTGCAAATTTTGTAAATAAAAAATCTGCTTGTAACTTAAAAGAAGGAATATAACACACTAAAAATGATGTATTAGTTGTATTTATTTCAAATAGTAGACCATATACTCCTCAATCTAGAATACAAAATGCCCAAAACAATTAAACAATAGTATCTATGTCTATGACCATGAATGTAATGCAAGGCAATTAGAGACCACCTATGAAGCATGTGTACTTCGAAAAACATGCCATACCCGTACCGGATACTTACCGGTGTATGGTACTTCTGCATACGTATCGGGTACATGAAACACGTACCCAATTTTATATTCTCTTAATTTTTGGCATACCTGCACGTAGCTAGTATATACCCAAGCTATACCGCACTCGCTTGAAATAATATTTTCTTCTACTACAGAAATAAAACTCCTTTCACTAAACTTCTTTTTTATTCTTTGTTTTATGCTTAGCATGATTTTAAAATCAAACTATGGTTTGTAAGTTATTTAATATATTGATATTTAATTTTGACTTATACCTTTACTTTTGGCATTAAATGTTAATCATAGGTTGGACCTTAACAAATTAAACTATTTGATTAATTTTTGAATTACTTTAAATTAAAAATAAATATTTTTTTACAAGCGTATCAAATCGTATTCGTATTCTATTTTTATAAAAAAATTTTACTGTATCGACGTACCCGTATTGTACTAGTACTAGTACTTGTACCCGTACCTATACCTGTACTCGTGCGTCATGGTGACCACTGAAAAAGAAAAGATATAAATAAAAATATGATTGGATGATTATAAAAAACTTGTGCTTGAGGGCATTATCTGGGCATGACTAATGTGGTCTAGCATACATTTAGGCAATTTCCTCAAGTTTTGATTTGGGCTTAGGCACGCCTTTGGGCCTTTATTGTGCATCTTATTATAAGTTAGAAGCTGATAATCAGAAAGCAGAAACTAAAAGTACCCCTCCCCCAACTTTTAGAAAATTAGCTTTTTTTTCGATGTATTTAAGGTATTTCTGCCTAATAAGCTATAAACAAAAGTTGCACCAAACAGTCAGACTCCCGAAATAAAATAAGCTATAATCAGCTCATTTAAACTGCAACAAATAGTATCTTTAACAACTATGATATGCCTGAACAATCTCCTTCACATGTATGCATGACTAGAAGACTTCTGCACACTAATGTGTCCAATTAAACACTACAATTTTTGTTGGTTGATTTTACGTTTTACTCCTTAAAATAACTGCTAGGCAAAGCTAAATATTTTGAGAAAATCTAGTATTCTTGTGGTTACTTTTTGAAATCAAAATTATGTGACAACTAAGTAGCATAGGCAACATGTTGATTTTCAAAAAATATAGGACACAACACGTTTGATGCACGTTAAAAATTTATATTTTTATAAATTTATTATATGTGAAATATATGAACAGTTAATAATTAAAAGGTAATAAAAAATTAGCATAACACTAATCAAAATTAAAATCTATATATTCCATAGCTTAAACATCAAAATATCATTTATGTACCAATTACAATCTAAAAAATGCAAAATAGTTGTAGAATATAGAAATACATATGATGCATTCATCTTATAAATGTTTCAAAACATATTTAGAGTGAATAAATTGCATTCCAAAGAATATGGAACATTGTTATTATGAAGAGATTCATCACGTAGGTTGAATTCAGAGGGTTCAAAAAGTCACTGAAGTGTTCGAGAAGTGTATGATATTATAAATTTACATTTTTAATTAAGGCCCGTTGAAGAAGTGTTTGACACGACATGCTTTCTCTATAAAAATGTTCATGCTTCTTAGTGTGACAAAGTATACACCCATGAAGTGAATTGTGTGCTTTATATAATAGAATAGATGTTTTTATGAAGCGAAGATTCGCTTTATAGTTTTAAGAAAATGAGAAAAGTAAACTTTTGAAAAGGGTAGTTTGATTGTAATGAGTTGATAAAATTCAATTTAAATTCTCCTTTGAAGTGGAGATTGCATTTAAGAAGATAAAATTGAATAAGGTTTTAGGACCCGATGATATCCCTATTGAAACTTGGAAATGTTTGGACAAGAAAGGGGTTACTTGTTTGACTAGGTTATTTAGCAAGATTTTGTTGACTAGGAAAATGCCAGAGTGAAGGATGAGTATTTTAGTGCCAATTTATAAGAATAAAAGATATGTTCAGAATTGCAATAACTATAGAGGAATCAAGCTGATGTGTTATATAATGAAAATGTGGGATAGAGTGATGGAACGTCGGTTGTGAGATATAACAGAGGTGTTAGAGAATCAGTTTAGATTTATGACTGGTAACAATGGAAGCCATATATCTTTTGAGAAGAATGATAAAAAAGTATAGAGAAATGAAAAGAGACATTCATATGGTTTTTATCGATCTGGAGAAAGCATATGATAGAGTGTCTCAGGATATAATCTGGTGGGTGTTAGAGAAGAAAGGGGTGACAAAATGTTACATTAATGTGATTAGGGATATGTATGAAGGTGTGATGACCATTATTAGATCGACTGCTAGAAAGACAAATGAATTTTTAATTATTGTAGGGTTACACCAAGGATCAACCTTAATTCTTTATCTTTTTGCTTTAATTATGGATGAGTTGATTGATGAGAAATATTCAGGATATTGTGCCATGGTATATGCTTTTTGCAGATAATATCGTGTCAGTGGATGAGACTAAAGGAGTCAACACTAAAGTTGCAGACTTGGAGAGAAGCACTTGAATCTAAAGGATATAGGATAAACAGAACTAAGACAGAGTACATAGAGTGTAGGTTTAGTAACAGTAACAATGGAAAAAGAGGAGAAGTGAAGATTGAGAATCAAGAATTACCTAAGAGTGAACATTTTCGTTATTTGGGATCAATTATCACAACGGATAGGGAGATTGAAGTGGATGTGGTTCATAGAATTAAGATGGGGTGACTTAAGTAGATGAGTGCATCTGGGGTATTGTGCGATAAACGAGTACCCACTAGACTAAAAAGAAAGTTCTATAGAACAGTTATTAGACTAGCGATGTTATATGAGATGGAATTTTGCGCAACTAAGAAATAACATATAGATAAGATGAGTGTTTCTGAGATGAGGATGCTGAGGTGGATGTGTGGTAAGACTAGAAAAGACAGAGTTAGGAATGAGTATATTCGAGAATGGGTAAGAGCAGTACCGATAGAAGATAAGTTGAGAGAGAATAGATTAAGGTGGTTTGGTCATATACAACGGAGTTCAACAGAGGCAGTAGTGAAGAGATGTGATATAGTGACGGTAGATAGAAGTGTTAGGGGAAGGGGCAAACCTAGATTGACATGGGCTAATGTAGTAAATAGAGATATAAATCTCCTTAATTTGACTAACCAAATGGTTGTTGATAGAGTCGATTGGAGAAGAAAGATTCATGTAGCCGGCTTCATTTGATGGGACTTAAGGCTTAGTTTCGTTTTGGTTTATGCTTGCCAGTTTGGGTATTATTTAGAGATGGATTGATACACATTTCAAAATTGTTTAATTATGTTGCATTATGATTATAGTTGTTGTGTGGTGGACCATTCTATTTAAACTTGTGGAAACAGATTAAACTACTTTTTCAATTTTAACCTTTTGAGGCCCGCTTGGTAAGTTTTTGATGCAAAATATAAAAAGCTCAATGAAGGCTAATGTAAAGAAGCGATGATATTTTGACATTGGTATGATTTCATGGAGAAACTAATATAAATTTTCTATAATTATGTTTCTAGTATTATTGGAGTCTTATTTTATAATTATATTTATGTTTTTTAGGATTTTAAGCTTAGGTATATTTTGGTAATTTGCAGAATTTTTGAATATGGGTTGTGTGGGTCGCCCATGGGTCGTCTTGTGGGTCAAGTTATTTATTAGTCTTTGTTTTGTTTATTATTTAGTCTTTAAATTAGTTTTGGTAGCCTAAGATATTATAGCGCTTTCATTTTTTGGTTCGAGTTGGTTTAGGAAGCCGCTAAAGTCTATATAACGTCATGTAATGTTTTTAATTCAACAGACTTGATATTTTAGAGAAATTTTGAGCTTTTAAAGCTTCTTTATGGATTGTGTGATGCAATCAAACCTTAGATGTGATGCCTAAGGAATTCTAAGAGTGATTCGTAGACTATCTTCTTCTTCTCCTCTTTCTCTCTTTTATTTTCTGCGCGTTTAACAGTCCAAAAACACTGGTTCACGGGTACTGTTCACAGCATCCAGAACAGCCCGTGTTTTGATCTCTTTCACCGGAGTTATTAATCCTAAACCTAGTTCATTCTATTCATTAATTGAAATCCTAAAATTCCTATTGATTTTCAGCTTTAAGCAATTGTAAAAGTCCATAGAAGGCCAGTTTTACAGTCCTTACCCTGTTCCTAATCATCCTACATCAGTTTTGAGTTTTAGTTACTTTTAGTTTTAATTATTAAACCAGGATATAAATTTAATATTTTTAGGTCCTATTTAATTAGCCCATACTTAGTTACTTTAATTATGTTAATGGTGGGGACCTGCTTTAGTCAATTCAAATTATTTTGTACTCCAATCTCAATTGGTGGATTATTAAGCTTCATTTATTTTGAACCCAATTGATTAAATCATGACTCCTTTGTAACTAACCACCTATTATTGTTTTTGTTATTATTATTATTATTATCATTATTATTTTATTACCATGAGAAAGTTACCAATATTTATGGTGGGTACCATCAAACAAAAATATATATATTTTTGATAAGAAAAATTATATCATTTTATCATTTATATTACAAAATATTATACTATTATTAAAATATATTTTGTAATTGATATATATATATATATACGTATAGATAGAAAATGATAGATAGATATTTGCATAAAAATAATAAAAAAATAAATAAATTAAATAACATAGCAAAGAGGCAACCACATGGGTTACCCCCTCCCCCACTTTCTCTGTCTTTCCTTTCCTTTCCTTTCCTTTCCTTTCCTTACTTCTATTCCATTTCTTTTCTTTCTTCTTAACAGAGCTCTCTCTCTCTCTCTCTCTCTTCAAACCTTAAATAAAACCCTTCAATTTTGCACCATCGGAGCTAAATCTCAGCATAGTTCTTAAGGTTGAATTGTAGAGCATATCGAGAGCGTCATTTTGATCTCGAAGATCGCTAATTCAACAAAGTTGATTTTAAGACCTTTTGCTACCTTTAGCTACTAATTTAAGGCAGGGATTTTTTTAACTTTGTGTATGTATTTTAGCAAGATTATGTGGTATTTTGATAGTTATAATTGTTTGATATATTAGGGTTTGTTTATTATTATTGTTATTGCGCAAATTAGGGGTTTACTCAAATTTTTGGCAAGTTTTTCAAATTATTCTTCAATAAACAAATCATGGTGTATGAACTTAAATGTTTTGTTCTTAAATTGAGAAAACCCCAATTTTTTTAGAACCCTAGAAAATATGAAAAGTTTGAATGTGAATTGTGAGTTGAGAAATTATGGAAACTCTTGGAAATTATGATCTGTCTTTAAAAATGTGAGAAGGAATTGTGGATTTCTTGAAATTGAAAGTTATGATTTAATTTGTGGTATTATTGGAATTTGTTGAATTATCTTTAAAGATTGCCTTATTGGAATATTTTGATAGAGATAATTGTTTTGGCAATCGGTAGAGGATTACATTGATTTGTTGTAGAATTGATTTAGAATTAAGAGAATTGAAATCATTTGCAAAACCATGCATTACATTTGCATTTCTATGAAATTCATGTTATTGGCTTTTATTACATTTTGAGAAAATGCATTTAAATTGATTTATTTTGGAAATTTTGTAAAGGAAGTGTAATGGTGGTAAATAACGTGGTAAATCCGATTAAGGGGTGTAGCTATGTTTGAGAATTAAGTTGGCTTGAGGTCCATGGTGAAAGTCCTAAAACATGCGAGAATAGGTACCTATTTTCTTCCGATTAGTAACCGGTAAAGTGGGGGCGACTTTGGTAGTTCTTTGATAGACTAATGGCAGACACGTATCTAGAGATTTCTAGTGTTGTGTTTACTACCCAGTCTATTTTGAAGAAATGAAAGTGTTGAATTAGATGTTTGGAAAATTTTGCATGGAACATTCTCATGGAAAGAAAAACTTATATTTTTTTAGCATTACATGTCATTGCATCTCATGATCATGGTTGTGTTAAAACTCATGCACATCGGTAAGATTATCTCTGCTGGGCATTAGTGCTTGTCTCTTGTGGAAGTCATTTTCCAGGTGTTGATGTTGTTCCTTTGCCTAGAAGATGGCTCGGGAATTTTGAGAGCAAGACGCCATTATTTTTTTTGTTTATTTGTAAAGCCTTGGGCTCTTTTTGTGTTGGGTCGAGATTCCTTTTGTTGTAAATAGGGCAATGTCTCTTTATACATGTAAGCCTTTAGGGCACTTTATTTGAATAATCGATCAATGTTCAATGTGATGTTTTTGCATGTTTCATCTTCATGCCACGTAGTGATTGAATATAGAATGCATGAGATTCCTAAATTTTCATGAAGTGAACGAAATGCATTGCCGGAGAGTGGTTCGTATATTATATTGACTAAGTCAAGAAGTTGATATATATATGTTTTTTTTATTTTTATTTTTTATAATTTAAATCTTAAAGGTTCTGTAAAAATAAATATATTTTTCCTAAATTAAATAAAGAATCGATTTCTTTTATTATTTGGATTCTTTAGAAATCGGGGCGTTACATTGATAGTGCCCCTTAAACTACTCTTACGTACTCAGCAGTATATATTGTAATACATGGCCTATGAATTCAATCTAATAGAATCATGGGGCAGTAAAAAGATTCTGAACTTCAAGTGCAAATTATTTTGGGATTTGTAAGGGATGTGTATACACTTGATTATGCTCTTGTTATTGTACTTTGAGTTCGTTGTATTTTTTTGTTAGTTTTGATATACTTTGAAAAGCTTTGTCACAATCATTATATATAGCCACATTGCACGGCATCTGTTCTTTGATTTGCTTTGTTTTGTTTTGTATTTTATATTTAATTTAATTTTTATATATTAGTATCTTTGTAAGATGTGTTGAGCATTGCTATTTACAGTAATTTACTTCTGATGCGGTGGAATTGGGAGGACAGTTGTTTTTAAAGAACAGGCAAAGAAGAAAAGAAAAGGGATTTTACTTTACGGTATAAATGGTGCAAGTTATGTCTACAAGCACTCTGACAACCTCTGGAAGCAGTGGCCATTTACTGGGGAGGCATTCCAGGCTAAATAAAAGTGACATAACCTATGGAGTTGCAAGACTATGCCTTTGGTATCAAGGTGCACGTACCTTTTCCTTCATAGGGCACTTTGATATATCCAGACAACAAAGTTTGAGAGTTGAAGCTGGATGGCTGTTTAAAGGAGGCGACCAGGGGTTGGATGCAAGCTCAGAGCGCAGTGAAACTGCCAATGAGGATATATTAATTTTCTTTTTCCAGCTGGACTTGGCGACTCAAGTACAGGTTGGCATGCTGTTCTAAAGTTTCCTTTTTTATGGTTTGTGGTGTTTACATGGTTTTGCATACCAACAACCCCTCTCGATCACTGCTGGAACCCAGAAGAAAGTTGGCTTACAATATTTCTCTGTATATATTGGCAGCGTGCTCTGAATTTGGAGGAGTATGAAATTGCTCAACAACTAAGAAACAAGCTTACTGAGGTTCGATTATTTAACACTTACCTAGTTATCTTGGTTAATTCATCATACTATACCCCCTCAGAATGAGGTTCCATCTCGCAAAAACTGTGTTTTAAATATCTTGGTTAATTCACAAAGGTTTATCAATACATCTTTTTTATTTCTATTTTTTTTCAGACGACTTATTCAAAATTTTTTCCAGCCATTTCCATTTGCACTAATGCTTATATAATAGAGTTGTATCTGTATCGTGTCTGTATCAAATACCTATACTCCTCAAATACTCATGGATTCGTGTCTGGTACTTCATGTTAATTTTAAGAAGTGTAGGATACCTTTCTGGATACTCTTTAAGTCATTTATCTGAACTATTGAAATTGGACTTAAAAGTGTATGGACCAGATTATTCAAATTGAACCAATAGGGATCATAGTGAAACTTGGATCAAACTATAGAGATGAAAAATGTAATTTACCCATATATATATATATCCCATATTAATATCCATACTTTTTTGAAAGTAAGGATACATAACAAACTATGATGATATACTAAAATCGGATTTCAATAGTTAAAAACAAGTGAACTTTTCTTTTTTGATTGGCGAAATCTCCCACATACCCCTAATACCCCACCCTTTCCAAACCCACCACCCCTACTGAGGCTTGTGTTATGCTTGCATACAACACTCTTGCATATACCACATTTAAGTATGAAAGGAAAAAGTACAAGGGCAATAAAAATAGTTTAGACTTGGTACTAAAATGAAAATTTTATAATACCTTAAAAAAAAGAGAAGAGAATGGTTTCTCACCATTCTTTGAGCTTATGCATAATACAATACTAAAAATTATAAAATATTTTTTTTTATGAACATAACCTGGTTGTACTCATATTCTATTTTTTTAGGTTTTGTTGTATTTGTATCATGTCATACTCGTATTAGTATCTGTATATGTATCCATGCTTCATAGATGATTGGCATCTAATCATTTATTTGTAAATCCTAATCCTGTGTACTTTTGTCTCCACCGCTCTTGCACTTGCTCAATAAGTATTTCCCTTGGTAGGTTGAAACAGAGGTTATCAGGCAACAAGAAGCAAGAAGAGGATCAACCTCAAAGAGTGAAGCTCAAGATGTGGCTATAAATATCTTACGTGTCCGGTGAGTTTCATGTCTTATTACACAATACGTAGTTCAGGCTTATCTAGATCTTTTTTTTTTTATTTTTTATTTTTTTTGGGGGTATTGTATATGAGGGTCTTGGTTCTTTAACTCTATATTTTTCTTTAAGTTATTTATTTATTTTCCCCTTCTAATGCAGTAACATATTGCTTTAACTTGAAATATGTATTAGACTGTCTCCACTTCTTCACATGCAGTGCGGACCTACAAAATGCAATTCAGAGCGAGAACTATGCTTTGGCCGCTGAATTACGGGATGAAATTTCTAAACTTGAGGCAGAGTCACTAGTTGCCTCAGCAAAGGTTCAACTGCATGAAAATGCTCAATATGCGTTTCGTTTGGGCCAGAAAGTGAGGCACAAGATGTTTGGTACATATTTGTTCTGCCTTTGCTTGTCCTTCATTGCTTTAGTTAAGAATTATACGTGTTTTGATTGTTGTCGTCTAGTGTCAACTTTGTTAGAATTCACATGGAAATAGTTATTATTCAATGTTTAACAACCAATTCATCCAAAATCTTAACCTGATTAAGGGAGGTGTAATTTATTTATTTATGTTCTCAACATGTAAGCCTCCCCTCTATAAACAGGAAAAACAAGTGAAAATTTTATAATTATTTGGTAAGCCGTGGGGTTTGAATACGTAATCTCTGCTTACTCTAAAATCATCTTACATGTTTAACAACCAAATAAAAAGTTGTACCCAGTGCACTTCTTAGTCCGCTAAAATGTGTAAAAACTAAATCATCTAAAAGCTTAAATTATTAGAGAGATGTATAACTTAATTATTTATATCCTCAACAGTTTGAAGTTATGATTTCTGTCCCTATGAGGCAATTGAATTTAATTTTTTCTTGAATAAGCAATGACTGGATGGAACCAAGATACAAACGATAGAATGAATGAGCAAAGTAGATTCTTTATTTAATAACACGAAGATCTGAGTGATTCATGAGCTCATAAACCTATGGAATATTTCTAAGACCCACCAAAAAAACTCCTACAATTGTACCCACAATGATGTAGAATAACATGCTTCAATCCTCATAGTGGAATGATGAGTTTTAATAACAGATAATAGTTCATTTGAGTCTTTTTTTCTCTTCCCATTTAAAAAAAGGAAAGGAGTTAATTCTCTCATATACTTAATGGAACTACTGTATTGATCGAAGAATAGTTGAGATAGTTTAGATGCAACTTTAGAATCCTTCACATCAAAGGAATAACAATAACCCAAGGGGTTGACTTGGTGGTTGGTCACTTGGCCCTTGCTGCCCTTATAAAGTATCTGGTTTGAGGTTCGACTTTCATTGAGTGCTATCGATTGGTTTGACTTGGTAGTCAGTCACTTAATGCATTTTGGTTTGAGGTTCAACTTCCATTGAGTGCTATCAATCCTGCTGTACACGCCTTGAGATCTGCCCTACCTCATGTAGGGTGCTTTATGGGTCTTAGGATTAGTCAGAGTTTTACCCGAATACTTATTATTAAAAAAAAAAAAAGTAATGATGATTCACAATCACTAAGCCTTTAAGTATCTCAAGGTAAAACCCATACTGATAAATGTTTGTGAATCACTAGTCATTGTTGGCACATAAATTTCAACTAAATTTATGTTAACATTTCAAATACGGTCAATCAGTTAATGACACACATAGAGCCTATGATAGGATTGTTGTAGGTAATTACTTCCTAAAATGACTAACTTGATTTGTTGAAGTGCATAATTAAAACGACGTCCTATCTCAACGACTATATTTAAGATACTTAAATGACACATGGAGCCTACGAAGATGACACCTATAGAGCCTACAACAAGGACACCACACATGATGAAGTCCAATGGAACAATACGATGATCGATTTGGTTACACCGATATTCAGATGAAAGCGATCATTTTAAATTCAAATGGCGTTATCATTCAATTTGAAATTCAATTTGAGGATGAGGCACCCTTATCACCTGGATGACTCTCTATAAATATGAGGAATCATCACACAAAAACGGGGTTCGGAAAACCAACAGTGAGAAGATCAGAGAAAGAGAGAAATCAAGAGCTATAGAAATCGTTACAAGAAAAAAGAGAATAAACTCAGAGAATTCAAGAGCCTACACTACAAACACATAATGGCGATGAATAGGTAAGGGTTCCAAGCCCAAGAATTGTGCTTTGTATTCAAGGGTTTAAAACCCACAACAATTTCAATAAAATATTTCTTTTCCTCATATTATTTTCTATTAATTTTCTTGTTCTTCATTAATCGGAGGTTTCATTTAAATAAAATGTGAAATTAACGATCTGGAATACAGATCCAAAATAGGAACCTGCTATTCAAAGAATCAACACTGTTTAGTCCAAAAACTAAATAGTGGACATTTGTAACAAGAATTTTGAAATGTGGTGAAACACTTCATGTTTCAAATTTGTGTTTACAAATTCTAGCACGCCCAAAGGGGACCTATTTCTCCTCCCATCTTTTGAAGAACACAAAATATATATTTGAAACTTACTGACGTATTCTGTTGTTATAGGAATCCTGACGCAACTATTAAGAGGCTAACTTAACACTCCGTTGGTTTTGAAATCACGAAGGATGGAGATAGTGCTTGTCACCCCGAGGGGCTCTGGAGCGAATGCTCTTGGTTGTGCCAAAGGTAGAACTAGTGAGATCCTGGAAAGATGCACTTCTTTCCCTAGTACTTGTCGCCCAAGGGGCTCCGGAGCGAATGCTCTTGGCTGTCCCAAAGGTAATTGGTGTCACAAAGAAGGTCACACTTTTCTAGAAAGCTAAAAATTTGATGAAGATTGCTGAAGATTATGTGAAGGCTTTGAAGCAATATGCAAAGGTGAGGGTCACAACTAACAAAGAGCTTAATCCAAGCAAGGGAGGCTAATCTAGTTGTAACTCGGCCTTTGTTGTGCCTTCAGAAAGAACACAAAATGTTGTGGCCGCCTACTCACAAAGGTAGAAGACTTAGTCAAAATGGCAGATTCTGCCCAGATTCGCCGAAAACATGGCCATCATCAGGCCATTGGGAGCAGTTAATGACCCAAACTCTTGTTGATGGAAAACAACGGACTCTGCTGATGAAAAAAACAAAGAGCCTATGAACCGACAGCCTTCAGTATAAAGTTTGCCTATTCAACCCAATCATTTCGAGAGGCCAAATCAAAAAAGGAGCACCTAGGTCTGATGGGGTTTGAATCAACATCAATCGTCCTCATATGGGCTATAAAAACCTCCTGCTCCCAAAAATGCAAGGACTGCTTTTGAAAATCCATGAGGAATTTGCAAAATGCAAACGTTCCTTCTATGCCCCATTGAATATTGGAAAAACTTTATTTAGATCCAACATCAACTGTTGAGAATGCAATAGGTTGATTACTCAAATTCAAAACCTATATTTAGAAAAACGAAATTTGTTTACTCGCTTTGGGTATCAAGTTTTTATTACAGATGATGAATTTCATGATGACGACTCCTCATTTCATCAACGCAACTAGCATGGTGATCAAAGCCGAACAGACTTTTAATCAAACTTCGTGCTCTAAAATTTCTGATGAAGAAACCAAATCTGCAACTACAAGTAAAGGTAAAAGAAAATAGATGAACCATTAGATCCGTAAGAATTTAAAGCAAAACCGAATTTAACAAAACTACCGAACAAACGGTACTGCATAATATCCACTAGTGAAACTAAACCTTAGGATCCTAAACCATCTTACCAAAGAAAAGATGGTTTAAACAAAAATCCAATAACCCAACACGGTACTTATCTGAATTTATCACGTTGCTTTTAAAGGTCAATTAAAAACAATTGATGATTGGGCACAATCCATGTCTATTTTAATAACAAATCATAAGTCAACATGGACAAGAGAAAGATTCGTAGATTATATTGCAGCAACGTTACGGGGAAATTGTTGTTTGCAATGGCTAATACAACGGGAAAAATCTGATTCTGGAAAAAACCAAAAAACAACTCTTTTATCAAGCTTTTTAAGTTTTGATAAGATGTTGAGTGATTTTGTCACCATAAGTAAAGAAAATGTGTGGCTATTCAGAGAAATTAATTTGCAAGAAGATGCATATTATGCTCTATCCAAACTAGAACTGTGTAATATTAGAGTATGTGACATTATTCAAAAAATATTACTATGTTCTAGATCCTCCACAAAATACCTACTAGTTAGATCAGTGTTTTCATAAACTCCCAAACTCATGGGATGAATTAAGTTTTAAAAAATATCCTAAATTTTTAGAAAAATAGAAAAGAGTGATAATCTTGATTTAGGATAAACTTTGTCTTGAGACTGATAGCAAATCAAGGCTTAATGGTGGTACAAGCAAAGAAACAAGTGAAATCAAATCACCAATTCCACAAAAGGAAAAATTGTTGTGACCAAATTTTATGCAGAAAATTGAAAAATTGGTTGCACACCTTATAAAAGAAAGAGTAAAATTAAGAAAAGAAATTTAAGTGGAAACCTTGAAAAAGAAAAAATTCTAAACATAAAAAATATGTTAAGAAAAGAAAAACAACTGCGAAAACATCTAACAAGAAAAAAATCTTGTAAATGTTATAGTTGTCATGAAGGACATTATACATCTCAGTATCCTAAAAAAGGAACGAAAAGCAAAAGATGATAAAAGTTTTTGAAGAACAAGATGTTGAAATTTGTTTTGGTGAAGAAATTTCAGATACAAAAGAAATATTGTACGAAATTTCAAGTGAAGAATATTCATAAGATGAAAATGAAGAATACATCTTTATGATAAATACAATTATAGAAAATCCTGAGGAGGAATTAGAAACATTGCGATTAGGAGAATATATCAGTAAAGAAATTGTCTTTTTCAAGAACAATTGGCTAAGTATGAAAAACTTCAAGGAATTCAAAAGAAGAAATTTATAAAATTTCAAAATTTAAACCTTGGTTAGTAAGAAGATTTGAGCAACATGCTGGAAACACCTTGACTAATTTACAGATGAAGAAAATGTCGATATAACCTTATTTGACAAAAAGAAAATTGCTAGATGGAAAAAGAATAATCCTGAATTAAGATATATTCATATAGGACTAATTCAAGTAAAAATCACTGCTTTGTTTAGACAAGGTACTGATACGCCCATCTTAGCAGTCTTACTAGATAAAAGATTTCATGATCCAATAAGAGCTATTATTAGAGGAGTACAATCTAATTCAAGTAAAAATCAGTGCTTTGTTTAGACAAGGTACTAATACACCCATCTTAGCAGTCTTACTAGATAAAAGATTTCATGATCCAATAAGAGCCATTATTGGAGGAGTACAATCTAATTTAGTAAATGGAATACTATGGTTCAACATAAAACCAAATTTCTTTGTGTCAATAGATGATCCTAATATAGTGGATGTTGTTAGGATTCGTCTAAAAACACAAAATATAGGAATGAAAAAAGATTCTCCTATAATCTCGCAATTCAATGGAAAACTATCCATGAATTAACAAGGCTACCCAAAACATCAATTAAACCAATTAATACAAAAATAGTTGACATGTAGGAACCAAAACCATATAAGACAACAATTCAACCAAAGCTTATAAATTGGCCAGATTTAGAAATTCCAAACCAGAAAACAACTCTCTTATCAAACCTTTTAAGTTTTGATAAGATGTTGAGTGATTTTGTCACCATATTTAAAGAAAATAGGTGTGGCTATTCAAGAGAAATTAATTTGCAACAAGATGCAAATTATGCTCTATTCAAACTAGAACTATGTAATATTTGTCAATTTGAAGAGTATGTGACATTATTCTAAAAATATTATTATGTTCTACATCCTCCACAAAATTCTTGCTGGTTAGATCAATTTTTTCATAAATTCCCAAACCCATGGGATGAATTAAGTTTTAAAAAATATCCTAAATTTTTAGAAAAATTAGAAAAGAGTGATAATTTTGGATTTCGGATAAACTTTGTCTTGAGACTGATAGCAAATCAAGCTTCGGTACAAGCAAAGAAACAAGTGAAAATCAAATCACCAATTTTGCAAAAGGAAAAATTGTTGTGACCAAATTTTATGAGAAAATTGGAAAATTGGTTTTAGACAAATACTTAGTAGATATATTTACTAACTAATTGTAAGTAGTACCATGAGATGTAAGCAAACGATGAGATAATTTTTGAGAATTTACAATGTTTCATTTCGTTGGTTTCAATGCCATTTTATAGAATACATTCGTGAGATACAATCAATAAAAGTCCGAAAAGCTATTAATCTAAAAGTCAAAAAGCCTATACGTAGGCTTATTAATTTGCTTACACTAAAGTCAAAAAGCCTATACTTAGGCTTACCAAAAAAGTCTATCTACAATACATATGGAGTCCCCTTGCCTCGTTTTTGAAAAAGAGATAATACTCCAGATAAGATTTGGCTAATCTTATCTTTTGATTATTGTTGCAGATGCTACGACGTCTGCTGGATAAGGATGGAATCGATCCGACATAGCTGCAACGTGTCTTCATGGGCCCATTATGCTTCCATAATATTGTCTAGATTGTGCATAAAGACATTATCTTCGGATAATGGAGAATCTTGGGGCTAACTCAATTCCTGTGTTTTGAAAGCTTCCACTTTATCAATTTGCATTGCCAAATCTAGAGGAAGATCTGGCAAATTATTTTTTGCTAGATTGTTGAGAAAATCTTCTGCTTCACTTTATTGTGTAGCAGTTCTTGTATATAAAATTGGCTCTATAGTAACAAATAGTAATGCAACTTTTCATGCTTTGTGCCACTTGGGACAACAATATTAGACTTTCTACCTAGTATTGTTCAGGACATAAGACATTAATTAGTTCATGAGGATTAACAATCTCTCCCTTTGAATTTATTAATGGTCTATCATGAGCTAATTATGATTCTTCAGTCTTTCTCAAGTACCAAATTTGATATGGTTGATAGAATTTTTCCCTTTCACGCCATCCAATGTTGCTAGCAATCCAAAAAGTGAAATATTTGCTCTATTTGTAATTTTTTTTGTTACTTTTGAGAGCATTGTCTTGATCATCTTTGGAAAATCTTTCCATTGTATAGGATGAGAACTTTGAAGAATAACTTGATTAGTTATTCCCTAGTCAATTTCTTCAGGGACCTTCCAATCATTATCCTCATAAAACCATTCTTGGGTATCTAAGAATAATGTGATTTTTGGAATATCATCTTGTAAATTAATTTTATTAATCGATGGTTATGGATTAAGACTTAGCCTAATAACCTTGAGGTTATCGGCTCAAAAGTTTTGGGACCATCACTTTGTGCATTATGCCAAAGGTTAGATGTATACTCAATCTTTCCCCTCCCAAACACACATTAATGTGTACTAATTGGACGGTTTTTTTTTTTCCCCACAATGATCTACTTTATCCCTAATGATTTAAAAAATTTCACAAGGGAGAATTGTTCTTTATTTTTTAAAAGACAAATTCTTCTAATTATTTCAAAAGAAGAATCTGAATATTCATAGTTTATGAATTCAGAAATTTGAAGAAAAGTATTTTTTTTTTTTCAAATCAAAAATCTTGATCCCAATTCATTTGTTTAATAAGTTGGAAACAAAGTTTTTGTAACTCATTTATTTTAGTGGTTTGTTCCACTAATTGAAATGATAAATTGGACATATGTAATTGAAAACCTATTTTATTTTCTGAAATGTGGGTTTTCCATACTCTAGCGGAGACCAATAAAGGTTGTAGTGAAGAGATGCAATACTGTAACGGTAGATGAGAGTGTTAGGTGATAGAGTAGGCCTAGATTAACGTTGGCTAGCGTTGTAAATAGAGATATGGATCTACTTAATTCGACTAACGAAATGGCTTTTGATAGGGTCGCGTGGAAAAGAAGGATTCATGTCGCCGACCCCATTTGATGGGACTTAAGGCTTTGTTTGTTTGGTTTGGTAATACTAGGATTAAAAGTCTTTAGTTTCATATTCATTTGGTTTAGAATTTTGAAATTCAAAAGGGACTGGATTGGTTTGCTCCATTTGTAATTTTTTATTACTTTTGATAGCATTTTTGTAGAATAACTTGATTAGTTATTCCCCGGTCAATTTCTTCAGAGACCTTCCAATCATTATTCTCATAAAACCATTCTTAGGTATTTAAGAATAATGTGGTTTTTGGAATATCATCTTGTAAATTAATTTTGTTAATCGATTTGGAAAGAATTTGTTTAATTCTTTCACAATGATCTACTTTATCTTTAATGATTTTAAAATTTTCACAAGGGAGAATTGTTCTTGATTTTTCAAAGAGACAAATTTTTCTAATTGTTTCAAAAGAGGAATTAAATTGTGGATATAATTCTGGCAAATTTAAACTTGTTGAAACAAGATATATTATTTTTGAAAAAGGACTTTAGCAATAAAACTTACTTTAAAAAGATTCCGAATATATCTTGCTCTTGAATGTTTTATTGTTAGAACAAACAATCAAGCAGTAAAAGATTTTTTGGTTAACAAGAAAAATATTGAAGAAAGCCGCTGACTTCGTTGGTGTAATGAAATTGCTACATATAGTTTTGAAGTTCAACATTTGAAAGGAACTGTATGGGGGTGAAATATCCTTTGCTTTTCGTACTCCTTGAACTCAAGCTTCACGTAACGTCGCCTGACCTGAAAACAGAGAAACAGTGAGCTACCCGGCGGTGTGCTACCAGATAAACCCTTCGACGGTCAAGTCAACACACTTGAAGGAGAAGAGAGCGCCCTTAGAGAGAGAATTTAGAATTGCTTAGGTTGCTTACCTCCAATGTCCCCCATACCTCCTTTTTCAGGCTGGCAATGTAGCCTCAGTGATTGTGGGCGCACTACCTCTGCTGTCCTTCCCTGGACAGGTGGTAGTGCTCCCCTTTACCTCCCTTACGCGTAAAGGCCAAAACCTCCAAACAAAGATAAGGAATCGCCAAACAAGATGACGCTGCGTCAGAGTGGATTTTCCTCCATCACATCAAGGGTCCAGTGACACACTCAACCCAATATCACGACAGACCTATCCCTTGGAAAGAAACACCACCACGACCGGATGGCCGAATCAGAAGAAGTCGGTCCATCCGAATCGACTAGTCATGAGGCGCGGCGTGCGCCTTCGCTCCGCCCAAATTATTTCGGTCGCTGGTTTGCCCAGACGCACCATCGCGATCCAACCGAATACCTAGTTGAAGTCACACCATTAGGCACACGCGCTTCGCACCTCGGTCGCCAATATAGCTCGCCAAACGTGATAGCCCGAGAGGCCGCAGATTCGGTTCTACGCCATAGCCCAAATTGAAATCTCCTTTCAATTGCCTCTTAATCCCATCCGAGCCGAAGCGTGATTTGAGATTATCATTCGACGGGCTATCCGAATTGGCCGGCCATCGGGATTGTGCGTAGTCTTGTCATCGATCGTACAAATTGCATCGACAGAGCTATCTTTTCGATGCCACGTGGCCTCACATCATCGGGACCCTGGGCACCCACAATCTTCCTCACGCCAAAATTCAAACGGTTGCCGCCCTTTCGTTCCCCACTCTTTTATACATGTGCAAGGCCACATGAACCCTACTGCTCATCTTCCTCGAGCTAAACCCTAGCCTTCAAGTCGCCATCGCCATTCTTCAAATTATTTTCGACCATCTCCGATCTTTCGTAAGCAGACGAGCCTGAGGTCAACTGTCTTACCCAGCGCCCATTCGTAAGTTTTTTGCCCTCCTTGCATTTTTCTATCATCGCTTTGTGTTCTTCATTTTTGTTTTTCAAGTTTTTATTCCGGATCACAGGTATTCTACCACCCCTTTCTTTGGGGTTAAATTGGCACACACTAGGAAAATTGAAATCGAGGAGGCAAATGGGGCTTCGTGGCCCCCTTCTTAGTCGAATGCACAAATTTCTTATTTAGGATGAATGCATGAACCATGGTAAGACCGAAGCCGAACCCATCATTTAGATCCATAGATAAGATTTCAACCAAGCAAAAATCGGTTTGTGGTTCTGCTGAGGCCTGACCGTATCGAAAATAGGAGCCAGAATCAACTAGGAAGGCCAATAATACAAATAGATGCACCGAGATAGAGATTAGAACCGGCCGACGCCTGTGAATTCTAACCGAGCTAGGAACTCCTTCATAAGAGCCATGCAGTTTATGCCGAGCTAATACATGGACTTATTTCTTAATACTACAGAATAAACTAGGACCGACCACGCCCATCAGCATCATGATCGGTGAGGTTCAAAGTCCAAGCAAACAATCACCAAATTAACATCGAGATACAACCAAATTTTTAAACCAAATAAGACCGGGATAAATGGGGAAGTACCGTTCACGGTCGACACTTTGGGCGCCGCCGAAGTTTCAGAGAATACCATACTCGACGATGTCCACCGAGTCACAAGAAAAGAGACACTTCCCCGTTAGCCGACAAATGGCCCTCCTTACTGTGGTGTTCATTGTAGAAGGTGGCCTACGCCATCGGTCCAACCCTCGATGGCAGTTTTTGAGACAGACTAGGCTATGCCCGATCCAAGTCTCCAACAACACATACAAAATAATAAAAGGTGGCCACGCTAATAGGGTACTGGCCTTAATCTCCTCCTTCGAGATATTTCATCAAGATAGTCTTAGCAAAATAAAGGTGGGTTTTACGGTATCCGGTCAAAAAGGTCTAGCAAAAACTCATCGAAGGTAATCCTACAAAGAAACCAATGATGACGATTTCTACGGGTGTCCGGGTCACTACGAAGACACCGAGGCGCCTATATCGCTGGTACATTAGGAAAGATTTTGGGAGTGCCGGGAGCATATCGGGCGAATCATATTTTTTTTCTTCAATTGGTCTTTTCACGATCTAACACTTGAATTTATTGCAGATTATAAACTTCGTCGACGACATTACTCCCGCAAACCAAGAGGCCATTAAGGTCAGATTGTTCATTCGCCGAGAAAGGGAATCTCACAAGTCGCCCGCTTGAACCGAAAGCTCTACACGTACAAAATTTCATCACGCTAGAGCAGGTGACCGACTTCCTCACGAAGCATCCTCTCCAGAACCAGATCCCAACCTTTCCCCGATCAGACTAGTTTCTTTGATGACTGAGCAAGAGATGGCCAAAATCCAGGCTATCAATTCGATGATCACCGGTGAGCAGAGCGACTCCCAGCCACCATAGGCAGCTGGGGGAACTTCTTCCAATTCGGCCGCAGGCGAAGCGAAGCCGTTTTCGCCAGTGAACAAGGTGCAACTTGGTCGAAGAAAAGATCGATGAGGGATTCGGCCGAATAGCACTTGGCCGATGAAGACTCCACCGAGCACGCCTTCGTTGATTTGGGGGACCAGATTGAGCAACCGAGCTACCGAGCCATCCGCCGATCCAAAGGTCTCACCCACCGTCGCCCGGCGACGATAAAGGGCTACCTTTCGCGTAACTCGCTACGCCGACAAGGATTACTCTTTCGGCTTCAACACGACGGCGGGTCGCTTTCTCCCCGACATGAAGAAGCACGAAGAGTCGTCCGACTTGAAGGTTCTTCGCCGCAGAAAATCAATAGTGTTGGTAAGTTGGCACTTCCATTGTCGCTGTTGTCGCTGGTTTTCCATTCTCACAACTTTCATTTGCTCGCAGTGCCGCGTAAGAACTACTCGCCCACGCAGCTTAATGATAGCAAAGGCGGAAAAGTTTGAAGAGGCCATAGTCGACAACAAGGCCAAGATGGCCGAAGTTTAAATTCAAGGTCCGCAGAAGAAGCAGAGTCGAGACAGCACTGGGCCGACCGGTCAGTTCGGGCACGAGGAGAAACCAGGCCCTTCGCGACTAAGGCCCGATATATCGCCGAGTCAGGTAAAACTCGCGACGCCACAAAGCCGAAATGAGAAGCAAGGTCGATGACGCCGAAGACCGCGGTTATGCCGAAGGCGAGAGAGCATATGAATCCAAGCAAGGGACTAAGGACATCTTTTTTCCAAAGCCAGCGTTGGAAAGCCGCCGCGGAAAAACTTAGCCTTGGTCAGGATGCCGAGGTGTTCCAAAACCCGCCTGCTGCCTTCATTTCGGCCTATATGCAAGCTTATGCAAGCACCGCGGTAAAAGGCTTATTCAAGAGGTTAAGGCAACAAGCGTATAACCACCATGCAACCGTCGAGCAAAAATCCTCCTTCGCTTTGAGGAGAGGGCCAAAGATCGAGAAACCAAGCAAGAGGTTGTCGCGTAAGGATGCTTTCAGATGAGGCCGAGGTGGATCGGCCAACAAGCCGCTCATGTAGATTTTTTTTTTTGCAACCTGCCCCACTTTTTGTAATCCCGCTTTCACAATCAATGAAAAGTTCAACTTTTGCTCGCCACGATCTATTTTTGTGTGATTGTTATTTCTGCTATAATGAAAGCAAACCTTCAGGTTTTAAATGCTTGTCAATACAAAGATCCACAACTCAAATAAGGGCACAATGTCACTTAGCGAGCGAGCGAATACCAGAGAGTAAAAATCAGGCTACAAAGTTGGTGGTACGGGCGAAGCAAAATCACCAATTTGTCAAACGCCATCATGTCACTGGGCGAGCAAAATCACCGACTTATACAAGTCAAAACGCCAACGCGTTATTCGGGAAAGCAAATCAATCGCCCATAAGGAAGTTGAAAACGCCAACGCTTCCTCGCGGCAAAATCACCGCCCACGAGGAAGTCAAAACGCTAACGCTTTCCCGTGAGCAAAATCACTACTTATGAGGAAGGCAAACGCTAACGCTTCGGGCGGCAAAATCAGTCGCCCATGAGGAAGTTGGGCAAACGCCAATGCTTCGGGGCGAGCAAAATCACGCCCATATGAAGTAGGGCAAAACGCCAATCGCTTAGGCTGTACCGTCCAAATTTGTTGGCTTTTGCCCTGCATTCATAGTAGCCCAATACTCTTGTGATGTCATTATACAGAAACACATAATATAAGAACAAGGTAGGAAAACATAGGGTTGTCTTTCATTACACGTCAGAGGTTTACATCTAGTGCTGAAGGGCCAATATTCAAAAGGGAAAGGAACAAGAGATTACATTTCGTATAAAATATCTTGAGATTAGTCAGATTCCATAGTCGGGGATAGCTTTTTATCTAAGTCCTCTCAATGGTACGCCCTTGCTCAGTAGGCCACGACCTTGTATGGCCTCCCAATTTGTTCTAGTTTGCTCGCCAGGATCACCGTGTTGCCCATTACCTTTCTCAAGACCCAACCTCGACCTTGAATAGCCTGATGCACGGCCTGTTGTATTTCCGGAGAGTTCTTTACTGGTAGGTCATGATGTGGATTAGCGGTTCCTTCTTTCTTCGCTAGGTCAAGTTCCAAGGCCATCGCTTCATTGTTCAAGTCCGGTTGAAAACTTTAGACGGATGGTTGGTATGTCGATTTCAGAGGATGATAGCCTCCATGCCATAGTGGCCATAGGCATGGTGTTTTCTACCAAACGTCTCGGCGTGGAAAAAAAGCGGTATGCCCAGAGCACATCAGAGTTCTTTAGCCCACTTCCCTTTGGCTTTAGCCGCTTTTTCAAATTCGCCCATGGTCTTGTTTGAGTCTTCGCTGTACCATTTGACCGAGGGTAGGCCGTGTTGAAGTTGTAGAACTCAATCTTTAACTCATCGCAAAATCCACAAAGAGTTTTCCATCGAACCGAAAGTAATCGAAATGAGGGCCTTCAGATATCGGGCTAAGTGATGACATTTGCCAAACTAACTTTTTCACATCTTTTTTCCTTTATTGCCAACGGCTCTACCAACCCACTTAGTGAAGAAGTCTTCAAGAATGATGAAAATCTTACATTTACCGTGAGTCATGGAAGTGGTCCCACAATATCCAACCCCCAAAGCGAACAACGGCCAAGGGCTTTGTATAGCGGAGCACTGGTCAGACGTCAGGATTTCCGGGTGAGTAAATTCTTGACATCTTTCACACCTCATGCTCATCGTGATTAAGGCCCGCCTACATGCACAAACACCAATAACCTTTGGAAATTGCTCCAGAGGCCAAAGACCTTCCTCAATATGACTTCCGGCATGATGCCTTCATGAATCTCATAGAGGAAAGCTTCACACCTTGGTTTCGGTGGACGACTTCAGATATTACGGCCCAAAGTGAAAGACTTTTGTATAAGGCTCCAGATGGAGATAGCCAAAATCGCTTAATTTGGCCCGGATTTTGTTGGTCGCTTTCTTTATTGGTAGAATTTATCCTTTAGGAAGGCAATGATAGTCTCATCCCAGATGGTCCTAAGTCGGCAGCAGAGTACTTTGAGCAACCTTTCGTTCCTTAATGCTAGGTCGGGGCAAAAATTCTATCAAAGAAAGGATCGGGGAAAAGTTGTTGCATGGATGCTAGGGGCCTCAAGGCAAGCTATGAATTCTCCTCGTGGTTAATTTGTTCCATTCTTATCGCAAGAACTTTTTTGAGTTCTACGCCCGCATCGACCGATATTTGGCCATACTTTCATCCCTCGGCCTCATACCCCGAGGAGACCGATTGACCACCAGCTTTGAGTCGTCAATACCATAAGTTTCGACGCTTACATCCTCAATGCGCCGCTAATCCGGCAAGAAGGGAGGGCTTCATATTCTCGCTCATTGTTGGACGCCAAACCGAAAGTAGTGGATCACGTGTTTCTACGGTCAAATTCACCCATCCGGGAGGTCAAGACGATCCCCTACCCAAAGGTCGCGTACTTGGTTAGGAGGCCCTATCGACGAAGAGTTTTCACATCTCGGCCAATGAACAATTTCCAACAAATGAGGGATTTTGGGAGCTCTTCACCGCGAGGCATCGGGCCTCGTCATTCCAGTTTCTTTCTATGTCCCGACGAGCCCGTGCTTTCGACAAAGTTGTCCAGCCTTCGCTTTTTTAGTTCGGCTTTCTGCTTGTCTTCCGCCACTTTAAGTTGTCTGGCCTATTCAGATTCAGCTACTGGGTGCGCCAAATCCGCTACCGCCACATCGAGTAGGGCAAAACCGTGTGTTCTGGGCAAATTTCGCCACGGTTGGTGCAAGAGCTTGAGCTTTGATAGCAATGCGCCGTTGAACTTGATATCATATCGCCTTTAATTCGTACGCTCACTTTAGAATTTACCGCCAAAATTAGCCTCTTTCAAGAGCACCCTGAGTGGAATTCGTTAGCAATTTAACGATCGCGGTGGGCATGAAAATAGTGCGCTAGCTTTAGAAGCCATCATCGAAACCAGAGCCAATTTTTGTAGTGGCAGATATCTTGATTCTACCAGAGCAAGGTCTTGCTTTACGTGAGAAGATGTGAGGAAGGCCGGGTACCCTTCAAGCACGATCAGGATGGCGCCACCGCATGTTGAGAGACCGCCAAGTAGAGATACGCTTGTCTTGCTAGGTGACCAGGATGGGGTAGGCCGAGGAAAGGTATGCTTTCACATCCGCCAATGCATTACCATATTCGCCATCCCAAGAACTTGGCTCAAAAATGGTGCTAAGCGACCAGGCATCTATCTAAAGATTCCGCCGAATTGCTCGAACTGCTCATGTTGCCATTCCTCGGGCAAGATGTTGCATGTCCTTCGTGGAGTTTGGGCGCCCACCTCTTTGTATTGCCTTTTGATTCGGGGAAGGGTCACTATCAATTCTCGATTACCGTGACCAAAAACCTCAGGAATTTTTTGGTGCCGACTGGTATACGGCGCTCTTTGGGAGGCATTCAAAATGTAGCTTGTGATGTTTAAGTGTAGCAAACATCTCTGCTAGGAGCCTGGAGCTATGTTGAGATTTTTCCTTGCTCTTACCAAATCATATCATCGATGTAAGCCTCCATGGTGCGGCCCGTAGCGGAGCTAACATCTTCGTTTCCATCCTTCAAAAGTTGCCCCGCCGCTTTTTAGTCCAATGGCGATGACCAGCGCGTTGTAGCGCAGCACAGTTACGGAGTGGTGAACGGCGATCTCTCGGGCCCGTTCATACATGGCTATTTGGTGGTAGCCACAATACGCATTACCGAGAAGTGCTTAAAACCTCCGATGGCTAGCAGCGCCAAGTCCACTCACCGGTCGACCTTGGAGCAGGGAAGCTATCATTTGGCACGACGCGGGTTGACCGCCTTATAAATCAACGACACTCGCCACTTCTGTCGCTTTTTTTCGCACCACCACGCTGTTAGATATCCACCTAGGATATTGCATTTTCTTCTATTGCCCCCGCTTCTAACAAGTTCTTGATCTTCTTCCGCCACTATATCAAAGCATGGTGCAAGGTCGAAAGCACCGTGTCCTCCGGATGGCCGTTGGTCAGGCATTTGGAAAGACGCTTAACTAGTGGCAAATGAAGCTAGGGTCGACGCCAAGCATATCGAAGGCGCCCATGCGGCGCCTCCATATTGGAAATCAAAAGTCAACGACTTTTGTCGCTTTCTACGCCACACACAGGATGAGCCCAAAAGAAAGAACTTGTTCGGGGTCATTCTCGCTCACGCTACACTTCCACCAAGTTCGACTACTTTCTCTCCGACTTTCTTCCCACGCCTTTCAGACTTCCTTCTCCTCCGGCCCTCTATCATCTTCCCAAGATAAAGCCTTTGGCGTTTATCGCCTCTTCGCCATTTATCGCGACGGTTAAGCACCTGCTTTTGCCATCACCCTGTCTCCTCAAACCTTTCTATCCGTCTGGTTGTTCTAGCGAAGCATAGACCGATGGTATATGTCGATGTTATCGCTTCAAGATGGGTGATGCAACCGCCTCCTCGCCCAAAATCAAGTTTCAGAGGTCGATGACTTACACCCAAAACTCCACTTTGCTTTCGCAGGATCGTCCCGCTTTGATCGGCACGAATATGATCTTTCGATCGGCCATTTTGGTTGAGAGTTAAAGCCAACCAATGGAGACGCCATGGGCCAAGTCCTTGTCCTCCAACTTATCTCTGCTTAAAATGCGTCATAATACATGATTTTGACCGAACTCCCCGCTCAACCGTAATATCTTTTGATGTTGAAGTCTTCGACACCTGCCAGGGTCACCACTATAGCGCCATTACGGGCAGCACTTTACCCTTTCCAAGTGTCTTGCCGAAAAGGTCGACGTTTCTGCCTTCTTCTGGCTGGTCGAACTTATACACCTCATGCCTCCGCCTTCTGATCATCCTTTAGCTCAAGCAGCATCTCACGCATTTTTATCGATGCCATGGATGACATCGATCATCACTGCGGGCTGTGCATCTAGACTACGGTAAATGCCGCCTCTTTGTCCGGGGAGCCATACCGCCTATGTACTAGTCCGCGATGTCTCCGCCAATTAACCTCCAAATGTTAGTTTCGAAAGCAAAGACATAGTCTCCTCCGCTCGTGCCCTGTTTTGCTTAAGGTGCGCCGACACCGGTAGAAGCCTGTGTTTCCCTAACTCGCCGGGCCAACGACGGCGTCTAATTCGATTTCACCGATGCAATAGTGATTTAGCATCGTATGATACTGGTCATCTTCAACTTCGTATCTTCCTTTCATCACGAGAAGCGTTAGTTTTGGCGAGCCAGTACCTTGGTTTTATCATCGCGGTTCGAGCCACGACGTTGATTTGACCGGTCGCTTTGGGCGGTTGTCCTCCTATCCCCACCGAGTGAACATACGCCGTTCTTCTTATCCCTTCTCGTCTTCGGCCAAGCGCCAGGATTAGCTTAGCCTTCTCGATTCAGGTGGAAGCGACGATATCACTCCTCCAACCTGAGATGTGTGTTTGTTGATCCATTGCATCAAGGACTCTCCATGGTTCTTGAAATTTTGGTGTATTATGGCGAATCTCCCGACAAAATTTATGTCCAGGCCTAGGAGATCAACAAGGCTTGTATTAGTGTCGCCTTGATTGGTGGGGCGGTCGAGGGATCTCATTGTAAGTTTCCCGATTGCCGCATTGTATGCCTTTCAAGCAAACCTCCGAGATTCCATCTTAGCGCTTCGGAGATTGATGATTTCCAATCCTTTGGGTGTTCGAAAGTGTTGGTTTTAATTTGGTGATGAAAGGCCTCAAGCTGATTCTTTGCCATCCTCGATCTTCCCACCTCCGGGAAGCCTTCGAACCATTTCAATTCTCCCTAGACTTCTTTGGGAATATGAGGCACATTAA